>BMAW01064530.1:88829-244277 GCA_019974015.1 Nephila pilipes | reverse complement strand
CCCAAAAAAAAAAAAAAAAAAAAAAAAAAAAAAAAAAAAAAAAAGAGTAAAAGAATCATAAAGAAAAAAAATAAGTTTTATATTAAAGTATAATAAACAAAATAAAAAGTTCTATGACATAGAATAGTGGTGGTCACATGATCTGCACTTGTTTAAGCTACTTATAACAGTAGGTACTTGTATTTAAAGTAGTTATCTTAATATCAGCTGTATGCTTTTCACGTATCTGTTATAAATGCGTAAAAATATACGTCTATACATACGGGGTGTCTCCTTCAACCATGGACCAAACTTTAAAGGAAGCCTTAAGCGGAAAAAAAAAAAATGCATACAAATGTAGGGTTTGAGAAGAAGAAAGTAAGCAGAAAAACAAGAAATACCGAGGAAATGAAAGAAAGATTTTTATTTACCCCAGGGTTAAGGTCTTGCAAATAAGAGAAACGTTTGAATGAACATCCCCTCTAACATGTTACGCGTTACTTTCCAGAAGCCATTCTCTGTTAACGTATGGGGTGGGTTTTGTGAATGATTTCCGTAGAGAACCATGCTTGCTAGCGCATCCATTCAACGGTGCGATGTATCATCTTTCCGGAAGAAGTATTACCAAAATTACTTGATAACGTTCCAATAGTTATTTGAAATTCCATACGAATCCCCCACGACGGGGTTCTGATCCATTTTAACATTAATGTGCATAATTACTTCAATGCCACTTTGCCCCTCAATGGACTGGGCAAGATGGAAAAGTCTCAGCACGCGCACCCGATTTATCCAAGTATCGGCCTTTCTCTTATGGGCTGGAGTCACTCGTTTTCGGGACTATTATTCATTCTGAAGAGGATCTCAGAGCAAAACTTTCAGTAGCTTCTGCATGTGCTCGTGCAACACCTGACATATTCGAATGCGTACTTGCCAGGCACTGCATGGTCTATATAGATGACACATTCGAGCCCTTACAATTATTATCAGGGTTAAGCAAAAATTAATTCTGGGCATTTCTAGTTTTTCCAAAACTTTTCATTCCTGAACCCAAATTGTATTTAAAAAGAAAAAAGGCTTCCTGATGTGCCTTTTACCTCCTTTATAGTTTGACCCATGAAATCAGGGCCGCCCTGTATATCTATTTAATGTTTCTAAACCTCAAAGACTCTATTTGTTAATGAAACAATAATAAGACACGCTTCAAAAAAATTTCAATTTTATTCAGTTTTAAAAAATGTAATTGTTTGAGGTATGTAAAATACATACCAAAGAAAAACATTTTTAAATCTTAAAATCTAAAGCATTTATAAATGTAATGAGAAATAAAAGAAAATGACTCATTCGTATTCACCAAAAAAGTTTGAAATTTCTTTTCCAAAAAGCATTTGTAACAATGCTTTAAAGAAACTACATTTGCTTTTCATTTTAATTATTCAAGTATTCTTTTAAAATACATTGGAAATTTACAAATCTCATGATAAATGAGACCCCTGACAATATCGCACACTGTTTCAACATATCACGAAATATAACCTATCATCACTAGAGCATTTTAATCAGAGCATCTTTCCATTGCCCATAGGCATAAAAATATTTATTTTAATTATTTTTATAAAAATCGATATTTTCCATATGGTGGAAAAATATTTTAAAAAACGTCAAATTAAGAACACGGTACCGTTAACAGATAACAAGATTTGTTCATGTGCAAAAAATATTAAATATAGCATCAACGAATTAGGCAAAAATATTTATTTCTTTTTCGGTTATAGTACGAAGATATGAATGGATCAAATATAAGCGAGACTTTTTTAACAGAGGATTCTTTTATATTTCTCCATGGCAACCATGACAAGTTATTTAAAGATTAAACATTTTTTGGAATCGTTTCATTCTTCAAAGGCCATTTATTTCATCGCTAGCTCTTTTATACATAGCAGTACAACATGGAATGGCGCACAAAAAGCAATAACTAGGTTGTCTTTTGGAAAAACTCTCGTCATTGGGTTTTGGGATTCGCAGGGTCGTGTGCATCGGGTTCTTCACGATGGACGTACAATGAACACAATGTACTACTGTGAACTTTTGGAAAGTATTGCAGCAGTATATCAGTCCAAAGACATTTCCCATAGGGATCGACAATGTTCTCCTCCTCCAGCAAGACTCCCACACAGCTGGTAAAACACGCACAAAATCAAAGAAATTTCGTTGGATAACACTCTCTCTTTGGTGTTTACTTGGCACCTTCGGATTACCATTTCTTTGAACATCTCAAAAAGAATTTAAGAGGAGAAAGAAGCAGAAGAATGCGTGCTCATTTGGCTTACCATATGTCCGACTTCTCTTTATCATATAGGAATAAAAAAAACTCCCAGTACGTTGGAAGAAATGTATAGGTCTTAAAAAAGGGACGTATAGAAAAATAGCTTTGGTGTCATTTTGGTAAGCAGTGATTCAGATAAGATCTTTCAAAAAAATCTCGTTTATATTTCATCCGTCCTCGTATTTAATACGAACGAGTTTTTACTTTCATGAATATATTCTTGCTCCACTTAAAATGCATTTTCAATGGAAGAAATCTGTTCAGTCAGAAAGTATTTTGTATTCCTTTAAAATATAGTCACTACAGAGTTATGTGATTATTAGAGGCACTAACTGATTAAGTAAAGAGGATAAAATTTACGCAAAGATTCCACTTGGCATATTTTGGCAAGAAAAGCTTATTCAATATCCGATTTAATATCTGTATTCGAAAATCTTTACTCTATCTCTATAATATTTATGTATTATGCACAGATAATCTGCATTAATGAAAACAATGATAATGATTATTTCTCAGTACTTTCAATAAAATCCCATATCCATAAGGCTAATCAAAGGAATAATTTTTAAACAAGAAACAGATTGCAGATCAACACGAGAGTTCCTACCAAGTTACGTGGAAACTGTTACCAGTCGCAAGGTCACCTAATTGATTATTTTATCTCCATTTCGGTGGTAATTGTAATTACAAATGACTTTTAACTGATTCAATAGCTAAACACATTAGATATTTTTATTTCCATTTCAGAGATGTAATAGTGTATTCCATTTAAAAGGTCCTGAAACATATTCATCGATTAAATCATTAAAACATTCACTGTCAATAAAAGTACTTTTCTGATTTCTTTCGTCTAAACGTTTTGAACGAAATTTTAAAATTAAAATAAGATAAAAAAAATTTATATGAGACATTATTTTATGGTATTTCAAATGTCAAAAAAATTTAAATATCAACAGATTTTTTAAAAACATTTGCTAATTATTACTTAAGTTTGTTATTTTTTATATATAACTATTGATTCACTTATTTTCTTTTTTGAAAACTGAAGCACACTGATGACAAAAAATTATACATATTTACCCATAAAAACTTTTATAAGCAAATAACTTATCTGAATCCTGTTTATAAAGTTACGCACGAATTTAAAGCAACCACTTTTTTTTCCAAAGAAATATAAGAAAATTTAAACTAAACCAGAGAGGTTTTTTAATATATTTAATAATTAAACTAAACACTGTAGAGGTTCATAACATTTTCCAAAGCCAATTGTTTCTCAAAAGCAAAAAGTTTAGGTACGCGTACATGTTGGCACGAAACTTAAATTTTGTTTGGATGGCTTGTATAATATGCATCCTAAATCAATAGGATGGATAGGTGACTCAAAAATATTTGAGTTAGAAATGCGAAATTAGATATTAGAAATGGGGTAACTCAATTGTAGTTTTGTCCAACAAGCATTTTTCATTTGTCTCTGAATATGATGCTATTCATATCCAAACAATCGTCGCCATAATTTTTCAGGCCCATTAGAACGTCTTCACATTCTTTAGAGCAGATTCAAAGAAACAGTCCATTGTTTTGATAGTTTCTCGGTTTCCGATGTACAAGTACACTGATGAATCCAAGTCTCGTCGATGGTGACACTCGATGACAGCAACTCTTTGCGGTAGCCATCAAATTTTAATTCAGTAGTATATGGCTGCCAAATCAAAACTAATCTATGAGTTAGTATAAAACTAGTTTTGGTGCAGTCTTACCGGTGGCATCACATAAGAGTAACTCCTATTTCCTTAGAAATGCCATTTATCATCAAAAACAGGGAGTTACATTTTGAATCCCCTTTGTAATAGTTAATGAATTATTTTAGACCTACAATGTTACAAATAAGACGGGAAACAACCGTCAGAATTATATGTGCAACATCTCCACACTAGGGTTGCTTGCTCCCATAGTCTACTCTGCGATAAGCTACAATGTCAGACCTTACAAAATTCGAAAGGGAAATATCTATTGGAGCACGTTTGGTTGAAAGTTCCGTGAAAGAAATCGTAAACGTTGTGGGTTGTGCCAGAAGCACAATATCAGCCGTTATGACAGCATTTATTAAAGACGATAAGACGGCATCGGCAAAACACAATAGGGGCGAAAAATGCAAGCTGACAGATGACAGTTAATATGTATGGCGACTTCTCCAAAAACGCAATCGATGACACCGTGGTATCAACCCTTAACACATATTGTCTGGATCCAGTTTTCACCAAAACTATGCAAATGGTACTTCATGCTCAGAAGACTTTTGGCAGAGGAGCTATTCAAAAGTCATTGGAAAATTTACGTAATGCGATGCCAATGAAGTTGAGATCACCGAGGTTGCACACAGTAACAGCAGCAGTAATTGGATTTGATGAATCCGTGTTCAACCTCTTTCAGACCTTCGACCGAGCTCATGTGTGGAGATTACCCCGAGACCTGTAAAGTACTTCCTTCTTGTTGCTGACTCTAAAATATAGAAGAGGATTTCTTATGATATGAATTGTAGTATATTGGTTCATTTGTTTTCTTGCGATAGGAGGATAATAGGCGATCACTATTGGAGCACTCTGACCAATGAACTTCATCCGCTAGTACAAACTCTTTTACCTGGAGAGCGACCGCCATTTCAAGACGTTAATGATCCTATTCACACTTTTAGGTGTGTTGAAAAGAGTAGGAAGTGCATAATGATAAAGCAGAACATTTTCTTTAGCATCCTCTGTCTCCCAACTTTAATATTGTCGAACTTTTATAAGGATATTTTGAGTCCAAAGTTAGTGTTCATTTTCCACCACCGATCACACTTTCCGTATTAGAAACTTCATTGCAAGGAATGGTTTCAAATTCCTTTAACTGCACACTACTTTAATGTTTCCATTACACGTCGTATACAATAAGTAATGCAAGCAAAGGATGATTCAACCCATATTAATAAATGTTTATGTTTCTAATTCACAAGTGATTGTATTACTTTATCCCTCTGTGCACGGTGACGCTACAGTCAAAAAGAAATTTTCAACACTTGTCACGAAACGTAACGTTTCATCATTGTACATGAAAAAAAGTCAATCTAATGAAAATATCCAGTTTCTATTTTTAAAAAAGAAAACCAGAGATTATTAGTTATTGTTCCGATCGAAGGTGGTTTTTATTATTCTATGAGAATTTTAGGAGAATTTTCAAAATCAGCAGTTTAATTTTCTTCTAGATTCGTTTTCATGAGAAATATGCCAAAAAATTTCCTTTCGCCATGTTTTTTTCGTGGATCATTGCGTAAATTTTAACCTAGTGATATTTCAGCGTGAGGCACTATAATCTAGATCTCAGAAATCGTCTAGAATATTTCGAAGGCAAAAAGGTATTACAGTGAGCAAAAGCCCTGTGAAAAATACCACTCGCTATGCAGAGTTCAGCTAAATGTCTAGTATATGGACAACAATTCGTAAAAGTTAGTTTTATTTGCTAAAAATAGTTATACCTGGTGTCTACTATATTTATTTTCAGAAAGAGTTATCAGTGTTGTCTGGAATAAACCTCTAGTCAGCAGCTAATCTGATTGTGGGCTTTCTGAGTGGTCCCTAAGTGTTCTGGTCAAATGTCTGAAAGACGTACAGCTGTTTTACTCGTGGCTACGTGTGAAAATACGAGTATAATAGTGGAACACGAAAATATTAAAATTCATACTACACCATAATTTCTTTGTTTATACAGTAATATTAGATTCTTTAAAGCAAGGATGTTTCAGATGAAGAGAGAATTTCTTGCAACAGAAATAAATAAGAAAATATATTTAGTTTGTGATACATAAATCATATCACACCCTTTTAAGTGCAAAAGAGAAGGCCAAATAAAATTTAGCATTTTAAATTATATTTATTAAAGATGCGTTTTCAGATTTACGTTATTTAATAATTTTTCAATATTATATTATGTTTTAATTTAAAAGAACAATTATTTTTTACATTCAACATAGTTAGTATTTGAATCCATGTTTGAAAAATTTGACAGAATATAAATAAATATTTTAAATACGTAAAAATGAATTTAATTAGAAATAATTTTTATTTATTTCATGGAGAAATGCAATTTTTTCCGATTCAATGAAATTTAAATAGTTTCTTCATAAGCATATCAGTGTGTATCACTGTCAATTAAAATTTGCTTTTATTTCTTAGACGTTAATGCTTAAAGAAAAAAATTGGATCAAACTGTATGTCCAACGTAGAAAGTTTTTGCAATATTTTGTTAAATCAAACTTCTAATTTTTACTCAAAGAACTAATTTCTATGTTTGATTTTAATTTTTTATTTTTTGAAGAAAAGAAATTAAGGTCTCAAATTTCTAAGATCCCTTTTTAAATTGTAATACTTGTATTAAATTGCGTTTTTACTCATACTCATTTTGGATCTCAGTTAGTCTTCCTCGATGAACGCTGATTTCATAGAAAGCAGTCAATTGGTTTTGCTCCAACATTCAATTCTCATATTCATCATTTTTACTATAAATTAATTTATCACGTGAGCCCATATTGAAAAGACTAGATTGAGAAGAAATATGAAAGGTGTATGAATGTGTGTGTGGTCATTTGGTAAAACTATTGCCTATGTCTATATATTATTGCGAGGAATATCGTAAAATTTTAATTATTGCTAAAAAATAACCTAGGTATCTGGATAAAGCGTATTCTACATATTACTTGATTCTTATTGTTGCAAATTATAGCTATCCATGCTGATTTGTTTCGTTTCAAAAAACCGTAGATCGAAGTTATCGACAGTTTGGAGAAGGTGGAGCTCCCGAGTTCTACAATGAGTTTGGAAGATCGAGAAACTCTGGGAGAAATGTATCACTCTGGACAGTAAAAAGAAGTCTTAAGAATAATAAATAAAAATTAATTGATTATTTCTTAGAAATAATTATAACTTTATGATAACCAGGAACAACAAATAAAACTTTACGATATTGCCAATCACTTCAATATACAGCCTCTTGAAACCAAAAAAATCAGCATGAATATCTATAATTTGTATCATTGCATACACAAGAATTAATTGATATGCTGAATAATTTTTATCTAGATATCTTGGTTTATACTTAATAATAGCTAAACTTCATAATACCCCCGTCTGTATATGATGCTGAATATCTTTAAGTGTATGCACATAATATGCCAAACATACACATTTTTGCAAGTGTAAATTATATTAGATTGAAACTATATTCTCTTTGCATGTTCAGGGCATTGCAAAAATTTGATTAATGAGAATTTCTAGCTCATTAAAAAAACTTTAAAAGTTTTTATATTAATGTAAGAAGAGAGGGAGAGAGTCAATACCTTTGTTACAAAAATGCACTTTATATATCTGTGAACATATTTAAATGTTATGTTACAAAATATATACAAAAATAACTGAAAATAAAAGTAAAAGGTGTTTATTTTGAATCGCATGCTCCTTATTCACTATGGATCAAAATAACATTGTTTCAAACTGTTTGATTCGACGTCAAGGACCGCTGTGAATGAGGTCTTATTGCATCAATATATAGACTAAAATTTTCATTTCGATTTTTTAAAAAATGTTTTGTTAAGTTCTTTAAAGTTCCGGAAAAAAGAGTTTCTTCAGTAAGGCTTTTAATTCTACTCTAAATAAAGAAACATTGCAAGGATATCTCATCTCATATTTCCCACTTAATGTATAAAGAAACATTCATATAATTACTCTCCATTATACCAAACCTGTTCATTACGTTTACATTAAGAAACTACATTTTAAAGTGAGTTGATTGAACACTTTTCACCAAATAAGACGTTGAGCCTAGACGTTGATCATCGTTCATTTCGTGATAATTCTTGGATAATGTTGACATTCAGATTGTTCTCACGCGATTGCTTACTAACGCATTTCTTATATCTTGAGAAAATAGTATTTGTAGTGAATGCTTGTAAAAATTACGTATACAAAATAATTACGTCAAGGTAGAAAAGTAATTCCATAAAGTTTGGAAAATTAAGTATATTGTTGAAAGTTATTTAATCTTCATTTACGTATCTGAGATTTTTTAAATTATTGAAATAAAAAATGAATACAGTTTTATAACGATTCTTAAAAATATTTTTACCCAATCAAAATTAATTTTTTATTGATACGTTATAACTTTATAAAAAAAACAAATATCAGTGTAACATTTCAAATATTTATGGAACAATATTCATTTAATAATTATAGAAAATATCTATAATGGACGTTCTAAACACATCGAAAATCTCTTATTGTTTTGTTAATGTTAACGTAGTAAATATTTTCATCAATGTTGATGTTTTTGTACACTACATAAATAGAATATAAATAAAAATAACCTAAAAACACGAAAAATATTTAATATGTTTGTAAATAAGTATTCAACTGAAAATTTTTAAAAATGTGTTGAACAAAGTAGCATTTTGTAAATAAGTGCTCTATTCACACTATTAATGCTATAATTCAATAAAATAATAGTAATCAAATAATAGTTTAAGTATCTTTCAAAAAGAAATAGTTAGAAGGAAAGTTATGCCACATTTACAAAAAATTAACTTGTATTTTAAGAAGAATGAAACTAAATGTCATGTGAAATCAATGAAAAGAAATATTTCTTCATATGTTGTTCAAAGATTGCATTCACTAACTGTGTGTGTCGTTTTTCATTATTATTTCAAAAACGTTGTATTTGTTCTTTTATCTGACATATTTTAAATGCATTTTTTCCCAATATCCTGACATTATTTTCAGTTTCAATAAGGGCTCGGAAAAGCATTCAAGTACTCAATTAGTGTGAGAAAAGTTATATCGCTTTATATAGTTTAAAAATAATTTATAAAATTACATTGCTCATTAAATTTACCTTTAAGGTATCCGCCTACCTTCGAAGAGGACTTTTTTCAATAAATGAAAAAATAACTTTTTATATGCATTATACTATAAGATATGGCTATAAACTTAAGATACAATGTAAAATTTGCATAAATTAGTAATTGTTTTAATATTTCAGCTCAAAAAATACATAAAAATAGCAGTAAAATGACGCTTGTGCAAAACACCAAAACTGAAATTTAAATTGAGATATTTCAATTCTGAAAATTTTGTCATGAGGAATTGAATCTATTTTAGGATTTATGCCTCTCTCACAATTATAACCCTGAAAATTAAATATTTATAGGAAGTCGTACTTTAACATACAGAAAAACCTTACAAATTAGTGATAAGTTGATAAGTTATGACTTTTATCATCAATAAAATGAAAAGTAATCGCATTATAACAACAGGAGAGGTTTAAGTCCTGAATTCACTTTCATAGAGCATTTCATAAAGGTTTCATAACATTACATCCATAACCTTTTTCAATACGATGTTTTGCGTTGAGGCAAAATATGAAAATCTTCATTTTGCGAAAAAGCTGAAAATACATTTCAACCCAGAAACTTACCTAATTAAATAAACATTTAACATTAAAAGGTCCCTGATTTGTAAAGTTCACTATCTGTATTACTTAAATAAGTTATTTTTTTCATCCTGATAGCCTTTAAAACTTTCCTACGCTTACATGCGATAGGTGCTGTATGGCATTTCGAATCCCTGATTCGATTGTTATCCAACAATTCGAATCTCTTTACAGTGAAGTTGTGCGGATTTCCAATGTTCAGCTTATTTAAGACTTTTAAGTAGCCTTAATGTCCTTCGTCATTAAATTGTATAATTGCATCATATGCACCCAATTTCACAGCTTTCAAACAAACAAAAACTTCCTTTGGTATTCTTTATCATATTACACCATTAAAAGATTCATTTGCATTTTTGGTCTAGGGCAATTCATCTTGCATGTTGGAAGATATTTTGATGGCAATATTACGTAAAATATCAACGAAAAACATTCATTAAAGTTCCATTTCCGGTAGCAGAATGCTACATCCAGTTCTAAAATTTGACACAGACTATTATTAAAATGCTTATAACTCAAGTTCTACGTAAGATAGAAACAAAATTGAAACTGTTCTAGGAAGCTAAGAAATCCGGCTTTAATAATGGACCGTAAATAAAAAAAAACGACTTTTTGACAGAAAATCACGTTTTAAAGGTAGGTGGATACCTTAATCCAATTTTTTAATTTTCTTTTTCAATTAATAAACAAAGTGGCAAAATTTTAGTTTTTTTTTTTTAATGCCACAGATAGAGATTTAAACTTTTGGATAATTTTTTTTCACTTTAATCAAAATTCTAGTTGTGAGTTATATAAAAGTTGGGTAAAGAACATGATTTTTTTCATATAATTAGAATATAGATAATAAATAAAGTATCATTACATTTATACAACCAGATGTAGTTTAACTTAGTTTTAATTAATAGCACGTGACCTTCTCTTTTTGTTTTTCAATTATAAGAAGTAAATTTCCTACCCGTTCCAAAGTACACCGACATTTTTTTTAAAAAGAAAATCGTTCGGATGGGCAATCACTTAAAATTTCGAAAGAAATCACAGATAAAATTATTCAAATACAGTAAACACCCTTGCTTTTCGAAAAAACTACAGTAAAGAACTATTTACGAAATGTGAGCACCACAGTTATCGACGATCTTTTACACATTCTCTCTTTTCGCTTGAACATTGTCATCTGTCAAGGAACATTATTACTAAAGTGCAACTGGAAAGTTTAAAAAGAGTGAAATAAATTTAATAGCCTGGTAAAACTCTTCATCCTAACCGACACAAAAGACACCAAATTGCTCGTTCACTTTAAAAAATATTTTTATAAGGAGTTCTTAAGAGTCGCTGTTCCTTTTTTTGTTATCCATGTGGTCCACCAAGTATAAATTAGATACATGTGTCCGATCACAGAAATCAGTAACTGATGAAGAACGGTTCTTCCCGAAAACCGTCATCTTCCCCCCGTTCTTCCGCGTATCGGGATCTGTAGCCCAACTTAAGGATGATGTAGAAGGAAATGAATAGAGGAGGCAGCATCCCCACGATGAATCCGGTCACATTGAAGCGACGTTTCTCGCCTGTCGCTTCCTCATTTGGGGTTTCCAAAGATGCTGTAAAAATAACATAAGAAGATGGTTAGTAGTTACTTAGTATAATACGACAAAAATATCACTAATTTTAATATTTTTACTCATTTTCAAGATGGTGGTTCCATCTAGCTAGAGATTTGATAATTTAATAAATTAAAAAACCAATGCAAAAAATGGTATATGAGGGTTATTCGGAAAGTATGTTTTGTTATTGGATTGGAAAAAAGAAACATATATGGACAAATAGATATATTTAATAATTATTTACAAATATTACATAAGGCACTTATCGTATCGAGATACAAAATAAATTTTACCATCAACGTAGAAGGTAGCGGTCTGTGCAAAATGCTGGCCATTCAAGAATCGCTTCAAGCGTAAGAATTGATTAAATTCCCTTCGACTCAAGTGAGGGTTATAAGGCGGACAATTCATTTGTTCTAAATCGAAGAATTTATAGCTTTCATCGTACACTTTTGCTCTGCTTGAATTGAACATTCTAATACCATTTTCTTTCTAATAACTCACTATTGCTGAATATATAACATATTTGCTATTAAACTACTCAAAGTTACTTGTCCCATGTATTTAAAAAGCGAATAGAAGAGCGAATTTCACCATACGTGGAACCGCCTCTAAACATCTTTAGAGTAATATTTATACATTGTCAGCCTCCGTTCAAATATTTCTGTTATGAACGTGAAAGCGCATATGTAAATTAGTTTCATGTGCCGAATAATAGTTTACGGGGCAAGAGCCAAATGCTGGAGTGCTATGTTGCACTTAATAATTTGCATTTGTGTAATAGGTATAAAAAAAAAAGAAAAATAGAGAGTGATAGAGTATAATGGCTCAGGACATAGGTGCGTCCATGCTGCGGCCGATAAGGTGCAACTGGGATCAAAATGTTTGAATGAGTGAGTGATAGTATTTGTAATGGCACAAAAGCCAGATGTGGCCGTGCTTCGCCGAACAAAGTAAGCGAGTAAGTGTAAAACTAGTAAAATATAAATCTATAATCTGGAAGTGTGAAAAATATGGAAAAAAAATGGTATACAAGAAGAGTCGAAAATAGAGAATGATCGCTGGAGTATCCCGGGGGGGGAGACAAAAAGTTCATTAGGGAACCTCGAGATCATGATGCCCGCACCTATTTTAAGAAAGCAAGCTCCTGGGTTCCTTCAACCTAGAGAATCAATCTTCTGATATAATACTTAGAGGCAGGGTGCCCAGCTGTGCTCCCATACACTGGGTACCCATTTTAATCACCTCTTACCTCATGCATGACTATTTGTAACCCCATGGAAAAGAGAAATATCAATAAGTATTTCAGACTCCTGATGCCCGTATTTTCCTGACGAAGACAAGCCCCTCAGGTGGTCAACTCAAGGAATTGTTTCATTCCGGATCTTACTCTTTTTCCCGCATAACCCTCAAACACACACATATGTATGATAGAACTTAAATATATATATGATATATAATATATGTATATGTATATGATATAACTTAGATAATTATATATAATTAGTTTATTATAATATCTTCCCCTTACTTCATTAAATTCAGCAGTAATTATTTAGAATCCATTTATATTTTCATAAGAAAAACCCAGGGAACGCTAAAATCAGAGCTGTTTACAGGACATCTTTTTCCTGAAAGGTTAATGCTCGTCTCTCTTTACAGATGGTAACCCCTTCGCCAAAGTGGAGATCTACGCTAAGTCATCCTGAAACTCATCGTCCAGCATCCAGACATTACAAGTTCATTTGTCAATTGCAAATTAATAACACGATTGAATGAGGAACAGACTGGTGAGATGCATACAGTATTTTCCTTTCTTATAGTATGATTTTAAACATATATTCTGTCTGAAATTATCAGTGAAATAGTTATGAGTAAAATGTGATCGATATCGCGCGCACCTAAAACGGATACAATTAGGACTGATATTATCGCTTCTCGCGATATCTATATGAATTCGTTACCATTTTGCTCTCAGTACGCATCTAGTTTGACGTACTATTGGGCAAAAAGGCACACGAAAGATAAAACATGAAACAGTTAAAATCAAGAAAAAAAAAGAAGGCATTTACAACAAATGCGTCGAAGAATGCATTTCCTATTTCCGGAAAAGATATTTTCATTATAAAACAAATTTTATCATCTTAGAATATGTCAAAATAACTGGCGAAAAGAGAATCTTCAAATGGTGTTTACTAAAGTATTTCCAATAACCTTATAATTCCATGTCTAATTTAAAGCCATTTTTATACTTTACTTTGTAATGAAAAAGTTAGACATGGGGAGTTTAAAATTTTATTTTACACATATTTATTTTATTTAATGAAATAATGGATCTATTCGATGGCATTGGATATGTTATGTATTGGTATTGGTATTTTATTAATAGTGGTGACCTTGTCAATTTTTAGAAAAAAATAATATATTATAAATGGCTTATACACTCCCAGAATTACAATTTTATTTTAACTGATGTGGGTTGTGATAGCCGTCTTTGTTCTGTCTGTACGAGAGGCTGCACTCAACTAACATGGGTTTAGAGCTACAAGGTAGAAAACAACCATACTAGCAGTCGCAAGGATCCATCAGGCTCCAGCCTCTCCAGCAACATTTATATAAATTTCAAGAAACCGTTTATACAGTAATTTCTTTTTCAAGAAGTGAGGGTTACAATATATTTGAAAAGTGGATTAAACAGAATATGATCAAAAACAAATAAGTCTATAAAGCAAGTATGTTAGAAATTTCAATTGCTGGCAATATTTGATAATTTATTTCAGTTTACAATGAACAAATAATTTAACAGAAGGTGAACATTTTATATTTTGAAGAGAGGAATGTTTTCGTACATCGTAACCAAAGGAAAATCGCTTAAAAGTAAATAATCCAAAGCAACAAAGTAATACATTAACCAATTAAATCTAATTTACCAACTAAACTAGTCTACACAAACCCTAAGGTAAAATGCAAAAAGGCTGAAAGATTTATACTATTTTACAAAAGACTTAATAAAACGGTAATCAATCAACAGTGATAGCATTAACCAAAAATAAAAGGCGTGGAAAAAGATCTAAACCCTCCATTGAGAGTTTCTCTTACATGGAAATTATCTTACAAAATATTTATCTTATATTTAAAAAAGTTTAGTAGTGAACTAAAAGAACCGAGATAGAAAGATAGAAGAAGGAGCTCGAAAGCGATAGTGGTTTGGTTTTTACTATTCGAAAGAAAAATTTGTTGTGCTTCAGCGACTGAACCACGTGAAATATCTCCAGGCGCGGATGATAAAAACAAGAGGCTAGGTCCTATGCCTCAGACTAAGGGTCACAACTAAGAGGCCCATTGAGTACTTGAGAAACAGTCATAAACCTTCGATAAGTGAGCATTTCAATACGTTCACTGCCACCGACACCCTGGTGGCAGTCCTTCAGAAGCCAGATATCACTTCCACCACAATATCACTGTTTCCTCCTGATTTGCTCGAAAACGGAGCAGACACTATGATATATTACATAAAATTGTATGTGTGTGTTACCATCTACTGCTATAACTTAATTGATAAATATAATTTTTGTTGTAAAGCACATAAAATGTTCTCAAAAATATATTAATTTTGAGTTTGAAACTAAAAAAAATTACAACACATCTTAGAGATAATTCCAAACACAATTCTACAAAATTTGTATTATAAAATATTCTTAAACACCCTACTTCAAGGCCTTAAGGGCTTGAAAAATGGTATATGAACAAAAATTCAAAGTGGAGAAATATCAATTTAAAGTTAGTAGATGATCTTAAGAGTAGATGTGGCAGTATTGTTTACTCTCCTGGCCTGTACAAAAAATTGTTAAATAAAAAAAATACAAATACTACTCTGGAATTTTAAAAAGCATATTTAGAATACAGGGCCAATGTGCCAATAAAAATATCGAATTTTGATGATTTATTTTGGTACCATGCCACTTTAATTTAGATATCACTGTGATACCTTGAATTTACCAGGACAAATACTGCTATCAGGCATCTTTATGTATCAACTATCAAAATGAAGCATGGTCACGGTCATAATGGCTCTTTTGATACTGTTACGAGTATCTGTGAAAATCGATTAATTGAAAAGATGATAGATGGCTATGCCTGTTATCAATCGGCTGGTACTAGTTAAAAACAGGAGATTTAGTGTATGTTTTGGTCGTTGCCGTTTGTTCAAGGCCGATAAAAACTATTAAAAGTCGAGTATCTGTGAAAGTCAATTTATTGAAATGATGATGGATGGCTAGAAAGACGGATATGTCTAATATCAATTGGTTGGTACTAGTGAAAAACAGGAGACTCGTGCGGATGTTTAGTGTGTGTTTTGGTCGTGGTCGTTTGCTAACTGCGGGTAAAAACTATTAGAGTCGAACGAGAACTAAAAATTTAATCAAAGACAAATCTAAGTAAAAAAATAATGGAAATACCTGAGAGAAGAAGTAAAGTGACGGCGGATTTGCCATGTTGGTTGGACGCCACGCATGTGTAATTGTGAGAAGAGGTGACATTGGCGTCTAAGAGAAGGAGCCTGGAGCGGGTGGTGCAGAGGGAAATCTCGGACGAAATGACGTGGCCGGATTGGTCATCGAGGAGGACATCATCCCTATACCAAGTAATTCTGGCTGTAGGACTAGCCTCAGAAGCGCACTCCAGGGCATCGTTCTGGAGTACTGATGACAAGGGAGGCTTTGGCACTAGGATCACAGGAGGAACTGAAATGAAAGGAACTGTAATTACTGCACTGAAGTTTACACGGAGAGTTTAAAGGTAGAACCAATTAACTCGTATGTATGTATATATATATATATACATATGTGTGTGTGTGTGTTTTAGAATTTTCACACTTTTAGATTTAAGTGTGTGCGTATGATTACAGAATATATTTTGTGTGTTTCTTTTAGCACAAATTTATCAGATATGAAGTTGAATAAATTAGAGTAAATACTAATCAACAGTTTTTCAATTTATATATGTGAATCTAATGTTGTTAAATATTAAAGAGAAAATAAATAGGTATTTTGTAATGGAATACATAGTTAATTTAAACTGCGCTCATTTAATTATCTTGTCCTTTGGATTCAATAGACTGAACGTTTAGTTTAATTACACTGGTTTCCAAAAATTAAAGAAAAATCACAAAAATGGCAATTACTCCTTCAAAACTGAACCGATCATAATTAAATGACAATATGTTGTTTAATAAAAGGCGTTGAAAAAATAGCAATATTCAAATTAATGGCACTGCAATCGTAATGTCATTTTTTGAGGTGCAGAAAAATGAATTCTAAAGAGTAAGGAGGCAGACTTCACTGTTATAGTGAGATAAAAAAAAATATTAAGTAACCCAATAATAAGTAACCCCGTTACACTGAATTCAGGACATCAATTGCCCGAAGATCTGTGATGGAACCCCAATGGGAGACTAGAGGCAGATCAAACTTAAACCGTGCTTGAATAACGGCTGAATGTAAGTCCTCCTGTGGTTTATAGATTTGGCAACAATTTCAAGCTACTGATTTGTCATCCAGAAGGCTCAGGCAAGGATGACCAAGCACTATGACAAGCGCCAATGAATGGTTATGTGTGCAAATGAATTGAACCGCAACCGCAAATAAACTTACCTTGCTGGAATCGCTGAGGCTTTGGGGTCAATGTCAGTCATGCGAAGAAGATTTCACGATGGTGGTCTTTACGCGAGATGTCCAGCCATTTGATTTTCACTCACTTGACGTTACAGGAAGGAACGGTTGAGATGGGCACATCACTGGACGGCTGACCAATGTAGGCATGTTCTCTTCATGAATGAGTCTAGGCTTAAATTCAAAATCGATAGTAGACGTTGTTTGATTAGGACAGTACAAGGAACACGTTATCATCCATCAAACATCAGTGAAAGAGATTTATGCAAAGGAAGCAGTTTCTGTGTTTGAGATGATATCTCTTTGAATGGTCGCACTGACCTCCATGTATGCCCTCGTGGAACCGTGAACGCTTATGCTAGTACTATAGGTAATGATTTCCTCCAACAGGGCGACAGTGCTAGTTAGCTCAGGGCTCGCATTGAGGATGATTATTTTCAGCAATAACAATTCAGCGCATAGAATGACCAGCTCGATCACCGGATCTCATTGAGCATGTTTGGAATGTTTTAAAACGATGTGTTGCTACTCACAACTTACCACCTCACAACTTACCCTCAATTGATAATATACTAAACAAACAACTTATATGCAAGAACAATGATTTTCACTTCCCATTGTTCTCATAGATCACATAATTTACAGAATCACACATCACTATATGTATTGTACTGCTTCTAGGGATGGTCACTCTCTATATTGGAGGCTCTTTTCCTATACCAAGATGACATTTTTAAATTGTTAGTTTTATACATGCGTTAATTTCTAAAACACTATAATTATCTAGTATTTAATTTTTTGCCTAATGTGTTATATTCTGTTATTTTCATTATTTCATTACATTCTAGAAGTAACTTTTTGAGTAATCGCTATTTTCGCGATTTTTCCTTAATTTATGAAACCCAGTGTATACCAAAATATAGTTCTGAGAACATGAAGAAAAAAAAAAAAAAAACTAATGATATAAAAAATTTTCCTACAATTTATTGAAGCAAAGAAATGATAGAAATACGTCATCAGCCTTGAAACGTTCATCGTGAGAATCATAAAATTTTCAAAACATTTACTAAAAAGGTCAAGAAAGCAATTTCATCCTTATTATTTCCCAATATATTGTTTTACTTGCAGAATATTAATTCCTTATACAATACTAAAAGAATTATATACAAAAAATCGAAAAGTTTAAGAAATTACAAAAAATATTCCAAAAATGTTAATATTTACAACCAGCAATAGCTTTATTTTTAAACAGTACACACACACAAACACACATATATATACGAGCTTAATGTCACAAATCCTGAAAAGAGTAATTAAACTGATAATATACTAAATCAGTTAATGAAATAAAAATCAATGAAATGGATTCCCTTAATTATGTTGCTTGACTTAACTGCATAGCTTATAATAAATAATAATAAACATATCAAGAAATCTATGTTCATTGAAAACGGAAATAGACTTAGTTCGTTATTAATTCGATTTTCAAAACTTTTCTAGAATCGCTACCAGGCGGCGCATTTTCATACTCTCACAAAACAGATAGTGGCATGCATGTTTACCTTCGAAAATAAGCGCACTCGCAGTTAATTTTATTCAGCGATATCTCATCTTTTTCCTTCCTTGCTCATTAGTGTGCAATTAACTCTCCTTTACAGAACAGTAATTAACGCACATTGCTAATGATGGTATTGAAATTACGTGTTTCTTTTGCGCTTCGTTTTTATCTTTTATTTCTCGTTTCAAGACGAGAAGAGTAAAATTCTTTTGAATGGTACGATAGTTCTTTTTTAACTTGTTGTCGTGAGTAAACAATATTGATATTTTAATAACTAACTACTAATTTTGTGCAGGAGGGGTTTTATTTGAAATAAAACGGGTGAAATTCCTGAAAAAAATCAATCAATATCAAATAATAAAAATAATAGAGTTTAGTGTGCTATACAAAAGGGAGAAATACAATTTAATATTTGTCAGGGTATTGGTGTTCATTTAGGGAAATTATATAATATGAGGCAGACTCTAAGAAAGAAATTTTAAGGGGCTGTATTCAAATTAAACATGACAATTTTGTTTTAAGAACCAATATTGGATATCATATCCCTCACAGCAACATCACTTGGTGCTACAATGCGTCTGAGTGTACAGGGTGTCTCAACACCAAGTGGTCAAAATTCTAGGAGGGCTCACCCTCAGAATCATATAGCAATATAGCGTCCGATATGACATGCGCTTGTGAACAGAAAAAAAAAAAGCATGTCACATTAGTGAAAATGCATGTCAGTAATCGGTAATAAAAGTTACAGTAACAAAGGTCAACTACTTATTAGGTCAAAGAATACAAGTGCATGTCGATTACATGCACTATCCTTCAGATGCTACAGCATTAATTCCAAGCAAAGAGTCCTGTACAAAATGTAGTACAGTCCACACCGTTCGTTCAAGAAGCATGATTTAATTTACACTATTTGTTAAGTATTTGTTATATAATTTAAGGAGATTTTTCTGTAGGAGATGCATAGCGTTTCTGAAATGATTAATGTATCACACGTTTAGTTTAATTAACATATTGATCGCCATGGAAAAAAAATTAAATTCAAAAATTCTCCATCCTGTAACAATTTTTGCTATTTACAATGTTCACTTTTTCCATGAAATAACAGATTTATTTTAACATTTTTTTTTTTAAAAAAAAAGAAAACGTTTTTATTATTATAAAATTATTCAGTATTTAAGAATGAAAAGGAAATTTTAATTCTTTTATTTCTGAAATTCATTCATTTTCAAACAAGCAACTGTTTCTATAATTTATGGTCTTGTCTATCTTATTAAACTACAGTAAAAGTATATTTTTCAAAATTACAAATGAATTGTGACTGGGGGTGGGGGGCTTATATATATTCTACTTTGGTCCTATTTCTAACTCGAACCGCCTAACTCTTACTGATCGGAGGACTATGGGATTTCGGAAAGATGAGGAAAAATGGTGCGATTGACTGTGTAAATATTGGAGTTTTATTTTCATAAAAAATGCACTCTCTATCAATCAAACCAACGGAAAAATCCCAGATAAGACTTCCTTCCAAAACTAAATCATTTTTAGTATTTTAGAGCTACTAATAAATTCCATAGGAGAAGAATTTTCTTCGGACCGACTCATTTGATTTCTTTTAGTGAGTTTGTAATTAACTGATTGATTCATCAGAATGAAAATATTTTCTTATTACTAACTAAAAATGAAAGGTATGAAAATTTACTTAACTGCACATAAAAATTAATTTTGTAAAAACAACTTTGCGTACAATAAATGGATTCTTTTCAAGGAACTTATAAAACTTTCAGAGGCAAATATTTTTCTTAAGATTCCTCTAAATTTTAGTACATATGAGAAAATCCATAGACATTACTAATTATTTATCTCAGTACAAAAATGCTTTCAGAATTCTCGCGTTGTATCGGTGCTTATATAATAAAAGAGTCAATGAAATTCCAGTATGGCCATCCAACGATGAAAACATAATCGTAATAGTTTGCGACATGTAATAAAAGCTTTCATTTATCACATGAAAAATATTTTGTATTTCATTAAAACTAGAGTTTTTGCATGATTAATGAATAATTAATTCATCTAACTTTTTAACACAAAAATCATTTTAAACCTTTTCATAAAACCTACCAATCTTATTTTCCCCAAGCAAACTCAATATTTTATGTTATTGCTTTTCTATCTTGAAGAGTTTGAAGAACGAAAATGTTTTCCTGAAGAATAAAAATGGTAAATGTGCAAGGCATGAACAAGTAATAAGTAAAACATAAAATACAGAATATTTCCCGCAGTGTATATAACCTTCTTGTAGCATTCAAAAAAATTAGTACATGTGTGTAAACCCGTTAACCGTTTTCGCCAAATCTCAAAAATGTCGCCAAACGATGACTGGTTTGGTCTAATTGGATAGGAAATTATTGGTGAAAGTTTTGCTGGAATTGCGTCAGCTTTCATAGTCGACGGGAGTACAAAATATTTCTTCGAATTCAATTTATTTTAAGTCCGTGGATCCATAAAATTTGGGAGGACCCGAAAGTAATGTCGTTTTTCTACATTAAATTCAAACAGATACATTTTGCCAAGTTTTTATTTTAAATCAATGACGTTATCACCCTCGTTTTTAACAACCTTTTGCCATCTAATGAGCAAATTTCCAATGCCGGATGGATAAAAAATCAATTGGTTTTTGAGCAAAATATCTGAAAATGATATTTTGGTCATCATCAGAAATTTCAAATTCTTTTCAGCTTGGAAATTTTTGTAGCGAACGGAATAAATGGAAATCTAAAGGTGCAATATCAGGCGAGAATGGTGGGTGAGGCAATACCTCCCACCCTAATTCATTAATTTTTTCCAGGCTTCGTCTTGAACAGTGTGGTTCTTCCATTATAGTGTTGCAGAATGACATCTTTTCTGTTGACGATCGCTGGGCAATTTTCAATTAAAGATTGATTTACTCGATTCAATTGCTTATAGTAAAGGTCTACATTCCCAGTTTGTCCAAGTTTCAGCACTTCAAAATGAACGATACCTTGAATATTCCACCAAACATAGAAAAGTGCCTCATCTGTACTTCTTGGCGATTCATTTGGAGAGAGCTACTCCCTTTTGCGTTTTGAATTATCATAGAAGATCCATTTTTCATTTCCTGTAATCAAGCAATCAAAAAAAACTCTTCTGTAAGGTCCTGCTGAAGCAATAATTTGCATGTGGGGAGTCGGTTAGCTTTGTTTTCTTGGGATAGATTATGCGGTACTCAAATTCCTCCTCTGCTTACTTTACCAATCTGCTGCAAATGTTCTTGGATTTTCGACCAAGATTAGTTAAGTGTGTATGACTGATCCTCAAATATCTGACTCAAACCCGTGTCAGATATTCGAGAATCAATCAAGCACTCTTAACTGTTTCGAGTATCAGTCACTTCCTACACTTAACATGTCATTGTCTAAAGTTGTTGGACTTCCTGATCAGTACGAGTCGGAAAGATCGAATTACCGGATTTAAATTTAGAAAATCTGCTTTTGTATTTATAAATGTCTGATGCGTTTGAATAAACATCACAAACGTTTTTGTGGAAGCAACCATTGCGTTATGACCCAAGTGAAACTCAAAAAATATGTAATGTCGGATATGATGAACCTTTTCTGGTATTTGTCTGGCCAATTCACCTAAATTTGCAAAAAAAAAAAAAAAAAAAAAAAAAAAAAAAAATTAAGATGTAATTAATTATGAATAAAAAAATCATTCTAACCTAAAAATGTCTTAGGCATGACTTAGAAGTACACAATGAGCTGATAATTGATTTACAAATATCGGCATGCACGAAAAGGACATTACTTTCCAGTCTCCCTAATATATTGCCTATTGGTGACGTTGGTTTGTATACCTGAAGAATATCATGAAGTCATTATGGTACTTAAAAGTTACTGGAGCCTTCGCTTTCTGATCTTATGTTCGTGGTTGAAAAGGACGAAGAACGTCATCAACAACCCTCAGTGCAGCATTAATAAGCAATCAATTTAATTATGTTGTACTGAGGATGCAATTTATTAAAGCAGCAAATCACAACACCGCTTCACAGTACAGCATTGATAAACACTATAAAGATAGAGTACAGAAGCCCAGGCAAAGATCTATTCGCTTTGGATTATCGCAAGGAATAAATGAATCCGAGAGAAAAACTGTGCAAATTCTTGTATTAAGGAAAGAAGAAAACCAAGACCTTGATTATAAAATAAGCTTCAGATTTTTGTTTGCCATATGTAACGCATAATGCAAATTGTATATTAAATGTGTTAAGAGGACCTCATTTAGAGCTTTGTCTTAGCTGACCACACAAACGCATGCTAAGCGCTTAAAAATGTGTCTTTCTAAATTCAATCGTGCAATTTTAATTTACTGCATGTTTTAATTTCCACCAAGATTTATATAACGCGTGTGAGTATTTCAATTTGTTTACAATGAGCCTTCATTACTATCAAAAGCCTTCCTTGCAGCTTTCGTATCTGGCTATGACTCAAAGAGTTTTCAATACATTCGAAGTGTTTTAAAAAGTTTTTTAAGATTAAAACTGTTTTTAAAATATTTTTTAAAAATTTCTCTGAATCATTGAAAATGAGATTTGGGTCATATCCTTCTAAAATGTGAGGAAAAAATTGTTTTATTAATTATTTATGGGTTCCTTTTAGCCCAAAACTCATGTACATTGAAAGCGTTTCAACATGCTCTGATCATTCAAACATTACAGCTCTAATATTACAGAAGTTTTACTTTAGTTCTCAACCAGGAGATAGCACTTTTACTCCTGGTGTCACTAAAAATGAGGAGTACAAAGTAGACAGAGTACAGGAGAAAGTGGCAATCCTCACATATGATACGCGTTGAACTGATTGTTAATTATCGTCGTAATTAGAAACAACTTGAAAGTTATTGGTGATGGGCTTCTTCATTTTGTGCCTCGTTCTACTGAAGAGGACAACGACTGAGCTGGCTCCTCTCTCGCAATACTTTCACATTACACATATGGAAGGACTCAAAAGATTTAAAGTAAATCAGCCTCTTACACTTGGGGCCTTTTGTCGCTTTAGGACTCGACCACTTGACTTCGTTGCAGCACTTTGAACTGAAAACCTCACAAAAGAGAATTGAATTGAAGAGCCAGAGGACATCTCCGATTGCAGTGGAAGCGTAAAAGCACAATCTTAATTCCAAATAAAACTCAACTCACTTGTACATATAGTTCATAAACCTGTTTGTTTATCCAGCCTCGATAAACATAGAATTTTAATCCAGTGGAATGATTGTGTAAGCCAATCTATCCCACTCAAATTTTAATGCTCAACTTGCGATTGTTCGTTGGACGCAAAAGCACCGAATCCGTTCTTAAAACCATTTAAGTAAGACTGTAGTATTTAAAAAGTTGGTTGTTAGAAAAAGTTAGGAACACAAAAAATCTTTTGCAGCATTAAAATGTGTGTGGGAAAAGTAAATTATCTGAAATGTCTGAAATTATCCAAGGGATTGATTTAATATATTACATGTCAAAGCATTTATAAAATTTCTTAGATTCTACTGTAACTTCAGTGGATGGTGAGTGTTGTACTTAAACAAAATCGAGAGTTTATACATATCTATATCTGAAACATCTGAAAAATAAAGTTGTTTTTAAGTGGTCAGTCCATTTTCAAGATGACAAGTTTTTTGATAACACGCAATATTCCAAAAGATAATTATGCGGTTAGAACCATGAGCATCGAAGACTAAAGAATTTTCAGTGACAGCACTCAATGAACAAGTCCCTTACTGATGCCCCTTACACCCGGACAAAGATCTTGCAGATGTTAATCGTATTAATAATCAAGCGGAATTGCTCTTTTCCATGAACATTGAGATCTAGACTTGATCTTTAAAGAAGTCTTCGATTTCCTGGGAATTCAAGCTCTCAGTAGCAAATGTTACATCTTAGCAGATGCCATTTTCTTTACCGCCAGACCAATAACTGAAATTAGTAATTTCAGCTTACCAACCGACGGGAAAAATTTTGTCCCACGGTTTTGAAGAGAGGTGGCCGATTTCATTCCACACAAAAATTCAGAAGTGGAAGAGGTTTAAGTGTCCATGGTCATCGTAACAATTTTTAATACTTATTCTAATGTTAAACACACATTAAAAATATATTGCATAGCAAATGGAAGTGCAACAAGTATTTTATTGAATTATAAATGTACAAGCACTCTATAGCCTTTAAATTAAAATAAAGCAGTGCAAATAGAAAAAATAGCATCCGGCTACGCGTTGCGCTCATTAGAGTAACTCGGGCTCATGATACCCATATTTACCTAAAGAACAGAAATCTCGAGAAAGTGTAGAAGCATGGTGTAGAAGTTTAGATAGAGCATACCAGCTCAGGTGTCGTCCTCATCAATTGATCGAGTTTCAAAATTATTAAGTTTCTTCGATATTAACCTAAGTGCTGATTATACCCCGTTAATAATCAGTCAATCAACTTTTAAAAAAAAGAACTGTTGCAGTTTAGCGGCCGTAAAACAAGAAAAGGGTGCCCAAAGATATCGACAGTTGAGATAGGCAGGTCTAGATATAACATTATTAATGTAACTGGATGATGTGATCTTCAGAAGACACGGGATCTATTGCTTGAAAAAGAATGAGATATATAAAAACTGTGCTACAAATAGTGCGCTTCAAATTCTATACCGTTGCCAGCTGCACTACAGTGATGAAAACTCCAGTCAATACTTTCAAATAATACCATTATTATTATGCACTGAGTCACGTAAAACAAAAATCAAACAACAAATACAAAAATTCATCGTGAAGAAAAGTTATATATATAAAATCAGTCAAAACTTCATCATCTTAAGACTTAGCTTCAGGTATTAATTATTTAAATTGCTATCGAGAAACACATTCAATCAACTGTTTGTACCGCTATATACCTCTCATGGAAATGATGTCACTGATAGTTAATATTCCGCTCGCTTACAACCACACCATCTGATTTGCTCAGATAACATTTTTAGTGACGTCATTTACAGTAATGGGAGCCAGATGAAAGCTCCGCTCTCTTAGAAAAATGTTCATTAACAGGAGGGCTATTGGCGATAAATCTCGCATTTTTGAGACACTGCCAAGTGGGGACACTTCAACCGGAATCTCACTTTCTAGAACTCAACAATATGACATATGAGAATTTTAATCCCATTTTCGACCTAATATGCATCCGTAAGTGTTTGGTAACGGTAACCGTTTTCAGTTGAACCAGGGTTGATTTTAAATGTCGCTCGTCATGAAGACCGTAAAAATGACCATTGTGCGCTATGGATTCTGCAGTATTCCCATTATTTAGTGCATGAATATAGAAAAAGACCACAATGGTTTGCCATAGAGTGTGAGATAGTTGTGTATATGTTAATCTCACGTGATATCTTTTCCAATATCTACGGAGAATTCAGGATGACTCACAGTGAGAGTTAAGACTCCCAAATATCAGTTTTCGAAATCATCCCAACTGCGTCAATAATTAAGTCTCAGAACATAAAAGCTGCTCTTCATTTACGGCTTCGACTCAATAATTGCTTATTGACGTCACACTTAGAAACAATACTTGTTCTATAGATGGGTTTGTCAGTTTAAACCACGGTTAAGTGATGAGGATGACATCTGAACCTCTTCAAACTTCCACACCATCCCAATATGAGTACATTGAATCTCGACAGATTTAATACATCTCAGTTTCACTACATAATGAGTCTAAGCCAGAATCGGGACTCGAACCTACGACTCAACGGAAGCAACGACAATCATAATCTCACGACTATGAAAACTCGGCTTCATCGGCCGCGGTTCATCTGCGACAAATCTCCCTCGCCGTTCTTCGTTTCGGACGATTTTCCCATAGTGTGAGATAGACCTCAACAATATGACATAGGAGGATTTTAATCCCATTTTCGACCTAATATGCATCCATAAGTGTTTGGCTTGAAGCTGTCTGCTTAAAGCTTCACTTAGTTGTTTTCTTAATTACTTTTTTAGTTATTCAAAAACAACTAAGTGAATGCTATTCAATAATAAAAAATAAAGAGATAATGTATCCCGTGTCCGTTTACGGAATAATTGTATAATCGAATGATTTTTCGATTAATCAAATTAAAGTAACTCAGTCCAATTAAGAGTTATTTAGATTGAGTCATGTAATTCTCTTCACGAAAATATGTTATGTAACCCTTTTCAAATTGTTTAATACATATTTCGGTGGAGCGCTCAACAACGCCTCTTGCCATGACACAATGGTTTAATAACCTCTGGAAATCACAAACAATTTGGAGATGGACTTACACTGCACGGCCACTGTGACTTGGGCTCCCAGTCTTGGTCTCCCATAGTAGTCCATGACCTCGCAAAGGTAGGTCCCACTGTCTTTCCGCTGGACGTTCTGCAGTTGGAGCTCTCGTCCTGCGAAGGTGCGCCCCTCCTTCTTCCAAGAGACTCCCTGGTCGCTGCAGGAGACGTTCATCTCACACACCAGACGAAGAGTGGAGTTCACACAAGTCAGAAGATCGTACACCACTAGGGGACGTTTGCGACGACCGGCTGGAATGCGAAGCAGACAGTCAGACGGAGAAGGTCCTAAGTGAGAAGGTAAATCGCAATAAATTTCTCGTTCGTCTTTTAGAGATTAAATTATTTGGATCACAAGCAAGAAGAGATTTTACCTTAATCGAGATAAATGTTCTCAGTTGAGTAACTTTGATCCTGATTGTTTATTAACATCGCACTGAGAAGCAACACGACGCCAACAGACAATAGACCTAGTAAATTTGAACCTCGGTCAAGTGACGAGAATGACATTGAGCTGTTACTTCTCTCTCCAAACTTTAACAAGCTGCCAATTGTACAACTTGAAGCTTCTACCAGATTTAAAGTGCATCAGTTTCGCTACGTGGCAGGGCTTAAACCCATGGATCGTCGTAAACAAAGCACAAACTTTGGAAACGTTAACTTTTAACCCAAATCACGATCTAGGAAAGCTTATATGTTATTGGTCAAACACATTAAAAATACAAGGAACGTGTGTATGTAAATTGGTTGACGCAGTGGAGATGGCAGCACAAGATAAATTCGCTGAATCAATTATTGTGACTGTTGCAAGAAATGAAGAAGCGGAAAGTTAAGCGGAAGAACTATATTATTACAATAATTGTGTGGGGCTGAATTTTTAATGTTTACCTAGAACCGGATTCGTCCAAATTTAAAAGTCACAATCATATATTTTGGAGGTTCCACCGGGATGAGAATTTTGACGATAGACATTATGAACAAGGAGCGAATAAAGGATGTGTATAATAACGCAAGTGAGAAATGTGGCTATGCTGTACCAAATACGGTGCAACTGTGATCCAGACGTAAGAAAAAAATTACACAAAGAGTCGAAAATATGAAGATGTATGCTAGGGTATCACAGGGCTGCATCACCCGTATTTACCAAAGAACTTTATGCGAGAGAAAAATGATCAATATGGTTTCTCGGGGGTGATGAAGCATATACTTATATAAAGAGGGTAAGTTGCTGAGGAGTATGAAACAAAGAAGTTATGTTCATTAAATTGTGCCATTTTCCCAACCATAAGCGCACAAATTCTATATTGTTGTGTGCTCCAACCTGGCATAAAACGCAAAATCCGTAGAAATGTCGCCTTGATTACTTGTTTCTAATCATCCACATTATACATTGAAAATGTGCAATTCTGGCATAAAACGGATATTCCATTGAAGAAGAATCGTACTTATTTTATAACATTTTCTAGGGTATTAATTCATAAAGAATGCGATATCAAGGATTGTTTGAGGATGATTGTATAGTCTATAGACGATTCACACACAAAAAATACACAAATATTTTACCACCTACTTCTACTTCTCAAATACCACATCTTTCCCACCTCCTAATACACGTTCACAGCCATTGGTTACATGAATTTCTCCTGTTTACAATCAGCACTCTAATACTGCCATCAGCACAGCTTCAGTCAATTTTCACAATTATCGAATTTTGAATTTAAGCCTTTAACCTTTTCACTACTGGAGGGAGAAAAAAAGAGGTGCTTCTGTAGGCCTGCGGCTTCTTACCGCGGAGTGTCACGCTGTGCCCAGACGGTTTTAGATATTAAGCCTAGTTCGCGAAAAAAATTCTTCTAAAATCGGCTATTCATTAGAATATTTTGGTTGTTATATATATTACTTAAAATGCATTAAACTTAATATATATGGAAGAAAAAAGATTTAATCTAAAATTGTATGTTTTTTACATAAATTATCACATAAAAATCATATCTTTTAAGAAAATACAAAATATATTAACATTTGTTACATAAATTTCATAGTGTAATGATGTACCATTACATGGAATATTAAGATAAAAAAAATGAATCTTATTTTGCTGAATGGCATTTATATGAAAAAAATTCTTCAATGCATAGTCCAACGTCATATGTCTTACACACGTATTTTATCAACTTTTGACGCTACATGCAAGATTTTGAGCAAAGGACACATCTTCGTTTTTTTTCTTCTTTAATGGCTATGTACAGATTTGTATTATTTTCGCTAACATCACTGTAAGATTCATTCATTAATTCACAAATCTCAGTATCAGATAAATACATATACCGAATGAAAGGAACAACTGAGAGTATTTGCTACAAAAAGCTCTAACCCTCATAAACATCCATAAATTCTCATTTGAACTTCTAAGAAGCAAGCAAGAAAGAAAAAAAGAAAAAAAAAAAAAACGAAAGCAAGTGCCCCCTTTAATTCATGCCATTGCATTTAAAGAGCCGCACTGCAATACGTGCTGTTAACATTTACCCCTCCTGATAGCCAGAAGGGAAATCTAACCCCTTATCACTAAGGTCAACACTCCAAGTAATCTACCTATATACAGATTTCGTGGTATTGTAACGCCCTCTAGTAACATTAAAAAAAATCAAATAAAATGTTCTCATCAAGCGTATCTCTATTGATATGTTGGTCTGCAGCAGGCATTCTCGAAGCGTGTTACGCTGGGCACAGGAGAGCAAACACGAGCGTATCGCATATGATACGCTGGGAGTGAACGGGTTAAAAAAGCAGAAAATTATTCCGATAATATATAGTTCATGTATTTGGAAGCCTTAATCTTTCGTAAATGTTAATTAAGCAAAGCAATTGCTCACCTTCCTGCTTAAAAAACAGTCACAGCTCCGTTTTCATATGGTATTCAATTGATAAAACGTGGTTCGCAATACATCTAAGGGATTCCATAAGCTTAGTAAGGCAGTGTTGCTTAGTGGTCATGATAGCGGACTCTCGGCCGGTGTTGTTTTCGTCAAGCCGTGCCTTCGAGTCCCAATATTACTAAGAATTCGTTGTGTATGGGACTGATGTCAGTTAAATTTTATCGAGATACCAAGTACTCCTATTGGCGTAGTGTTGAAGTTTGGAGAGAGAGGTATCAGCTCAGGTGTCGTCCTCGTGACTCGACTGAGACTAAACATTATGAGGTCCATCACCAATAGCCATCATGCTGCTATTGTTTTGACGTATTGAGACGTTGATAAACAATCATAATCACAAACATATGTTTAGCATATTGTGTGTCGTAAGAAGCTTCGAAAAGTTTTGCTTGTTGTGAGGCATTTATAATAGCGCACGTTGACCACACTCCAAATTAGACCAAACTTTTCCAGATATAATGCAACATAATTTGATAGTTTTTGATATAACCTATATCTTAACTAACATTTCACTTCTTTACTGTATTGTTATGTTTCTATATGCTTTTGCAGCGACTTTCTTCAACAGCGACGCCAGAAGTTAAAGCGCCTTACTAACTAGTCAGAGAAAGACGTCTTTATCCGCCTAGTTGATATGGATGTAGAATAAAGCGACCAGTCACCTTTTCTTCGGATCTATTGGTCCAGGGTTCGAAATGCCGTTGGCACCTCAAGGTCAATACTGTGTTTCTCCATGGAGTCGGAAACTGCCGAAATTTCTTCCCATAATAATATATATCTGTGCCGAATTTCGAAACAATGAACCATATATTTCTCCAGTTATTAAAAAGATTTTTTTTGTTTGTATCCATAATTATGGACACCAGTGTTAAGCATTAAATTTGGTCACTTAATACGAAAAATATACAAATCACATAAACAGTATTAAATGTTCTTTTAAAATGATAAATTACTTAAAATCTGTTGGGTTAAGAGCGAGCGAACTATTTTTTATTAAGTTGTACTGTGAACATCCTCGTTTGTGTGCTTCGCCAACTTCGCCAACAGACTCCTGAGAGACGAGAACGCGGAAGCGCTGAGAAGAGTCATGTAACGCTGTGTGCTTTAATGACGCTTATTATGCTATGTGCTACGTCTAAGTGAACCTGTATTTTTTCTCATTCATATGTTTGTGTGTAAATAAACGTTTCGTCTGAAAACCACTACTAATAGATCCGATTAAAATAACAAGAAAGTGGAAGGAGAGCGTGGTATAAGAAATTGAAATAGAAGCGAACTCAGTGCAGAATTATAAATAAATAAATTAAACGTTCCCGAATTAACAGTAACCAATTATTTTATACGGATTTAAAATGTTAAAGTTTTATTATGCCTGAAAACATTGGATTCGGTTATAACATAAATAAAAGCTAAAGAACTAAGTGAAAAGGACTCAAGCAATTAATCAGTCTACTAGTAATTATGAAATTTGGCATAATAGATTATGTTGTTTGAATTCTAAGCATATGAATTCTTAAAATGAAAGAATATATTGATATTAATTATGTGAGTGATTTTAGATGTGAAACTTGCGATTTAAGAAAATAAGCAGAAAAAAGATATGGAAAGACAGAAAACAATTCCAGTGTTTTACAATTTACTGAATCGCTCAAAAGAGTTTAAATTTCATTACATTTTACTCATTCTAATAACTCTGAACATTTAATAATTTGGAGCAAAAACAGAATCGCAAATACTTCCAAACCTAAGAGTGGAAACAAAGCTTCATAGACTGCGATTATAAAATTCCTTAAGCCCTCCGGTACAATTTCAACAACAAACAAAGAATATCACTTGTTTGAGATATACTTGACAACCAGAAAAAAATTCAAGGATACTTCCTAATGAAATAAAGCAGAAATGTAAATTTTCTCGTAGAATTTCGGGTGCTGAAAGGTATAATAATATTTCAAATAAATACTCTTAGAATCTTTCAGAATAACTTCCCCAGGAGTACTCAGTGAATTTTGATTGCCAAGAACTTCGCAAGCGCAAAAAAGTAATTACGTCAAAGTGCCAAAAGCCTTTAATATCAGCCAAGCAATTTGATGACATACGACGTCAACGCGCTATAAACAGGGTTCCATCTTACATTTTTTTCTTAAACACTTTCATTCTTCCTAGCGTTCCGGAGCATTTATTAATTTTCGGTAAAATGGTTGAATTCCAAAACAGCAAATTACAGCAGTGAAGTGCGTCAGGGCCATTTCAAAAAATGAAATCTTTTTTTTTTTTTTTCTTTTGCTGTACTTTTAAATCTCTCTCCATTTTGGAGACTTTTCTCAAATTGAACTTCTATTTGTTTTCTGTGTTCTTCACTATTTTTGAATTAAATTTCGTAAGTTCTCTCTTGGTTAGTTAATGGATTAATATAATAATTTTAATGTTTTACAGAAGAGACTCTTCTTAAGGTTGATAAATTGAATAAATTTAAAACACCGAAACTATTTATTTTAAATGTGGGCGAGTATATTATAGAAATATCTTAAGTTACAGAGAGTAGTTAATTAATTTACACAAATACACACTATAATTACTTTTTTGTTATTTATATAATAGAGATGAATAATTTTCAAAGCGTGGGTGTAACAAAATAGCAATAAAAATATGTTTAATGGTTGGTAGGTTTTATACGTTTACTACAAAAATAATTTTTAAATAAATTATCTTCAAAATGAATTAAAACCAATTTTTATTCACATTCATGATTCACGAATTTCTGTAATCAAAAACGATAAAGGGAAATGGGTTATGGGAAAAAGGGTGGTAAAAGATAAATATTAGAATTTTTTTTTTGATTTATGTAGCATTGTTTTTACTTGAATTTTTTTTTTTTTTTTTGATTTATGTAGCATTGTTTTTACTTAACAATGAGAGATAGTAAAATTATAGTCAGTTATATTTAGTCGCTATTTTCTCGATTCATTTAAAAACCTTGTAAAAAATTTAGAAACCATCGCTTGTGATTTTATAATTACTTTCTTAATTTTATATATTTTGTAAACTAATGTCTTCTATCACCTAAGAGTCTTGATTGAAAAATAATGCCTCCACATCACCATAGCCTCTTTATTTCTTACCCATTTTTCAAAGTTCCCGTTGTGCCTAAAGGCTACGTGTGTCCTCCGCATAATGCACTAGTTTTCTTTGTTCCCAGATGTCGTTGGTTTAGTGAGAATTGAGGACGATTCTCATGGAAATGAGATTGAAACGCGGTGAGAATCTCCCTCATTCCGGCAGACAAAAGAGCTCCGGCAGACAAAAGGGCATCGTTTCTGTTCTAACGACCAGTTGAAAGCTATAATTTAATTATACTGTCGACTACTGTGACGCTTAGGTTACATCGCTCCTTTCCTTTTCCTAACATTTAGGACTTTTTTATTTGAATGACTTAGAATGAAATCTCTTCCAATAAAATGAAACGTGACTTATGCTGATTAGATTGAAATTATGAAGTGTAGTGGATATATCGGATAAATTTTTATTTATAATAAATGAATGAGGTTACTTGATTAGTTAGAAAGTTGGAAATTAGTTGTTGATTTAACGGGTTGAAGTGAGACTTCTAAACCAGGTCGTCTGTTATCTACAAAACGGTCAAAGAGATCCAATTGCAATCAGAAGCGGGTTCAAGAATTGAACCTCAATTCTAGTTATTTCTTCTCACTCGAGCCCAAATGAATTTGTAAGAGTTGATTTAAATTGATATCCTAAGCATTAGTCAAAACGCATTTGGGGAGTTTACTACGGAAAATACTACTTTTCATTACGAAGAAAGCAGTATTAACTATTGAGCTTTAATATTCGACGAAGTGCAGAATGAATTGGTTAATACTATAAGTGAATTCTACTCTTCTTTCTCTTGAATGAGTATTTATATTGACTAATCGAGCTCAATATTTGAGGGTGAACCAACAGGCGTTGCACAACAACCGTAAAAACTTCTCTCCTACAAGTATGGCCAATTCATCACGCGTAGGCACAAGAGCGTAGAATGGGTTGGGGAGTGTGTCGAAATTTGAACAGCGCATTACATGGCAGATACAAAAATTGCGTAATGTTGGGTAACAGACAAAAATGTTATAGCCACATAGGCATTATGTTTTAATCAAGTATTGCACATATGACATTTGAAATCTCCCCATGACAAAAAAAAAAAAAAAAAACATACTGATTTCTTCACACTACTTCACACTACGAGTATTCAATGGTTTCCAAAAGTTAAGCAACAAATTAAAAAGTCGTGATAAACGGCTAAAAGTAGTGAAAAATTCTTAAAATGTGGATGGATTACAAATAAAAGCAAGCTTCATGAACTAGCCACGTGCAAAACAATAACGCTGTAATTGTTTTTCGTAAATACAATACGTCTTAAACCAGCTGTTTAGGAGTGAACCACTTTTCAATGAGCAAAGGTATATTAAACAACATCGAGATAACCAAAGTGTAAAAAGGAGTTTAAGATATCCTTTGCCAACATAATTGTGTTAAAGAGACATAAGCCGACGAGAAACAAGTCAATGACTCCTTGTCACTGCAAGATGGTTAAATATCAATCATTCCATGTTGAGCAAATTATGGAACCTGTTTCCAACTAGTTTTCTAGCAACCCGAAAACCAACTAATTTACTACTTTTTCAGGTACTTACGACATAATGTATGCACGTATCAAGAGGACTGCAGCTCCATCTCAACTTCAGAACAGCGCTTATTTCTTTAACAGAAAGGGTCATAGCAGCCACTTCAGTAAACACAAGACTGCATGACAAATGCCCGTGTGCTAGGTGTCAGGTATTGTGTGTCATGCTCACCTCTCCCCACATGAGAAAGCGTTTGAATTGGGCTCGTAGTTATCGAAACTAGAATGGAAATCAATGAAGGTCTGTTTCAGCTTGGCTTCAAAGAAGCAACCTTTCGATACTTCCATCTGATCTATGGGAAATACTGTCTATATGTCTGACTGAATTCCTTAATATTTTCATTTAATTTAGTGTATACGCCAAAACACTCAACTTGGATAACACTCCTTCTTCTCAGAGAAAGTGAATACAACGAATGACCGGAAGTTTAGTTCCGTTTTGTTAATAAAAAACCTCCAAAACACTTTTGTTAGATAATTTGATTTTTACATGAATGGTAATTACTTGAACTCTTCCTTTGTAGTTTCCCCAATTATGAGGCATTTGTTGTGGCCTGAGACCAACTTCCTCGAAGAAAGTTCCCACCATTGATGGCAATCATATCTTCACAACTTGTATGTCGTCGTCGCTCTCAAGTGTCGAATTCCAAGACCATGCTTCACGTGCATGAACAAATGTTGGCACACGTTGACAGGATTGCGGTATAGAAAGGCTGATAAACAACTACTGCCAATTGAATTTCTCAGTTTTGTGGACATCGGCAAATATTTCAGTGTCCCTACGGGAACACAATTACGACAGTCAAAGTAGTGGGGGAAATTTTCGAGTGTCAGAGCATTTCATCAGAAAATGCGCTGACATTGCAAAACGTGTTTTCCCTCAAGAATTTCATCTATTAGCCTCTCTAAACCGCCATAGAATGCAGAAAATTGCCTGTTTCATGTTCAAAACGCTTTTTCGACTTTTAATGAGCTTCCGAAGCCATTTTCTCGCTTATTGCACCATAAATCTCGGTAATTTGACGATGAACTACAGCAATCTCCACATTATTTCCATTCAAGAAATGAATTACGAACCAAAACTCACGCTCGGCGGGCTCTTAAATTATCTTGAACACTTCATGAGATCACAGCAAAGATTGACCGTAGTGACATCAGTAGAAAAGCAAGGAATAAGAAAGACCAGCGCGCATGCTCGGAACGTTGTCAGTATTGCTGCAGAGAGAAAAAAGAAACTGAACTTACTTATCACACAAATCTCTTTGATTTTATCTCAAACAAGCATGGTTTTTACTTGATATTGTAATCCCGGGATCGATCAAAATGCACCTGCTTGTGTCTACACTAAAATTAATTGTATGTAAACCTCCCGAGTGTGCAAGCGTCCCGGCTCATAATGATTAGTATATTTCTGTACTTTCATTTGGTCATTTTTTAGTTGTGCCTTTTCATCATTATAGCTGATTTTAGAAGAGCTCCTATCATTTGCTTCTATGGTCACTCGGCTTATTGTAAATTTGTTTTTCAATAGCAGTCAAATCAAAATGTTATGAGTTCGTTAGCTTTATTTTTTCTCTACTATAGCAAAACTCCTTTTATTGAAAATATAATTTCATATTTTGTTTTCAATAAATGATTGGAGATTTTTAAAAAATACTAACTCTAAAATTAATAAACCCTTATTAATAAATATGTATTACAATCCTAATATTGATATAGAATGTTATTACAGATTCTTATTTAAACAACTAATAGAATCGCAATTTATTTGTTATTTTATTTCGTTTCATTTTAAGTGCTTTTATGCTTACTTAAGTTATTTTATTCTTGTGAGTCTTGATTATTATAGTTTACAATTACGAGTCTGATTGAGAAGTAATACCTCCTGGCTGTAACTGTTCCATTTGTTTCCCGATTTTCAAAATTCTTGACGCACCAGAAAGCTGTATGTATCCCACGTGTAATAAATATATTTTCTGTATTCATATATTTCGGTGATTGGATGAGAAGTGAAGAAGACGCCGCCTTCCATGAACAGAAGGTCGAAGCTGCGAGGCACCTTGCGACTTTTACCTTTTCCCGAAGATTTAAGCGCACCTTAAAGGACACCAATTTCGTACTGATAAAGAAAGCTGTCTTTAAAGTGTAATGTCGACAACAACCACTGTAATTCTTCCAGACTTGCCCGACTCATCATGGCAAGGAAGCAGATAGAGATTGAGAATATGTTCAAAATCAACAATGCCCAACATAGAAGATGCATGCAGAATTCATGTACAATAAGAAATGTAATAAAACGAGATATAGCCCTGGAAATATTTTCATTCACGAATCGTAATTTTGATTTTTCAAAAATGAAAAACAAATCGGTTTCTTAATTTTTATTTTGTATAAATATATATAGCATATATTATTAGTTATAGTGTTATTAAAAATTAGAAAGTTTGAATAATTTTGAAAGCACAATTTGTATATTCCCTAACATGTTTTCAAATTTTTATCACATTTTTAGTAAAAAAAAATATATATATATCAACCTTTCTGTAACTAATAAATACTCCCACTGAACTTCTACAGATCACCCTTATTCTCGTTATAATCACCAGTTCTTACCCTAAGAACTGGTCAGCTAAATTAATTCATGCACATTTGCATCGCTATTTAGAGGATCACGCATGGATATTTCGAAATAGCCTTGTCCAAGATTGCGTACCGAAAATGACAATTTGCATCTCCAATGCTGGAAAATACGTAGGATTATACTCACTTTGGGGCGTGTGCTGTTGTGCACTGGACATGCCCTGGTCTGCGACTGCGCAGGGGTTGCGGAAGTGGCTGGAATTGTGAAGGCCGAAGGAACAGCACGTGGATCGGTTACTCTGTTCGCGGGAGGGCTTCGGGTGACACCTCACCTGCAGAAAGAGAAGTGATATGAAAACATTGGTAAGCCCTACGTGCTATTCAGAAAAATATACACTCAAACAATTTTCTTGACTGCGAATACTCCCAAAACTGTAATTAACGATTGATTGTTAACAATAAAGCTGTATTAGAATAACACCGGTAAAAAAAAAAAAAACGATTTTTCTGAACACATGGGTTTTCCTTCAAATTTCACACTTCCCGCAACATAATTTTGTATACCTTGAATTTCGAGACCAAAAGAGAACGCTGAGTCAAAGTGAATAATTCAATAACTAGTTTTAATAACTTATTTTATTATTTGACGTTTATTAAATTTAACATCTAAAATAAATACGTGTAAATTTTTTTAGCTCAATTAAGCATTGTAAAGTGAACGAATATTTACTTCAAAAGAAGTAAAAGAATTCAAAGTGCATTAAGAATTGACGATACATTTTGAAACCCAAAACACAATTTGAGTGGGCAGCTACGTTACACATATCCATTCGTAGCATTTATTTATTGTTGCACCTTGGCGACGGATTTAGTGATTTGGCGAGAAACTTTGCGTAAAATTTAATTCTTTAAATAATTAGTTTTAATCATTTAATTTTTAGTAATTATAATCAAGAAATCGTATTATCATCCAAAATAATCGTGTGTAGAAAATTTCACCTCAAATGAGTTCTTTAAAATATGAGAAAAAAAGCTTTTAAAGTTTTGATCCAGACAAACAATGTGAGTAGAAGAAAACTCATTAAGAAAAGGAGGAAATATAGACACATTTTTGTTTTTTTTTTAAAAAAAATTTTTGGTGCGTAAGACTTACCAGTTAAGTTACCAACCGGAGTCCCCGTCATGTAATAGTACTTTTATATTATTGGTGATGGTTCGTATCCATGATCCATATGGTACGTTCCCTATTGTGAAGTTTCCAATCAAATAACCTATTGTGAAGCTTCAGTGCAAAGTTCATTGAAAAATCTCCCTTAATATTCTTTCATTTCATAATTACCGCATATTTCTGTGTATGATCAGAGCAGTTTTGAAGCTTTTTGTAAGCTAAATTACAAGGGCTTACGCCTTTAGTTCTTACTAGGTAGGTACTTTTCCGTCAGCCGCACACAAATGATAAATCCCCAAATGTCGCATTTTTTTTTTTATTTTTGTCGTTTATCTATCTTCAGTTTACGAGTAAAATTATTCTAAATGAAAAGAGATCATCCTCTTTATGAAAATGATTTGTTTTAATTTCGAAAGCGTTATTTTAGTTTGTGGAGTCGACATAAAGTCCGATGTTGGTGCACTCGGTTACTGGAAAAACGCACTCTAAAAATAATATTAGGATACCGTAGACAAGGCTGCAAGAAAATAAAAATGGAAGATTATATTAATTTTATTTTTTTAATTTACATAATGGGTGATTTGAATGCAATCTTTATGCTAAACGGGAAAAAAGCTCATGTGAATACTTTAAAGTCCGGGTCAGAATCTGAAGATCCGAATCATTCATCAAATTTACTATCACTTATTGAAATGTCTGAATGCATATAATCATCACTTTCAATACTTCCCATATTAGAATGTATGTCCTCTTCATACACTCCGTCGATACAGCACTTTTTAAAAGATTATGCTCCACTTCGTCTTACAAACGAGATTTAATGTCCGAATAGATTTTTGGAGGGGGAAAACTACATTCTTGACTTATACGGGTAAATACATGGTTTTCAGTAACTGATTCCAAGAACGCAAATAAATTCCACCCAACAAGCAATCGAATGGGTGCGAAGTACCAGTTGAAAAACAAGTTTCATGTTCATCACATGTCTATTGATTACAAGGTCCTTCACCAATAACTCGTTGAAAGGCATTAATTCGACGATTTTAATTAGTTTCTAACTAATTAATTTTTCAGTTAACGTCTCACTTAGAAGAAGAACGAGGGATTTTGTCGATGAATCTCGCTATTTTGAACCACGTTCAAGGACGAGAAAGACACCTGAGCTTACATCCTACTTTCATGTATTTCATCCAATTACAAACTTTCTTCAGGACTTTGAGACCCCACAAATTGAATGTGCATCAGTTCCCCTTATACTACAGGTCTATAATAGCAACAGGATTCGAATACGGAGTTCGACTGAAACGAGGGAAGCCAAGAACATCGACCGCTAAGTTTATGAGTCTAAACTCTGAATATATTGTCTGTAACTCATTTGCTTTGTTTCTGAATTCAAATTTTACTGTAGCAGATTCGTTCGCTTAGAAAAAATACTTAGAACTTCAAGATTGAAATGTCTAGTTTTTATTAAGGCGGATGAGATTGCGTAGCATTCATATTGTGAGTTACTCACATGTCGATTTACGAGTTTGAATTCTGATTCCTCCGAAAATCCATTAATGTCCTCAAATGGTGTGGTGTGGAAGTTTGGAGACGAATGTGTCTCACGAATTCAGACCAACTAATCCAGTTATCAATTCGTTATTTTCGTTGACTAGAAATAACCTTCTTAGGTTGAGTCAGGCTTTGAAGCGATCTAAGGAGGCATGGATCCAAGACTAATTTAGAGGAAGGGACCTTGAGGCCTGACGTCCCCGGGCAATATTCACAAGAACGCGCTGAAAAGCTTAATTAAATCACAGAACAGATTTCGACAAAGAGATCTAAATGACTTTTAAGCATGGTCAGTCCACATTAAAAGTAGGGGGGGGGGGTATTACATTACATCTTTGTTCTCAATAATTTTTTTTGTCTAGTGCATGAACGATTCTAGGTACGCACAATGTGTATGTCCTGGCTTGATCAACAAAGCTTGCATTTACAAGTTTGAAGAGGTTATGACAAGATTGAGGTTCCCCTTGACACACCTCCAAGTTGAAATGTCTGAAAAGAATTTTACAAAGAATGTCTACAAAGAATTTTAGGGTGTAATGCGAAACCTGTGGAGGTTTTTTGTGTTTATCGTGAAAGTTGAATTATTGCTTTTATTTGTGTGAAATTAAATGCGTTCAAAAAAGTAAAAGAAAATTTTTTTTGGCGTGATTACTTTATTTTTCAGACCTTTGGAAGTATTTTTAAATATTTATTAAACGTCTGAAAATTCCCAACTACATTCTTGATTTTAAGATCGAGGGGTTTTTTTTCAATTGGAAAAGGGTGGCTGCACGTGACTGGCGAGAAACTCGAAAGATTTATCACGTGACTGGCGAGAATCGGTGTTATAAAAAAATCAACTTATATGATTCTAAGCAAATAGTATTTTAGATGAATGATAATTTTCATACAATGTAAAAAATATTTTGTTTACATCGGTTTAATCTGATTTATCATCATATTATTGCTACCCAAGGGAATTGATGATTAACTCGGTAATGTGAATTACCATAATCAAGTAGTAACATGGACGACAATCAAGTTAATATATCAATACCTTTATTTCCTCTTTATACCAAATGAGAACTACCTAACCTTATTCAATTTAAGATGCCTCCTCTATTTGGTGGAACGTTAAGTCGTGTGGACTTAACGTTCAGCCCCCAAAAAAAGTTTGGCAATTTTTGAAATCGCGCCAAGAGGTTGGGCGAAACTGCATTTTCTCCAATTAAATTTAATTAAATGAATAAATATTTGAAAAACTATATTAACATCAAGTGTCATCCACTACAAGTTCAAAAAATTGTATTTGAGCTTGAGTGGATGAATAAAAAGTATTTTATTAACAATTAAAAATTTGAACAAGAAATATGTGTAGAGTGTGAGCTAATAGTAGGAATTTAAAAATGGACAGCTTTAAATACTGAGCGTTGAAATACCAATCGCGAAGCAAGCAGAGTTGAAAATTTTAAAAGGACTCACTAAAATATGTGAAGTGATCGGGGTTTTGACTGTTAAACTCTAGGAAAAAGGCTGATGAAACCCAATGTATAAATTGTTTTTGAAGCTTTTTTAAAATTAATTTATAGAGATTCAATGACCTAGAAAGTAGGGAGCCAAAATTTCTTGATTATTGAATATTTTTCTGGTTTCCAATTTGAGTTTGAATCTAACTGGTAGATGGTTGGGAGGGAGGAATTGTAGTTCTATATGTACATCTTGATTTTTAACATTATGTGAAAATAGAAGAAATATTCCATTTGTTGAACAAAATTGTAATAACTGTCTAAAAACGCTTTGATTAATGAGCAACAATTTTCAGAAATTTCGAGATGTTTTTCATGGTTGATTGTAATAAAAATTAGTTTTTTGTTAAGGTTCTCACAATAGCTCATAAACAGACACGCGGGTAAGAAAGTTTTCATTCACGAACTAATATTTAAAATCTTATCTTTGAAAAAAAAAACCGACCTGCATTCAAGTCTGTCTTTATAATAATTAAAATCACATTATTCATATTCATAAATCAGCGTGAACGTTCTCATTTCATTTCGCATAAAAGGCATCTGCATGAGAGACTGTTCAAACACTTTTACGTGATTCGAAATTTCTCATTTTCTGACACAGAGATTATATTTCCGATTTGAAGACGACATTCTCTGCTAGCAGCTATTAAAACAAATTCATTTTCTGATTTTAACAATGGAAACTTTATTGACTTTCCATTTATCATGAGTTCCTGTATTGGCATGAAGTAATCTTAACTTATCAAAAAGTTTGTCATTTTTCAAACGATTCAAAGCTTTTTCAAACTCTCATTTCTTCCGGTTTGGTCCGATGAGGTTTGGATCGTCAACATCACGGCAGTGCCTTTAAGAAATAATCCAGGAGTCAATAAATGTTTTGAGATGATTCAAGATGAATTGATGTGTTTTGCATGTTGCAAGCAAATTCAATTCACTTTGGGAGTAATAATATTTTTTCATTTTTGCAGATATGCATAGATGTCTTTCGCCCAAGATCGCTTAGCTTGGTGTTTTGGGGTCTTTCTTTTAATCCATCATCTCCTCTCAATTTGTGAAGTACATCTTTTTAATCTCCTCTGCTACTTGTCAAAATTGATCTCGTGAAGCTTTGCTAAATGACTATTCGTGATCTTTCGATAAGTTTTGGCCTGTAATCAGCAAATGTTTTCCTTGATATTCACTAGCTTTCATCATAGTGGCATCGCATGTCTCTTCAAATTATTAAAAGGTCCTAACTTCTTTATATGGGATAATTTGAAGAAAAATAAACCATTCCCTTCTTGATGATTACAATAATAATCAATACTATCCAATCTTTGTCCATGTTCTCCGTGATTAACATGAAATTAAAATTAGTTTGCAAGCTGTTTTATAAAGTTTTACTTCGAAACGATAGTACAAGATTTGTAGTACCTGATAGAAACTTAATAGTCATTCCATTACTTATTACTAGTTTCATTCCGATTGAATTGGAATAGCGTATTTTTAAGGAGAAGTATAAAGATATAAAAAACTGTTTCTCGATTTGTTCCTTATACTCGTTAGCAATTGGTATGATTTTTTAAAATTGCTGCTGATACATCTCCACAGTGACGTGGTGATGCTATCTCTCAATATGCATAAACTTCAGGAATACCATCTCGAAATTCTTGATTATAATCTGATTTATAGCTCTTTTCTTTGAAAGTGTCTTCCCAAATCCCTGCATTTTCGAAAGATTTTCTCCGAATGTTACTTTAACGTTCGGAGGTACAGTCAATTCCACTTTCCAATCGGTTAATTCTTATAAAACAATATAACGAAATTCTTTAAAGAGATCTTTAGAATGTTGATACATACCACTTTAAATATTCAACCGAAATGGTTTAAGTTCTTTTTAAATGATTAAAAAAATTTCATATTCAATGAATTAAAATTGTTCACCGTCGCATTCACTAAACCAAAAAATTGTTCACCACTAACTAACTCTGAATAATGAAACTGAAGAAGGAGGTTTTCATTACGAATGGTATGTGGCTCTTTTTTCATGTTTAAGACATTCAAAATCTTCAGACAAAAATTGTGATTCATTATTAGTTATTTATTCACTCACTGCCCTTTCATGACAAGGAGTCACATCATTTTTGTTTGAATTTACTTGTAAAAGATGTAGAAAATTATTTCCTTTCCATCTGAAACAATCATTTCCTAATTTGGGTCTTAATGCTGATTCTTATTTTCTTTTTGTTTCCTGTAAGTGAAAAAATTACAGTAGGACTTATTAACTGTTTTTTAATATTGGCGTTTGCTTCCTTCTTAAACTCTGAATAGTTTTCGTTATATAACAGGACAGTACATTCAGGAAATAACATCGAATCTTTTACATTTGCAATAGTTTTGATTGTATAATTATCATTGTAAACAAGGTGAATGGTAAAGTATATTCCTGGAATGAATGGGCACTTTAGTCAAACTAAGCAACATTTTCAATCACTATTTAGAATTACTGGATGAGTTAACTTCGTCTGATCTGGAGTGTTATTTGGGAAGTAATCCATACTCGCATTAAAACGTAACTAAATAAGAAAATCTTTCTGGTCCGTCATAATCCCTTAGTTATTCGATTAGCTGTTATTCACAGAATCAGGAAATCCAATTCACTTGATAAACAACTGACGAGATTGATCGTTACCGTAAGTTCGAATAATTTTTCGATTGCCCAATAAACACATTTGTGGATTTAATCTATTCTTTTGTAATTCCTCATGATAAAAGCAACCTATGATTTTTTTTTCGAATTAAGGGGACTTAGTACCTTTCGAAATCAAAAGTAGAACATTTTGACAAACTTTTTTCTATTCTTCATAAATAAACAATTTTTGCTCATTTCAATATGAAACTTTGCCAGTTTGTGTAATAAAGTGTGTATTTAAAATATTGGGTCAAGTTTTGCTATTAAATTAATATATTTTCTTATACAACATGAAATATGCGTACAAAAATTTAAAAAAATAAATTAGTTTACCTCACGTTACCCACAAGATAACTTTCGAAAGATGTACAGTAGAACCATAATTCTTATACCAAATTAAAGCTAAATAATGACCTCATTCTATAAACTTCAAATTTTAAATTTATCTTACATTGAAAAAAATTGAAAAATTAAAAAAGTTATCAAGTTTGTATTTAGTAACTTTTTTTTCATGTATCATGTTATAAAATAAAATCTAATCATCCTATTAACAAAATTGAGGTTCACAGAATAAAGATCTACAAGTACAACACTCATGTAAAATTTTAAAGCTCTGCATGCAAAACATTTTTTTTTAATCCTGTGGGAAAGTGTGAAAATAACAAACTGAGAAAAAGAGGTTTGTTTACATTGCATTATATAGAACAAGCCACTTGAGACATTTACATTTATTGTAGCACAGAGCGTAATAATTGTCGGATTTTGACGCGGTTTCCTTTAAAATGCTTCTAACATTCAACACTATTTTTTGAAAACAAATTTGAAAAATCGAATTTTTGAAGGTGCAAGGGTACTAAGTCCCCTTAAAATCTCGTAAGACATAAGTCGGCTGAATTGTCAGATATCTTTTGTAAATGCGAAATAATTTTTCAGTCCACCCTGTAATTATACTTTACAAAACGTTTGGAGAGCTTCCAGTATTCTATCAATCACAAAAAGGAATTGTGGGAATGAACTCGAATGATACAAGCGTTTATATAGCTCACTCTCATCGACCGTCGTCATTTTTGCAGATTCAAAAACATGAGCTCGATTAATGGAATGATAGTGCAAGTCAACTAGTTACAAGTAAAATATAGTAATATGTATAAGTGTTACAATGGGTAAAATTTCTGCATAATCATTCTCGAAGAGCTAGATATGTACTCTCTAAAACCACGCATTTAGTTTCGATTTTCGTAGAATAGTGATGAATGTTATGCCTCTTTGCGAATGTTGTTAGTAAAAAATTTTGTTCCCTTATCACTTTGAAGATTCTTGGGCTTAACTTTTTATTAATTATTTTTTGAAACACTCGCGTCATTGCATTCTTTTTTTAATCTTTGATCGTAAAAGCTCTGAAGTATCTTGATATTTCATCAGTAATAGGCAACACATAGCGATATCCTTTGTTGTAGCGAGATAAATTTTACATATATAATAAACCACTTAACCATAATTCATTAAATTTACTGTGGAAACCATTTTTGAACATTGTGTCGTCGCACTCCGCTTACTTGCGGCGACAGCCGTTTCACTCATCTGAAAAAAAAAATCAGTTCCTTTGGATTAAAGAACGATTTTCATATTTAGCTTAAATTTCTCATTTTTTTCACTAACGGCGGAGTTTGTTTGTTTTGTTTTGTTTTTCCATTTTTTGCATGTGATAGAAATAATTGTTATTGTAGTCTTTTATTATAATTCTATTGCATAAGGAATGTTACTCTAGTGAACAAATGTGTAAAATTTAGTGAATCGTTTTGGAGAAAGTATGTTGTTTCGATCGATTTTCATCATATAGCTAAAAAGTTCTACTGTATTGCTGTTATTTACCATTTGTTTCTAAATCATTTTTATTGTTGAATTTGAACTTAGTATCCTCATTGTAGCTAAAATTTGTCAATTATATTTTCTCTGCTTCTTCGGTACAGCCTATCCAACATATTTTGCTATCATTTTGCATCTCGACGGTATTTCAGGCTTAATTTCCGTTGGAAGTTCTGGTTCCACCAATAACACTAAAAGAATTTCAAACGTTTTTGAAGATAGAGCGGATTACATCGCTCTCCAATATTTTGGTATCAAATATGATAGTAGTTTGCCCTTCGCATTATCAGACGCTTCTTTTTGTGAAATAAATTCAAAATGTTATCCTCTAATCGGATTTTGAGTTTTCTAATCGGATTTCGGGTGGTAATATTATAAAAGCTCGGATGATATAAAGCCGTATTTCTTATATGCCAATAGATTTATTCTGATTACTGAAATTCCACCTAAAACACTCAGAAGGGTTAGTAGGATCAAGGGAAGTCCTTTCCGTCAATCGATAGTAAATACTAGCTTATATTTGCGAGGAATAGAAACGCTCCCATCGGTTAGTAAACGAGTAGCTCATTTGCAACTACACAATTTCTCATGTCATTTGTTGGTATGTTACCAGAAAATAAACTCTTACAGATTTCACGCGGAGTTTTCATTTGCTCTGTTCAAGCGCTCTGTAAAATCGCTTTTCGCTGAGTAAGACTTCCAGCAACCAGCACATGCAGCAAATGAACGCGTAGGTTTGTCTCGATTCATATTTCTACTGGAACAAAAACTCAATTAATCATTCCGCGATCGAGAAGTAAAAACTGACGGAGACAGAAAACCTATTTTTATTACAGTCAGCGATAAAGCATCACTAAATTTTTGGAAATAGTTGTTCTTTAATCAGAGCATTTTTAGACAGTTGCAATAATTTTGTTTTCCGTAAGCGTAGAATATCATTTCTATTTTAACAGCGGTTTAAAACCAAGTATTCGCACTTATTTAACCACAATAGAACTGAATGCAATCTACCCAATTAGATGTGCATTATTGGTAAGATATCTTAAGGAAAGATCTTTGTGCACTCACGGAGACAGAACTGTCGTTCTCTGAGCAGTTGGAGGTTTGTGAAGAGCCTCGGGGTCGACGAATGTCCTCCAGCCGAGACACCACAGAACGAGAGAAACTGCTGCGGCTGTACCCTAGAAAGAAAAGAAATTGTGAGACATTAACTGCTGATAATGAGCATTTCAAAAACAGAGGCAAAATTAAAACATCTTTAATTAGAAACGATTTCAGGTCTGGAATTCTAAATTTTCAGATACAAATAAATGTGCAGAGCTACTTTTAAAAATTTTCACCTCCGTTAGACGACCTAATTCTTATCGAGTTAACAGTAAAAGAGAGATGTTTTTAGTTAACAGACTAACTAGAAAACTAAATTTTCATTTCTTTGTCAGTTGTGAGGCATGATTTCGGTTTTTACCTTTCCCAGAATTTAGATTAATGTATGTTAGTATATTAAGTTATTATTGCTTTTTAAAAATTTAAAATTCGCAGGATATTAAAATTTAAGAAAAGGCAAGTTAAGACGTCTTTCAGCAGACAACAAGTTTTCGCTATCTACCGTCGAGTAGCTTGCTATATTTCAGAGTTATAACCAGTGTGCCATTGGAGGTTTAATGTTACAAGGAGTGAATCAAAAAGTTTAAGTTACCAGCCAAATGGGATCCAGCGTATCGGGGTAGTAGAAAAGTTGACAGGGAAAAATTTTTCGAGAACATAAATTTCTTCTCAAAGAATGCGGGAAGGAGTTTTGACTGATTGTTTAAGCAACGAGGTAAAATTACGAGGCCCCTAATTTTACAAATTAAATTTTACCCTTTCATTATAATTTTAAGAAACGATTAATTTTAGATGATTCCATAACTAAATTAAAAATAAATCAAAGGGATCAGGACGCAAACATCCGGGAGCCCGCGAGTGAGGAATCATAGAAAAGTTTTTCAATTCGCTGTTGGTGGTTGGTCACTCTGGGTAGTGCCTCGGGCGTTTCAATTAGATCGTTCAGCCGGAGGAATAGAATTTAGCTGGGGAGGGGAGAGGAATCAGGGATCGCTTAGAGATGGTTACGAAGTTTTCGTAGTTGCTATTTTTTTGCATGATAGCTTTCAATGTCGGGAATTTAACGAGAGAAGTTGTAAGAGCGCTGGTGCACTAGTCCTCATTCTGCACCTCACGGTGAATAAATACGCATTATAATCGTAAGTCTCTTTCGGTACTAGAGCTCTTGATCGTGGATCATCAACCCTTATTCTGTTCTACAGAAGGATAATTCAAACGATTCAATGCACTTAGCCACTATTTCTACCTCTTAAGGCTAGAGAAAATGGAAAACCGCTCTAAGATTTTATTACATTCGTGTGTGTTTTTGAATAAAAGGATGGCTCAGTACTGTTTCTGAACACAGATGACATCGCTAAGGCTCGATTCTGTTTCACTGTGTGATTCATTTGTCAAAAAAAAATATATATACACTAAAACATAGATTAGTTTTGATATTGTTGTCATTTCCTGCCAAACCAAAATTTTGATTGTTGCCGTGTCGAGTTGTCTTCAACGATGAGGCCTGGATTCATTATTATACACCGAGCAACAATTAAAACAACGACGGGCGTCTAGCAAGAAAAAGTGAAAACGATGAATGGTCAATACTACAAAAAGATATGCCCCATTCCTAACACAGATACTTTTCGAATCACTGTCTTATACTAACTGTATCCTTGACCGAGTTCAGATCCAACTAAGCGGTCGCGAGTCAGATTAATACTTTTAAGTACAATTTTCCTTCAAACGGGTAGTAAATTTTGTACATGACATGCACAAATTCAATCTAAGTACGTATGATTATGATACGTAATGTAAAATACACATAGCATGCACTTTATTGTACGGGTGGGAAAAAAACTTCCAACTACATTATATTTCGTTATTTAATATTAGTTTTTGCGGTCGTAAGTGTGCATAACCGTAACGGGCTCTCATGTGTTTTGCTCTTTAATTGACCTTTGGAGCCCTTTTTATAACGTTATTTAAATTGAGAATATCGCCTTGTGAAGAACCGTGATTTATTCAGAAACCAGAAAATATTTCTTACTTTCCCATATAATGTTTTGTTTTAAATTATATATTGATGGCTTATAGAAAACTCGTTAATGATATCAAATTATGGTTACATTCTAAGGACTTCCATATTAACTGTCAGAAGGTGATTAATGGAATTATGTAATATAAGAGTGGAATGTAAAGAATTTATAATTTTCTGAGGAAAAATTTAGGATTTAATGAAGTATAATTTATTCGAAAGACTGATAAAATGTTATGTAACAGTGGTAAAATATTGAAAGAGAAATTCTTCGATTTCTGTTTTAACTTAAGAACAAAAAGATACCTATTATTTTCACGAAAATACTCTATCAAAAAGAATATGAAAACATTTAAAATGATAAAGTGAAGTAATTTCAAAAATAATACCACACACACACTAAAAGGAAATAAGAAAAAGTAAATGAGCTAAAAGTTCCTTATTATATAGCTACAATCGCGGTGTGTAAAAAAAAGTTCAGACGTCACGAATAACAAGAAGTTATTCCTAGAACAGATTTCCCGACCATTCTTTCTTTTATAGCCATATCGTTAGGCTTAAGAACGTTAGCGAGATGCCATTTTGAAAAGCATTATTTCGTTCCAAAATCTTATAACGAGCACCAAAACAATAGAGGAAAACCAAGAATCGAGAAAGTTATAGGACCATGTTTATTTCTTTTCTTGATAAAATTTTCAGGCTTAATTTCGCTTCTTTTGCAATCAGAACCGAAATTGTTATAGTTCGATGCGAAACTCAAAAGAAAATTTTAGCCACTCATCGAGGCGGCAAAAAGGTTAAAGTTACCGCAAAAAAAGTCCTTCAAATTAGTTTTTGTATAGTTCAGTTTAGTATGTACATTCTGTAATCGAGACTGATTTTAAATTCTAAAGTACGGAAAAGAAAATATATTTACTACTTACAACGCAGGCGCAAACATAAGGAAAAAAGCAGTTTATTTTTAAAAAAAGGCATGTTCAGTTCGTTTTCAACGAAGCAGAATGTGGATAAATATATAATCATTTTATTAATTTTCTTTTTTTTTTAATAAGTTTTCTGCTGAAATTGAAGAATTTTTTCCTTTGAGTTTAAAAAAAATGAAAAAAAAATTCAGGAAATATTTACGTTTATGTTTAATAAGTTTTTATGGTTGCTTATATCGTACAATATTTTAGGCAAAACTATTATTGGAATGAATAGTTATTTTATATCCTTGAAATTGACATAATTCGCATTTTAAATGAACATATTATCACGGCCCAATATCTCACTGTGCTTAACAGAAGGTACTATACACTCCTGACGGTATATTCCTCGTCTATTCTTTGCCGAACATGCATAACATCAGGAATAGTAAATATCTAAGATATTAAAATAATATTAATTAAATCTGCATAAAACTATTTTCAAATATTTTATACATCATACTGACACTCCGATTTTTTATTAACAAACAAAAACAAAATATTGCACCTATGCTTTTTGTAAGATATTATGTTTAAGAACCCAGGTAAGCCTTTATATATACACATATATGTATATATGTGTCACTTATATATATATGTAGGGTTGGATATGTGCACTGTCGCATCCTCCTCTCCCTTTTACGTCGAGTGGAGCAATCCAAACTGACGTCACACCCGTCAATAGTGCCCTGCACGGGAAAATCACTCGGATAGACGCCGACAGACAATAACCATTAGACGCAGGAGAAAGACGTTCTCCTTGGTGTTTAACATATATCTTTTAATATTTCATCCTTCACTATGTTCAATAAATCATTTATCATCCTAAGGTTGTAGTCATTTTCCCATATATATATATATATATATATATATATATATATATATAATTTCCAGTTTCGGCAACTTTTCTTTTAATGGTTCAAAACAGGATTTGTTTTCTTGGCATCACCGATAAATCAGCAGCCAGCTGAGTTGATATTTATTTCCTATCTCTCAAGCAACCCGTTTCAATAACTAATCCTCGCTTAGTGTAACGATCCTTTTTCTTCCTACCCTTTTGCGATTCAAATATGAATTTGAAGTTTCAAGACGTTTTATAGTGCATTGAACTGCACAACTTGATCATTTCACAACTTTTGGAACCACAGTTTAGCTCTTGTTCTGTTCGATTGAAAAATGTATTTTAAAACGTTCATCTCTAAATTAACTGTTTTTCGACGTTTTCAAAAGAAGAAACAATATACTTAATAATTTCTGTCAAATTAACAAATTTGAGTGTATATGTGCACACTAAAAGCAGCGAACGCAGACTAATGTTTCAGACAAATCATTCCAAAAAATTGCGAATTTCGCATTAGCATTATGATACTGTTTTATTGTTTGCTGAATGCAATGACGTTTGCTTATGTTGTTGTTAATGTTGTAATAAATAAATTAAGTATTTTTAAGTCACACTTTTTTAGTTATTTTGGAAGATAAGACTGCCTAATACTTTTGTATTTGACTGTATATAATAAACTGAGACTGACAAACATCGTAATAATGAAATCAATTCTAAATCTTAACCATTTATACTTAGTTTCAATAGTCCATATCTTCGAATAAACAAAATTTTCAATACCAAATTCATTCTAAATGTGTATGAAATAAATTCAATCGTTAAAAATATACAAAACAAAGCGAGATGCATTGATCTTCTGAATGAATTTTTTTAACAGTTTGCAAATGTAACCTTTTCACTATTGACTGCAAAAATTGCAACTAATATTTGAAGCGTCATTGAGTTTGACTTATCATATCGAAATAAAAGATTAATTTTCTGAAATAATAAGAATTCGTTAATGATAAACATAATTTATTAACAACAAAAGAGAATTATATAATTTTCTTTGCTCATACTTTCTCCAGTTTTTTCAGTAAGGAATACCATCTTATTTTATATCAGAATAAAACTGAAACACAATTTGTTGTTACCTTTTGCGTAACATGAATTTGAGTTAAGAAGAAGTTTTCAATTTCGATTATAAAGTAAATTTAAGAGATGTCAAACAGAACAACATTGATTGATATACAAATGCATTTAAGATTTACTAAGCAATATGAATCTGTTTTCAAATTTTCTACGTAATCTATATATATATAAGCGAAATACCACTGACTGACTCATCACGATATCTCTAAAACTATACAACCGATTGACTTGAAATTTGGTACAGTTACTCATTTTGCGATGTAGACGCTCACTAAGAACGGATTTTACGGAATTCTAATCCTAAATGTAATTTTCATCCGTTAATCTTTTCTTATCCATTGGTTATGTCATTTTTGGCGACTTTATCGCTAAAAATGATATGACCGACGCCAAACGGAATATATATTTTTTTTATATGTATACTGTGTATTGCTACCAATTCAGTTTACTTGGCGAGATTTGCGCGAGCGAAATGGAAAATACCAAATAATTTAATATTGATGCGCTGATGGAGGATGGATTTATCACCAAATATCTTCCACCGCCAAGTCGAAGCATTTCAATGACCTTGCATTGTGAATTTTAAAAAGCTATACTATGGTAACCCCAGCTGACTTCCGCCCGCTTTGCTCAGCAAAAAATAATTTTTTATTGTTGTGGAACCTAGACGTAAGTCTCAAATTCATGAGAAAAGTATTTTATTATTAATAATGATTGATAAATTACATTTGTAAATCTAAACGCAATCTTACGAAGATATTGAAGTTGACTTTTAACAAATGAATAATAACGGTATGTTATTCATGTCATTGATAAAAAAAATAAGTACTGTCAAAATATTTATTTTGATGTACGCATTAACTGTGACCTAATGTAAACATTATGCAAAAGTTTTGTTTTTGTATTTTGGCAATTTTTAGTTTTTGGTTTCTAGGAAATAAACGCTTTTGTTTTTTTTAAAATGGCTGGATATTTTATCGTTTTCAGAATACAGAATTATTTTTAATGATATGATTTTTTAAGAGCTATTCTGTCTATTCAAATGCAGTTTTAGATATGCTGCTAGCGTAATAGAGTTATCCCTTTGCAAAAAGGATAACGTAATACGGGTGACTTTTTGCTAAAAATTTTTATAATACTTTATCTTTTTGTAAGTATTTTTTGTTGAATTTTTAAATAATTTGATTTTAAAAAATTAATTATATTTTTTAACTTGAAAAGTATTTTATTGTAGGTTAATACAAATTGATTTTTCTTATTTACTTTTCAGTTATAGTTTTTAATAATGGATGTTGAATATATTTGGATAGATAGAATACCTACTCCTTTCAAAGTTTTTAAAATCCTTGGCGACGGAGCAAGTTTATTTTCGTCTCTGTCTTTGCTGGTGTTCGGTGACATATCGATGGCGTATAAAATGAGAAATATTATCGTTTCTCACATGTTTAACAACTGGTATCGGTTTAAATGCTACACTCAAATGCTACCTGGCGCTCCTTATAATACTAACGATTTATATTTTACCGAAAGGTGTAAACCAAACACGTATGGATCTATTTGCGAAATTATGGCGGTGGCAGAGCTATTTCCCTATCAGTTCGAAGTGTATCAAGGCGTCTGCCTTATAGCTTCTGTTGGTGAAACAATTCAGAGAAAAAAAAAATTACGTTTTACGGGAAACTATAATAGTAGACATTTTGATGTTTATATTGAAATAGTTGGATTAACAAATAAAAGTAAAGTTAATCTTGGTGATGATAATGTGAAACAAAATGAAGAAAATGTGTCATCTTTAGTGTTTCATCCTCAAGAAAATGTATCTATGCTACTTTCAAAGACTCAATCAATATCTAACATTAATTTATCAAGTTCAAGTGAATAGATTATTAATGATATAATATCTCTTCAATTAAATAAAGGTAAAAAAAAGAGGAAAAATATTCACAAATTCAATTAGATATGAACAAGTAAGACACGCTGTTGAAAGTATACTCAAAGTCATCTTGAAATACATAGAGAAGCTGCTTCAAAATATACTAAAAGCCATCCTGAAGTACATAGAGCAGCAATACGAAAATACTTTTCTAATAACCCCCCTATGAATCAGGCAGCTGTAATTAAATGCAATGAAAAAAGATCAAAAGTTAAATTAGTGCCTTGGACTTCTAAAGCTTTGGTTTTAAATATATATAACAGATATTGACTATTTAAATGATAAAATCGCAGATAAAAAATATCAGAAAACATTTGTCCTGTTTGTAGTGCCATGCTTTAAAATTGATAGAAGAACCTCCAGGAATGTGCTGCAGCGGTGATCAAGTCCAAATTCCTGCTATTAGATCCTACCCTGAACCTTTGAATAGTCTTCTTAACCATAAGGATCAGCTTTCAGAATATTTTCTTTCTATAATTATTTTGAACCACGGTTAAGTGACGAGGACGACAACTGAGCTGGTGGCCCCCCCCTGGCCGAGCGTCCACACCACACCAACGGGAGGACTTTGGGCCCCGACAGATTTAACGTGCATCCACCCCGGCTACACGGTGGGTCTTTGGCGGCCAAGGATCGAACCCGCGACTGAATGAAAACCGCCGGCCATGAATCCGAACCTTGCCCACTAGGCTACCTAAAGATTGGTACGTCAATAATGTTGTTGCGTAATTTAAATCCTCCTAAATTATGTAACAGCACCAGAATCAAAGTGAAAACTCTAAAAAGAAACGTTATAGAAGCGACTATTTTTACAGGAAAGTATGAGGGCGAAAATATATTCATTCCAAGAATACCATTAATTCCATCAGATTATCATTTTGAATTTAAGCGTTTGCAGTTTCCAGTTAGACTTTGCTTTGCGATGACCATCAATAAAGCACAAGGGCAGAGTTTAAAATTAGCTGGTGTAGATTTACAAAGTGTCTGTTTTTCACATGTTCAATTTTATATGGCATGTTCAAGAGTTAGTTCACGTGAAAATCTAATCAACCTTCAACCAGAAAAACGAACGAAGAATGTTGTCTACAGAGATGTTTTGGAAATGTAGGCATATTATTTCCTATTTTTCTAATATTTAACTATTTCTAAAATAAGAATAAGATAAAATAATAATGAATGTAATAATTAAGATAAATAAATTGATATAATAAAAAATAAAAATGTAGTTGTCACTCTCAAAAATTGCCATGCATTCAAAATAAAGACAATAGAAATGTAATACACAAAAAAATTTTCAACAGATTTCAGGTTTAAAAAATAAAAAAATATATATAAAATATATTTTTATTTTTATGTTGGCAATTTTTACATGGTTTTGGCCTACTGGGGATCCGCCATGTAGAATAATGGGAACACATCGCACTACACACTACCTCATCGGTGATGCGGAATTCTGTTCTACGACAGATTTACGGACTAAATTACATTTTCATTGATGAATTATTAACACTTAAATACTTTTCTCATATGTTTGAAAGTCATGGATAACCATTATTACAGACAATCAATTTCTAAAATTTTTAAATTCAGATTATAATTAAATTTAAAAATTTCTTGATATTTTACGTATGGGTTCCAAAATATAATATTATCGTCTGCCCAGCGAAGCGGGCGGGTATCAGCTAGTATATATATATATATATACACTAGCTGACCCGGCAAACGTTGTTTTGCCATGTAAATAATTTCTAGAGAATTTCTAGCGTAGAAAAAAAGTAACTAACTTATTGGAAGTGTATAAGGATGTGGAATATGAGTGAAAAAGGCATAGAGCGCTGTGAACGCGCGATGAGGGAATATAAAAATAACAAAACACCAAACATTATTTTTTTCAGTTTATCAAAAGTAATAATTATTTATATCATTAATTCATTACATAATATTAATCTCTTAATGCTACAGCGTGAACAATATTTTTTGTTAGTCCGTTTTTAGCTAATACAAACAAACTTGATGGTTTACCCACTCGAGAGCATGCAACGTATAATTGTTCGTGTGAAAAACATGGTGTGCTCAAATCTAAGCCACAAACAGACATTGTTTGGCCTTGGGATTTATTAATAGTCATTGCAAATGCCAATCTAATCTGATATTTTCAACAATTCATTATGCTCATTCAATAGAGCATCCAGCTCGCTGACGATGCGTCTGGCAAAGAATGAATCAAGGTTATTGTAGCCACAACGTGCATCCACCCGATTGGCTAGTGCGCTTCCGGAGTCCTCGCCGCCTATAAAGTAGTTTTGTAAAAATTTATGTGGTTCGTTTGGCATTGGCAGCAATGAGCCTATTTTATGATAAACTTGGCCTCTGATTTTAAATGTAGAATTGTATTGCTGACCATTTGCATTAGTATTTTGAACTATTTCTGTTGCTCCGAACGATGTCATTTGAAAGCATGAGATGAATGTTCGAATGGACTTCAGGAACACGTTAGAATCTGGATCTGTGCCGATAAGAAAACCGTTCAATGGTTCCGGTGGTGTTTCAGTTTCAGGTAGTTGTACCTTCCCTGACTCGCAACACATCCCGGCTGGTTCATTTTTGAATTTCAAAGCATGACAATACGGGCATTCTTTGTCCATAGCACCAATTACCACTTTTGAATGAGCATAATATTCAATATCGGGCTTATACTGGAATGCTAGACGCAGGAATGATGTAGCTACAAATGCTCGATGTGCCTGTTGGCGTAGTTGGTCATTTGCTCTGCGTCTATTGACAGTAAAACTGTGTGATTGTCGTTGTTCTAATCTCATGACTTCATTGCGTTCAGCTCGTGTATCGTCTAATTGTTCTTGACGCAATTGCGCCATTCTCACACGCGCTCCAGTATTTTCTTCCTGAACTTGTTCTTCGGTTCGTTGGGCTCTTCTATTTCGAATGCTTCTAGATTTATTTGTATCACGGCTCAAATTGGCCCCTTTGCGTTTTGTTGGCATTGTTCACTGTACAATACAAAACACACATTAATAGAACTGATTGAATTATTTAATTATAATTATTATATTAATAATTTATTTTATCTTTGATTACATTAAATATACATGTAAAAATTAGATAGTTTCACGAAAGCGAAAAATTTTATGTTTCTTAATTATATCGAAAATACATATTGTTAGAAATAGAGAAAAAAAAAATTCTGTCGAAGTTAGAGCTCTTATAAGTAAACACAAAAAAAAAAAAATTCCCAATTGTAATACAAATCTAACTTTCACCGAATTCGTTTTTCACCATTCCCAACAATATTTTCGTTATATATTAGAAAGAATAATTTTTGATTTTATAATAAACGTATAAAAATAATTTATACTTACAACTCAATAGCCGTTGTTTGCGGGAACTCGTGACACGTGTTGAGTATTTTAGAGGTTATGTAAATCACTTAATTAACTGATCGTGCGAATTACACTCAAAATTAATAATTTTATTAGTTATTAATAATTAATTATATTCAATAATATTAGTTATTAATAAATAAATAATAAAGTTACTTGAGAATATATTTGATATGAGAGTTACACTGAGATAGTAAAAATGTTTAACTACTACGCTTGACGCATAAACACTAATAATAGCCGAAAACTGTAGGGGGAGTGAGAGAAGGCTTATTGTTTGAGAGAAATAGGAGCCATCTTCGTTGTCATCCCTACTCCGTGCTGTTTACTGGGTGAGAAGTGACACCGGTAGACACATGGAGGGGATAACTTACCAAATGATAATAATTGATGTTATCGAGCGGGATAAAAAAATGATAAAATTATGAAAATGACTATTAAAAAGCAGGGGTTGGTGATAGGAAAGTGAAAATTTAGGGTTGTATGTATTTTTTAATGCCACATAATAAAAAAATTATAAAAAAAAAAATATATCAAAAAAATAAAAAAACAATTTGGGGGGTGGACACCCCTTATCACTTAGAGGTTTGAAAAATAGATAGTAGCCGATTCTCAGACTTACTGAATATGCATAAAAAATTTCATAAGAATGGGTCAAGCCGTTTCGGAGGAGTATGGGAACGAACATTTATTTTGAATTTATATATATATATATATATATATATATATGTTATATATATATGTTATATATATATATATATATATTATATATATATATATATATATATATATCTTTAATATATATTATATATATATATATATATATATATGTTATATATATATATATATATATATATATATATGTTTATATATATATATATATATATATATATATTATAATATATATATATATATATATATATAATATAATGTATATATATATATATATATAATTATAAGCCTCTGCCATATATATATATATATATAAATATATATATATATATATATATATATATATATATATATATATATATTATAATATATATATATATATATATATATATATATATATATATATATATATATATAAATATATTGAGAGAGAGACTGTGGATGCGAGGTTATTCGAGAATTAGTGGCCAACTTGCCCCATCTAGCTTTTATTTTTTAAATCAAATAACAACCCAAAAATTCAAAAGAACCAAGAATAACGAAAAATATCTCAAAAAATATAATTTAATGCGATAAAAGTATAATACGAATCATAACTGCAAATAAAAAAAGGATTAATTATAATTATTTCTTAAAAACCAAGTATATGGAAAAAGATAGAAGACTAAAAAAAACCATCTAAATCTGAAAAAAGCGACATATACATGCAAGACGATTGATGAAAACCTCTGTACTACGAGCACAATTTTTAGATTAAAGAACAAAAAGATGTCGTTTGGAAATAGATCTGGTGAGTAAGAAGTGTTGTCAAGCAGTTCAAACAGTAGTTCGTGGATTTTCACCATGGCAGCCGCTGAGGTGTGAGAAGCCGCATTGTCTTGGTGAAACAGAATTTTTTCTTTGCAAATGTGGACGTTTTCCCCCAATTTCTGACTTAAAGTTGTCAACTAATGATGTGTAGTATGCTCCTGTAATGGTTTTTCCTGTTTGAAGATAATCGATTAAGATAACTCCATGACTATCCCAAAAACAGTCGCCATCACTTTCCCCAGCCGAAAACTCTGTTTTTGCTTATTTTGGAGCCGACTCTCCCTTCTCAGTCAACTGTTTAGACTGTATTTTTTTTTTTTATTATTTTTCGAGTATTTTTGTATCGAGCGTATAATGGTTATACCAATATCATTCACAGCAATTAATCGGCGCCAAAACTCATTTATCGCTTCTAAACTGCACCGACATAGCGTTTGAAATGTTCAATCGAACACCTTTTTGGTCTCACATGAGCAAACGCAGCACCCAACGCAAGGACGGCTTTGAATATAATTCCTAACCTCTGCTATCTCTCTCATTTCAATTCGACGGTCGTCTAACATCATTTAGTTGATTTTTCATTGTTAATGTCATTGGTTGCAGTTTTTGGACTTCCCGAACGTTCATTGTCTCTCAAGCGAGTACGGCCACATTTAAAATCAATTGCACCAAATTTCAGAGTGGTAAATGATGATGCAGTCCTCGTACACAATGCCCAACTCATCTTTGATTCGCGTATGTGAATTGCCTTTCAAAAACAAATATTTACTGACAGCTCAATGCTCAATTTTTTCCCCCATTTTTACAAAAACATTCGTATCGATTCTTTCAAAATATTGTCAAACAACAATTAATCGTCCAAAAGGGCTGAAATTTGGCGGAGTACCTGTTACAAGATGCTTAACCACACTCCATATCTTTTATTGACGAGCGCAGCTATCTTCATGGAAAGGTCGGAAACTTTCCAGTCACTCTCATATATATATATATATATATATATATATATATAGATATAGATATAGATATGCGGTTCTTAAACAACAGAGTGCTAAATGAAACAGCATTCAAAGAGTTCATTTTAACACATAGTCAATAAGGAGATCACGGGACTCAAAATAAACATGCTTAACTTTTTTAATGTGATTTATATATAGCACCGAAACTTACACACAGAAATATGAAGTTCAGTTTTTCAACGAATGCCTTGGCTGTTCTGAAATTTCTTTTTTAAGAAGAAATCATCTAGTGTTACTTGTAAATAATCGCATGCGCCTGTTTGGCATATTACAAAAGAACCACTTACAAGTGTTGAGTTTATCATACACAGTATACATTTACTCAAAAGTACTACCAAATCACTGAACATTCCTTTTTCTTCTCTATGAGATTTTTTCGATATGGGTCATTAATAAATTAATTTATAATAAAATTAGTACGAAATGTGACAAACGGTAAGATATACCAAGTGAAATTGAGCAAAACAAAACCGCACTCTATCGAACCAGCGTTAAAAGAGGAAACGATAAATTAGGTCTTACTGTGTCTGACAGTCTTATTAAAAATTACAAGAGATAAATAAAGCAAAAAAATTATTGATTTTCCCTTCAATAAATAAAAACTTTCAACACAAAGTGAAAAGAAAAATCACTATTAGGAGAAATAGCTCGACAACCAACCATATTATCGATATTGCCAAGAAATAAAATAAATCAAGAGACAAAATAACTATCAACCGGAGGATCATCTTTCAAAGGCAGGTGATAAATGAACAATTATAGAATTATGTCAATTTTCTTTATAAAACTCCTCTTTTCATAATAGACACAAACTCGGAAAACGAGAAAAATCTTTCCTCGAATAATAATAAAAAAAAAATGCCAGGGAAGCTTACAATAGCGCTTTCATCATGTCTGCAGTAAATAGTTTTTACCGCAACAATTCAACAGCAAGTATAAGCAGATGTTTTTCTCCCAATCATTACTCCCCTCTACATCTTTATTCTATTTGCCCCGATATTTTTGATAATGTCACAAATCAATATTTAGTAAAAAAAAATATCTAAACCAACAAACATATAAATCAATTTTAATCCATTTGGACCAGAGTTGAAAAATAATTTGAGTTGAAAAATTTCCATCAATTGAGTAGACAAAGAAAAGGCGATTTGATCCATTCTTGTTTTTGCTACTAACAAATCCAAAAAGAACTTGCCATTTTTATAAGTATCGGTAAGCCGATAAATGAAATGAATCTAATCATACATATAAATCATGTTTTTTCCTCAATACTAAAACAGTTGTAATATTAGGACGAGTCCTTATAGACAATAAATGCATTAAATAAATAATTTTTCTTTCGACAGCTTTTATTTTGTTCGTATTGATTCTCTTCTTAAAAAACGAATTTCACAACTACGAAAATGTTAAATTAACGAAAAAAAACTATTGTTTACTTCATTAATTTCAAGAACGGGGGAATCTGTTTTTTCCCCTCTGAGAAGGAGCTGGTGAGTAATTTTTTTTTTCGGGAAGTGGATGGTAGGCAAAAGAAATAGCTTAGGAATCTATAATCTGGATGAGGAAGCAAGTATGGATTCCTTAAATTTTGCATTGCATAACCACAAAAGAATTTTTTTATTACCAATAGGTCCCAAAATTTTTAAGAAAAGACAAAGAATATATTTTGAAACACATTAACGGACTCTATAAGCCTCAAAATGAACGAATACTTTAGGTTCAGCAAAGTATTAATTATGAAAAATTAGTCTCCACCAAATTTTAAATAAGGTGCAAATTCGGAACATCTTTTCAGGCAGAAAAATGCTCTTACATTAATATCACATTCAGTTTTTTTATCGTAAACATCGCAACAGGTTTTAAAGCAATACTTATTTTTAAAAAAATTATGCTTTCTCTCTACAGTAGTAAATAAATGCCTAAATATTGAAAGTATATAATATGGATTTTGTTTTCTGCAATATATTCCAGTGATAATCAGACATTAAGAAAAAAAATGCAAAGAATTCATTCCAAAATTGATGTAGATATTTGATTTATTTTACTCAATGTGCTATAGAAACTTAAAAATTTCTTACCATCATTTTAAATATTAATGCAGCATAATTTTTAAATTAACTATATCAAATTACTGAAGTCAAAAAAATTTATTTAGTTCAACGATTAAACATTTCATACAGTTTATACACTCGTGTTTTTAATAATTGCAACACCTCGAAGGACTCATCTAAACTAGATGAAATTTAATTCACAAGTGACTTGCATTGATGCAAATAAACGATTAAATTTGCCAAGCAAAAAATAAAAAAGATATGACATGTCAGAAATCAATATTTCAGACATCCACTGCAATATATGCTGATATGCCACGGAGTATCTAATGAAACTGATTTCGAATCAGTATTCCAGATTGCTTCTATTGCAACCCACCATGTCACTATTTTAGTTACATTACGAAAATCACGAGAGGGGTGCTGACCGTTGAAATTACCGATATACCCAATAGGCAGTGTACTGATTAAGCAAGTCAAGGCCGAAGCTGTTTATATTGTGATGAAAGGAATGTTTGTGAATCTCTAGAAATTTGAGAACGAGTATCGTTCACTTGAAATATATTTCCAGGCATGTCTTGAAAGTAGGTTAAGATTGTGAACTGCAGAATTTCTCTCATGTACCAATTGCTGTTGAAACTACGCTCAATTCGAAAAACCTGAAATCGTTATCGACACTCAATGGCCTTCCCTATCGTCACGTTTGGCGTTCGTTTTATTCGATATTGGATAAAGTCCTCTGGAAGGTAGCGTCCACCGGTATAACGTCTAATGCGGATGTAGCCACAACTGTACACCAAATTAAGGCAAGATTCATTGTAGAAGATTCCTTACAGCGTGGCACTCTTACGTCGATGAGCCTATTGAAACGGCAGATGCTTGCGCCTTTTTATGAAGGAAATACTGTACAAGGATATTCTCATATGCAGTGCACGGTGCAGCAGATGCAAACGAATTGTCGGAACATACCAGTATCAGTGTTCCAATATTATGCCAATTATCGAAATGACACTCCGTCACTGCTACACGGGCTTATCACGCCATGTAAAAGTAAACGTCACTATTGCCCAGAATGTCGACAAGGCCAGTTCTTTTGCACCAAGTGCTTCTACTCTCCCAAACGAGCTACTTTTGCACGATTAAAAAATATCTTCTTCAAGTTTGGTAATCATTGGTCCCCTTTAATCAGTTACTCACGCTATGTCCAGTGTCGCCGTCGAGGTATCTCTTGAAGGCTTTACCTCTGACAGATAATAATACAACCCCCCCTTCTTTCTGCATTCCGTTATAGTTCTCTATTTAAGTGCAAAAATCAGCCATTGAGAGGTAGCTGCTCAGTTACCGCTTGTTCCATGACTCTAAGATCTTAATCATTCGAATGGACAACCCTTACTTCCATTAACTGTAAGATACTACTCCTTCGGGTGATTCCTTCATGATATTTCAATTTTCATAAACAACAGCGTATATTTTAAATTTATTCTTTACTAAACTTGCTAAAATAATTAGTTTGTGATATGACTTGTAATTTCGTATAATACACACGATATCCTTTAGCCGAATGGTCATGGTCTAGAGTTCGAAGCAAAAAAAATTTCCGGCGAGTCTTGATTCCACTAAAGATCATCGTATAGCATTGATTATGCGTATTAATTCTGTCGGAACTCACATTGCACACGTTGGCATGTTATGAATGAGGAGAACCTGTTCAGGTGTCCTTGTCATCATTTGAGCATAGCTTAAAGTGACGAGGTCCATCGCGTTGCTTCTAAGTACGATGTTAATATAACAATCAAATTATAGTAGTAAGCGCCAGTCTACGCGGGACGGAAGTGACGTCATACTCCCATCTCCTTCTTGCCACATTGGTCTGGATATACTGATAAGGTTATCATATGTACCTATTGTATCGATAAGGGACACCACCCCGTTATTTTTGAGATTGTTATTTATGGAGCGATAAGCTCGTTGTGTTAATATATAAATTCTATTCTAGTTAAATGAATATAATTGGAATAAATGAATTAAAAGTATTTAACTGAAGATAAATTTTAAAAAAAATTTACGAATTAGAAGAAATGTATTTTAAATAAATGATTCTCTTTTGCGCGTGAAGTTGGATCGAATATTTTTATTTTATGTACTTTTTTTTTCGTTTGAAGGAACAGAATGAATGTATTTTAATCTGAATTAATTGGAAGCTTTTTTTTTTTTATTATTTCTTTGCATAAGGTTTAGGAATACACTTTTTTCGTTTGAATGAACTGAATGAATATATTTTGATTTTTTTTTTCTTATTCTGTTTTACGATCATATTTATTTTGCATTTATACAAGCACTTGAATGTTCATAAAATTATTTATACTTGATTAAGTATTATTTAGTTGAAATTTAAAACTTTCGTACATGCGTACATTGTATTGCAAGGAAATGATTATCATTTTTACAACTGAAAAGAAAACACGTTTTAAAACACCGTTTTCGGAATTTTACCTTCTTGCTCAAACATTATTAATAAACATCTAAATATTCTATGAAAATTCAAACGGATGTATTATAAGAAACAAACTTTTATATGAATAGGAAATGAATTTAATTTTTTTTTATCCAATGAATAGAACTATATTCTTTGAAGACTAACACAATCTTATTTAATGTAAAATATTCAATGTTTAAATGGTTTTACTACAATTTTCTTATTGTAATAATTTTTAATGATTACTTCTTGAATTATTTTTCCTTTGACACACACATTCAGCTTTTTCAAAAACTCACTTCTTTAAAGTGTAACAATCTTGTTTAATATTCAACAAGTTAATTTTTTTTTTCATGTATGCATTCTTTTCCTAACAACGTTTAGTTAAATGAGTTAACTGAATAAGTTTAGATCGAATTATTAAGTATAAAAAACCTTAACTTTTGAAATAATTACCAGTAAGTTTATTGAAAATATACTATTAATATTTGAAAAACATTTTAATTTAGAGTTTCTACGTTTCTTATCTCATTTTCTTGACTATTTGCTTCGAAATTCTAGGAAACATCTGCGTACCGATAAATGCGGTGCCGATAGTCTGTGCCCCCTTATCTAGTGTATATTGTAAAGAAAGATTTCATTTCTGAGGTTTATGTAGATTTTTACTGTGGGATTGTTCTTATCACCGATATAATCACTGATACAACGAAAGTTTGCTAAATTAAGGAATCGGGATTTCCAAGGGTTATGTTGGTTTAACTGTGATAATGTTCTGGTAAAATATTTAATCACTGATACAACAAGGGGGTAGATTTACTTAATCTCAGTAGAAAGATTTTCTGGACCTTTATGTTATGTTAGCTAAAATGTTTGGAAAGTTCTGATAAAATATCTTATCACGGATACAGGAGGAGGAGATCTGAGATCACAAATAAACTGTGATTGGTTGAAAATGACGTCGCTACTTTTATGAAAACAATGATTGGCTAAAATATAGTATGACATCACGCAATATTTTAAATATAAGGGTCTGCACTTTCAAAACATTTCATTTATGAATTTATTCTTGCTAATTTACCATTTGAGTATATTTATTTTGACGATTTTAGTTTCTGCTGATTTAGCAACGAGATTTTGTTCGAAATGAAGCCAACTGAGAGAACTATTAGCGAAGTAAGTTCCTTTTACTTGACATGTTAAGTTAATTTAAAAAAATATATTTATATCTGATCATACATTATTCATTCGTATTATTTTGAAATAATGCTTTTTTTTTAAAATAAGTGTATCTTAATACATTTTATGATTTGTTTTTATTATAAGGACTTTATCAATAATTCGATTATAGAAAAGAAAAATTGCGTTAGAACGTTCTGTTTATTTATGTCACAATTGGAAATCAATATGTGCTTTTACTAACTGGAATTGTATTATTTTACCTAGATTCTGTTTAAAGATGAAGATATGCCGTTTGACAGCGACGATGAAGTAAGTGAATATATTATTGAAAACTTTTTTTGTGTGTGAAATTTATGAGTTCTTATTTAATTTTTTTTTCTATTATTTAAGATTATTACTGAATGCAGTCAGGATTTCTTGGAAACATCTCCTTTTTTTTGAGAATCTACCTTCTCAGTTTGGTAATGGAATGGAGGTATTATTTTTTTATTCTACATTTTTCTAAATTTAGTTTTGATTATGTATAATTTCTTCGTAGCTCTTGCGAGTACAATGCATTTTTTGTAAATATGTGCTATTTCATTCTAATCAACAAAATTTTTCTTATAGTTGGAGGATGCTATAATTTTAGAGGGAAGATCGAGACGCCGTAACAATCCATTTCAGGCCGAAGAAATCATTTTTCGAGCCCGAATCGACGAAAAGAGACTTCCTCGTGATTTAAGAGGAACCATGCTATCTATGGTTTTCGACACCGTTCGAAGGCTGTTTGAGCTTTTGATAGCGAGATCAACCGTAAACCTGAATGCAACTGATCTGATCCGATTTTGTATTCAGGCAGAGGGCTTAGATAGGCCGATATCAACTACCCTTATGCCTGTATCTTCTCTGACGGCAGAAAAAGCACTTTCTGCTGTAATGAAAACTTTACAGTACAAGGAAATGATCCAGTTGGACAACAGTTTTACGATGGATGCCATAACGGTGAGACGACCTATAGGAGCTGGCGGAAACAGTAAAGTGCCAAGCGTCAACTTAGATCGCCTCAAAAAGTGCTCGATATTAGCCATTCCCATGACCGAAGACGGAATGTGTTGTGCCAAGGCGACTGTATTTGCGCTGGCACACTTGGAAAATGACAAAAAAGCTATAGAAAAATTGAGAAATCACAGACGACCGGCCGTACTTAAAAGGGCAATTGATCTGCATCATTCTGCAGGGGTGTACCTATGGGTCCGTGCACATTCCGAGACGTAACAGTCTTCGAAAACCACTTAAATGTGCAAATAGTGGTAATATCGTCCGAAAATTAAAATCAGGTAATTTTTTTTTGCTTCATGCAAGATTGTAAAAATTGTCACACACGTCTCATTTTTATTTGTATTTTTACAGGTGTCTTACAAAGGCCAATGCAGACCCGGCGCATCAATTTATGGCTGCACGATGGGCATTACGACGTCCTCAAGTCGTTGAAAGGTTTTTATGACTCAAAATTTTGTTGTGAAACCTGCGATAAGCCTTTTAAACACTTAGACAATCATCCAAGCCCAAATGCATGCTTTATTTGTTTACGAACGGACTGTACGCCTGAGAAAACGCAACGGTGTCAGGATTGCGACAGACTGTGCAATTCGGACGAAATTTATGCTTTATGCTTTAAAATGCATAAAGCTACGGAAGGTAATCAAGAATTATCTATTTGCAATCGAGTATGTTCTATTTTCTCCTTTTTTTTCTACTATTACGATTTTCATTGAATAAAATGCATTTACGAATTAGTTCCCTTTTAGGTATACCAATGTACCGACTATTGTACGGTGCTTAGACGACGTAATAGTCCAAAACACCTGCATCAGTGTAGCACCACCAAGTGTCCGTCTTGCAGAAAGTTTGTTCATTTCGCTGACCATCGGTGCTATTTACCCCGCCTGACACTTCAAAAACAAAATGATAACATCATTTTTTTCGATTTCGAAACGGACCAGTCTTCAGGAGAGCACTTTGTAAATTTCGCGTTGGCACAATGTGTTAACAGCGAAGAAAAAGTGTTCATTGGATACACGGCCTGCCAAGACTTTTGCAAGTGGTTGTTTTCTCCACGTCACAAGGGATTCACTGCCGTTGCGCACAACATGAAAGTGTTAGTTTTTATATTTTGATTTTAAATTTAAGGAAAAAGATTGAGAGTGTTGTGTCTTACAAACATTTTTTTTTCAGGTTTGACGAGCAATTTATATTAGCTTGGTTGCTGAAACAGGGCATAGCGCCGAAAGTGATGCCGAACGGGTCCAAACTGATGTCCATTCGACAACCATCATTAAACATTAGAGTGATCGATTCGTTAAACTTTCTTCTGATGGCTCTGTTAAAACTGCCAAACTGCTTTGGTCTCACGGAATTAAAGAAGGGGTATTTTCCCCATCTTTTTAATATTCGAGAAAACCAAAATTACATTGGGTAGTTGCCTGATCAATCCTTTTATTGTCCTGACTCTATGTCATCTACCTGTCGCAGTGAATTCGTGTCTTGGCATGAACAACACCAAGAGGATGTTTTTGATTTCAAGACGGAAATGCTCTCCTATTGTCGTACGTAAAAAAAAAATTAAGTAGAGAATGTGCATTTTACAAAAATAGTATGTACACATGTTCTCATTTTAGTTCTAATGTTGATATTCTCCTCCTCTGCTGTATGGTGTTTCGAGAACAATTTATGGATGGATGGATGGATCCAGTACACGGCTACAGTCGTGGAAAGCAATTCAGTCCTGATGCGATTCGGTGGTTGGATTACATATCCTTCATCGAAAAACTGAAAATACTTCACAGTTTGAATGGAAAAGGTGAAAAGAAAATTGGAGGAAATTTAGTAGACGGATACTGTGAAGAAAATAAAACAGTTTATCAGGTAAATATCAAAATATGTATGGAAAATTTGTATTGTATACCCTAGCAATTTTTTTAATGTAAAGTTTATTTTTAGGGCTGTTTCTTCCATGGATGCACTATATGCTTCGACGGAGACGCCATGCATCCGTTGAAATAGTGCACTATGAGCACCATACGGCGTCGCACCAAAGAGAAATGTGAATATTTGAAGTCCCTTGGATATAATGTGGTGGAAATGTGGGAGCACGAGTTCCTGCGTCTTAAAAAGGAAGATTCGAGGCTTAAAGTTTTCCTGAGGGCACACACCATTCAGGATCGTTTGAACCCAAGAGATCCTTTCTTTGGAGGACGTACGAACGATTAATTAAAATTGCTTCACGAAGGGAACATTAAATACGTGGATTTTACCTCCCTTTATCCATGGGTAAGTTTTTTTTTCTCTTCATACATTATCTGGATACAATTATTTTGATATGCATATTTATATTTTTCTTAATTTTTTAAAAGGTAAACAAGCACTGTCATTATCCCGTCGGTCACGCTGAAGTAATTACCGAAGTGTTTCAAGACGTGGATAATTACTTTGGAATAATTAAATGCAAAGTGATTCCACCTACGGATCTGTATCTACCGGTACTTCCCTACCGATCCCAAACCAAGTTGATATTTCCTCTGTGTCGGACATGTGCTGACGAAAACTAACAAAGCGCATGTCAACATTCCGATGACGAAAGAGCCCTTATTGGTACTTGGGTCTCGGAAGAACTGAAACTGGCAAAGAAAAAAGGATACCACATCTCTCAAGTAAGTCATGAAAAAATATTGAAATCATATTTTATTTATTCAATGACTTTATTCCTTTGACACTATTTTTTTTATAAATTTCAGATTTATGAATTGTATCATTTTTCAAAATTGTCTGAAATTCTCTTCCGTTCGTATATTGACTTGTTTTTAAAAATAAAACAAGAAAGTAATGGATGGCCAAGAGAATGCTCGTCAGACGAGGTGAAACAAGAATATATCAGTGAAAACGAGAGAAAGGAACGTATCAGATTAAATCCTTTGCATATTGCAAAAAATCCAGGGAAGAGACAAGTAGCAAAGTTGGCACTCAATAGATTTTGTGGATGGTATAACTCTTTTTTTACTTTTAAAATTATTCTAATGCTTAAGTGAGAGAAAATTTGTTTTATCATATTTTCTATTTGCACAGGTGGGGAATGAATACAAATAAAACTAAACTGTCGTACGTTAACAGTGTACCGGATTTCAACCGATATTTGAGTGATAATACAAAAAAAGTAAGTTCATTTTAATTTAAAATAAAATAACGTTTATACTTAAAACATGATAGCATCTAATTTTTATACGAATTCTTACAGATCAAAGATATTTTTCTGCCTTCGGAAGAGGAGGCTGCAATTGAATGGCAAGTCTCAGACGAATTTGTGGAACAGGATGCCTCCACTAACATTTTTATAGCAACGTTTACGACAGCCTGGGCCAGACTTAAACTCTGTCATGAAATGGATAAACTGGGCAGAGATATGTTATATCACAACACTGACAGTCTAGTTTATGCCAGTAATGGTAGAAACGATCCTCCTCTCGGAAATTTCCTCGGTGACTACACGGATGAGCTGGAGGGAGATACAATTAAAACGTTTGTGTTTGGTAAGTGTTTTCTTTTCGACAAAATAACAACTTTAATTTAAAGGAGTAGTAGTGAAATAAAGTTTTCTATATGCGAAAAAAAGGGTTGTAATTTCAAAATATTTTTTTTCAGAGGGTCCTAAAAACTATGCATATAAAACTGAGAGTGGAGTGACTTGCGGTAAGGTGAGGGGCTTCACCCTAAACTTTAGGAATTCACAACTAATAAATTTCGACAGCATGCTTCACTTAGTGACGTGTTTAGAAAATACATCTATTGCAGTCACAATCCTAATAAGATCACCAGTGAACCGAAGAAAAGAAAAGCAGTCGACAAAATGGAAACCAAGCTATACAGTTTCGTGTATGACAAACGAATCATTCAAAAAGATTTCTCAACACTTCTGTACGGTTTCAAATAAAATAATATATTTTGTACGTGTTTTTGCTTTATGTTGTAAATATTTTGTATATGTATATTTATGCTATAAGTTGTAAATATATATATAGTGTGTAAATACTTTTTTTTAAGAAAAATTATCAATAAAAAAAAAGTTTTAGTTTCCAAAAAATGTCTTTTTTTCTTATATTTTTTATTTATATTTTTAATATAATTAAAAAATTAAAATATAATTTGTAAGAAATTATATTTTTAATAGTATAAAAATTTATGTTGCCAATTTATTTTGCAATTAAAATGTCATTTTGTACTTATTAACAAACGTTACATGTAAATTTTTTTAACAATGAAAATGGTTTAAAATTTATTTCCTACTTAAAAAAAAAAAAAAAATCTGCTTGAAAATTTATTTTCTATTAAAAAAATTAATCTATTAAATAAATTATATTCTGTTAAAAATTTTAGGTTTAAAATGCACCTTATAGGGAAAAAAAAAATTTTTAAGTACAAAATGTTTCAAAATTTATTTTTAATTATAAAATGTTCAAAAATTATTTTTAAATATAAAGTGTTCAAAATTTATTTATAAATATAAAATGTTTAAAATGAATTTTTCTATTATTCATAAATGTTCGAAAATTCCACTAGTAAAAAAAAATTTGCTTTAAGATTTATTTTTTAAAATTAAATTTAAAATAAAAATGTGTTTTTAAAATATAATATGTTTAAATTTTTTTTCCTGTTTAAGAAGAATTAATTTTCTATCATTAAAAAAAATTACTTATTTTTTGTTTTAAAAAAGTTTTTTCTATCTACTTATAAAATTTTGCCTTAAAAAGTTTCTTCCATTCAAAAAATGTTTGAAAATTTTATTTTCTTTTTAAAAAAAACGTTTAAAATGTATCTTTAAAACATTACGCGAGCCACCCGCTAATCGTGAAAGACGGGGGATAAAATTAATTTTATTTTCTACTGAAAAAATTTTTAAAATTTTAGTTCGTAAAATAAAAAGGAACACACAAACACTATATTTACAATGTGAATTTCATTTTATTCAATAAGTAATCCATGCTTTTCTTTTTGCATACATATGTTTAACCTTCTTTGGTACAATAATGTTGGTACTTTGACGCAATTTTTTGTTGACAATGTAATTTGTAGGCATCTGCATTTCTTTTAAAGCAGCATAAAACTGTTTGAATCCTGTAGGTGATTGTTTTCTGTTCCGAAGGAAATCTGATATTAAAATAACAATATTAGTACGAGGTAAACGTTGACCTTTGTAGACAATTTCTTCCTCTGGAGTCCAAGATAAAATGGAATGCTTATCTCTTAAGAACTCGAGAATATATTTGGCAGTTTGTTGATATCGAACTGGAGCAACTTTTAAAATTTTTGTGGGTAAAATGTCTTCTGGTTCATTATTTTCCACCGTTTCTTCAACCGCTTCTTGTTGAGGATTATGAATTTTCACAAATTTATGAAGAACTTGTAAATATTAATTCGCCTTTTCACTTTCAGATACATCTTTATTCCGAAGAATATCTTGCATTTGTTTATCTAAATCGGACAGTTTATCAACTAAATCTATTCGATCTTCGGATACTAAAATCAATTTTTTTACAGAACTCCATGAATGAGAGAACCAATCAAAGAAATTGCCGCTGGCAATAGTACAGAAAGAAATTCAACACTTCTCTGAACTAAAAGCTGTCTCTTCTTATATATAGGCACTATCCTGTCGGAAAGTTTTCTCAAACTTCTTTTATAGGGAACTAAGCAATTCTTTTGATTTTTAGTCCAAGGTACATTTCCTTTCAGAACATTCAATGCACATTCACATAAAGATCTAATTTCACTATTTGGACATTTTTTTTCAAAAGGACACCCTTTGTTTTAGCTTTAGCAATCAATTTTAAGTGATTTAAATGCTATTTGTGTACAAGCCGACTTATTGAAACAAAGTGATGTGTCTTGTCGCATGCAACAGAATTTATATAGTTTCTAAAAATTTTCCATAAGCTTTGACTTTATAAACGGCACAATGAGTAAATTTTTTTTCGTGTGAAAAAGGGCACAACGCGTCACAAGATGGCAACTCGTTGACTTTCGGGCATTCAAAATCATCTAATTTGAATATTTCGCGACCCGATAAAAAATGAAAGAATTTTTTCTTCTCCAATCCCTTCACGTAAATATAAGGAAACATTTCAAATATTACATCTACCACACAGCAGAAAAACTCGTAAGGTAATTCACCACTCTCCCATTTCAATTTATGAAGATTTTTGGTTACCCATGAATAAGTTAATTGTTTTCGTCTAGATAACTGATCGAAAGAATGCGGTGGTTTGAATAGCCACCTTCCGCGGAAACTGTCATCGTTGACGGCATAGACAGCAAGTTCTTTTACTATGAAAAGTTCCGAAGTAAGATGAAATCCTTCGAAATCTATGACAGAGGAGGCCATGGCGTTTTTAAGACTTACTGATAATCGAGGTTGGTACATGTAGTATTTATCACCTGGAAAAAGACCACTGCGTAAGCGCATTGAATCGTCCGTATCAGGTTTAAGGTCAATTAAAAAGTTACTGAAGGGTTTCGAAGTAGCATCCTCGTAGACTTCTCCGAAGAATTTCGTTTTCCCAGGATACAACTGTTTCCCAATATGCATCACTTGTGATTTATCTCGTGGATTTTTAAACAAAAACATGTAATGAACATTTAGAGAAATGTCACGAATTCCCTTATAAAAGACATTTTACACTATAAAAATAACACTCAAATTACGATGGTGACTTCCCTTAGTAAATAATTTCGTTAATTTGGTACCACCTATAAGTTCCGACATAAGAAATTAAAAGCATTAGACAAACTGTTTATATTAGAAGGTAAGCTATCATAAAATTCGATGCCTCTCATTTCACTATAAAGAGATTCATAGGCACCATATAATTTTGGGAGGAAAAGGATAAATCATTTTAAAATCTATTAACTTTTTAATCAGTTCTGTCTTTCCACAACCAGTAGTTCCTGCCACGATCTTCGTGCAGGGATATTTTAACTTTAACGCTTCCATTATAACTAAAAGAAAACTTTATGTAAAAGTGTATTTATACAAGAAAATTGTCATAAGAGTAAGACATTTTTACCACACACAAAAAGCTATAAACACAAAAAAAAGTATACACACATTTTTCTTTAATGTTTGAAAATCATTCTTACACAATAATATTTTTTTTACAAACTAATACAATCGAAAATCATTCTTTTGACACTGAAGCAAATTGTTTGTAATTGAATACATAGAATTTCTTTCTAATTGAATACATAGAATTTCTTTGTAATTGAATACATAGAAATTGTTTGTAATTGAATACATAGAATGAGTTCTCTTTAGAATGAAATAAATACAATACGCTCCACATACATTAGATGTGAGACTTTGAAATGCATTTGAATTCCAGCATACTGTTGAGTAATTTGAAACCAAATCTCGAAATGGTAGTCCATAATATTCTGGTGGATGTCCATAGGAGTCGAAAAACTCCAGAAGACTGTTTTCGTGATAGAAAGTCAGCCAATGTGATCCAGTTTGCGAAGAGTCGTCCAAATTCACCACACATGTAGATTTTCCCTTTAACTTCGGTACAGTGTCCGATGCAAAAACTCAGCGGAAAAAAGGAGCCGTAACAGGGTCATGAGATAGAATAAAATATACTTGATTTCCATCCATTTTTTTTTAGTTTCTAAAGTCGTACAAAATGTTTCTCGTCTTGTTTATCTCTATAACGTTATCTAATTCGGCAAAAATAAGTACACAAATGGTTTGACTCAGTGCCTTAGTAAATTTTATTTCAAGCCCGAGATTACTGTGTTTGATCAAGTTCAAGTGATCTCCATTGCATAGATCAGGTGACAAATTGAAAGCAAATAACGCGTTTCCGTTTATATACTCTTTTCTCGATATAAAAAAGGCCCTGGTCTTGACCTAATTCTTAAGTTTCACTAAATAAACTATGATAACCTTTGATGTAATTATTTTGAGCAAAATTTAGCTCCATAGGATTATGTGGAGTTGGCTGACCGTCCACGTAAACACCTATGAATTTGATGTTGTAATGTTTAAATTCGAAAGGATGTGACATTGGGCAATTCGCGGTTTCTCTTCACTAACCTTGGGGACTTTCAATTGAGATTGATTGCTTTCACTAAACAACCTTTGCCCAACCAAAAATGAAACGTGATACGTAAAGTTCGTATGTAAAGCAGTTAGGAATGAAGTGAAGCGGTTGAGTTGGGAAATATATAAACTCCGTCGGAAGGAGTAGAGTATCTGAAAGAGGATCTGAGAGAGAGACTGTAGGAGAGGTGAAGCTGAAGCGGTAGATAAGTGGAAGGAGGAATTAAAGATTACAATAAAGGGTTCGAGTAGAGATTGCTGTTAGAAGGATATTGCCTAGTGTTTCCAACAGTTGCTCCAGAGTCTGAGTTGCAGCCGAGGAAGGATTAGTGGTAAGAGTCTATTAGATTACTATTGGTGGGTTGAACTAAGGTATTACAAAACTTACCCGGGAGAGCATTGGTATTTGTTATCATAGTAAATATATACTAATAAATTGTTGAAGAATTGTTTTGGTGATTCTGTAATTATTTGTGTCGTAGTGTTTAATAATTGAATCTAGTGATGGCACAAGAGGACGCCCAGGTAGGGCGGGCGTCACAAGGAGATTTCGTGAATGTACCATGAAATGCATCGTTATCTACATATCCCACAATGATTCTCTTTGGTATTTGGCCAATGAATATATCATCTTGCACGAACGACATACTTCCTTGCGATACGGAGTATACTTTACACAAAACTGGATTAATTGGATATTTCGCCATCTCATTTTCCAAAGCTTTCACATGACCCAATACAACTCCGGGACTAACATGCACTTTTCTTACTAATAAGGTAATTTTCTCGAGTATTACTTTATGTCCTTCTTTTCCTTGCAGGCGAAACTCTGGTTTACTTCGAATCAGTTTTATTTTTAAATCCACTAAATTCAATAATAATCTCTCTTGATTAAATAAATCACAGTGTAAGCTACCAATCATATCCACAGAACCACTTAAATTGAAAAATTCTGACCGTTTCTTCAATCCTTCCACGTTATCTTTATAAAACATTTCAGATGTCAGTTGAGAAGTTTTACTATCTAATCCATGATTCAGCAAAGTTTCAATGTAAGATCTGTATGGGTACGTGTTACTTGAATTGGAAACGAGTGGTTCATTGAGGGAAATATCTACTTGCGAGAATAGAAAATGTAGAAATAGATTAACAGGACCAATCGCTGTGTCTTTTTCTATGGGTGAACATCTGCTTTCACAATTTTTGCTCTTAAGTAAATCTGAGTTTGACTCAAATCCAAATATTCTTCACCGCTTCCAGAGACGTGAAATTCAACAGGACCACCATCAAATACATTGGATAATGGATGAAATTCTACTCACTGACCACTTTCTATGGCTGTTTGAGTGGAGGTAAATGAAAAAGTTCAAATTCTGATTTGACACATTCGCGGGATCCTTTTAAAATAAATGTCATTATGGATCAAAAATATCTTGTCCTCTCCCCTTTCTCACTTAGGTTGAAATGACCCTCTTCTGTTTCTTTCACTTTCCTCGACCAATCATCGATTGAACATGTTCGATAGCCTTTTGATACATGTCTCTACCAGCTTCTTCACCTCGCTTTTTTGCAGCTGTTTTGAAATCTTCTCCGAATAATACATCACTTTCTACTCTCGTTCCTATCCTCAGAGCTTCTTTTCCTACGAACTTTCCACCCTTCAACAAGAAGGGTAAAGTAGCCCTAAACAATCGACAAAAAATCCCTCCCAATCCATAGCCTTTTTGAAATGACACACCTTCGTAATATGGAACTCCAGACCCCGTGTGATTCGTGTAATGATCTTCAAACTTTTTTGTACAACACACGTAGGGTACTTTCATGATGTGACTCATTTCCTTAACATATAGTAAATGATTTCTATTCTTTGATGTACTGCGTATTTATAGCATTTGCCGCATGCGGAAATGTAGAACAACAATCAATTTACCTCTTTCGAAAGGCACTAGAGAACCCGAGTTTAGACGAATTTCGATTTCAATAGTGTGAAAAGATTGACGTATTACGGGAACGTAGTGAGATTCTTAAAAGAGGAGCTTCTACGTGACCTAGCACCACAGGTTGTACGATATCACTAAAAAAATGAAAATACTGCCTGTGGATAGGCTACGAAAGAACTTACTACGATCTGAGGACGAAATCCTAAAACGTTGCACAAACCTTCTTGCAGAATCACTTTCGCATTGTTTTGAGTTTTTATTTTCACTCGTTTGAATTTAAAGGAAATTTTGCCTTCGTGTGAAGGAAGTAACATAGATTTTAAAATTTTGGGAATCGATTCGTAATAACCGGGGATGCACCTTTTTTGTTTCTAACTTTCCGTCTCCTAAATCAAAAACAAATATATTATTATTTTCATTTATGTTATACCAAGTATGCGGATAAACTATTTCGGCCAATCCGACTTCCCTTTTAAAAGAATGGGTGTAGGAAGTTGCGTAACGGAACTTGAAATTTTGTTATTTGGAAAATAATGCAGAGAACTGTCGGACGGTAGTGTCACATAGAAATACATGTTTTGCTAATGAATGATGCCTGGTTCGTGAAGTGTAATTATAGCATTTTCACATCACTGACCCACTTGTTAAATTTTTTCGGATATCATAGGAATTTCACAAAACATTCGAATTTTCCCTTTCTTTTTCTTTTCTTTAAAACTTTTTCCACTGGGTAATAACCAGAATCTGTAACCTTTTGTATTTCCTTTTCGTAACCTCACCTTTGAGATCTTTCAGCATATAAACGATAGGATTTCTGGGTATAACTTTGTAGATTGTAAATATTTCCATAGACCAATTATTTTCGTAACCTTTCTCAAATCTCCCTTTCCATTTACTGATACGCACTTTATCATTTATTTTAAACATGGGCAGTTTGACTTTTGGTTCGCTCATGTCGCCATACAAGTTTTGCCATACTTTGGCTTGATTATCAATGTTTACGTTCAAAGGTTCCATCTTAATGCTTCGGTGCCACGTCTGATTATTACTAGATACAAGTTTATCTATTACTCTAAGTACTTTCGAGTATTGTACACTGTCAAACATTTCGTCATTTTAGACATCAAAGTTCTATGAAAACGTTCGAAAATACTGGCTTTCGTTTCATTATTAGTTGCAAAGAAGTGAATATTCATTTTCTTAAAATAGTTTTGTACAGTTTTATTTTTGAATTCTGTTCCTTTGTCCGCTTGCAATGATATGGGTTTCCGTTCTCTAAACATTTTTTCAAAACCTTTTAGTATACTATGAATCGTTTTATCTTTTAAGGGTATTGACCAAGCATATTTTGAAAACACATCTATGCATGTTAAAAGATATTTATAACCATTATTATATTGACTTAAAGATTGCTAGTCTAACCGATCTGCTTGAAACTGTTCATCTATTCCCCCTACTATTATTCGATTCCTCTTAAACTTTTGTCTTGCGGTTTTATGTAAAGTATAAGAATCTTTAGTTTCTAACCATTGTTTGATATCTTTCTTTTTAACACGGTTTCCTAAAGCTCTATACAATGCATTTACACCTCCAAAACTTGCAGGTTTTTCAGGATTTTTATACATATATTTGATACACATTCCTATATATGCGCGTAACCTAGTTCAATCATGCAATGAAATGAAAATGACCGTTCAAGTACTTATATACTCGCAAAATAAAAATGCGCGTAAAACAGAATAAGAAAAAAAAATCCAAGTAATTCAGATTAAAATATATTCATTCTGTTCCTTCAAATTACATTTCTTCTAACTTGAGTAAAAAAAACTTTTAATTTATGTTGAGTCAAAATACTTTTATATTTATTTATTCCAATTATATTCATTTAACAAGAATAGAACTTATATATCAACACAACGATCTTATCGCTCCGTAAATAACAATCCCTAAGATAACGGGGTGGGGTCCCTTATCGATACAGTATGTACATATGATAACCTTATCGGTATATCCAGACCAACGTGGCAAAAAGGGGGTGAGTATGACGTCACTTCCATCCCGCGTAGACTGGCGCTTACTACTATTGATGCATTATATTACAAATAACATGGTATTTGTTTAACATTGTTAATCCAAGTACAATTTTATTAATATTGCACTTGGAATTAACACGAGAGCTGCAGATGATAACTCCGACATTCTGAACACCGATGAAGTAAAGAAGACGACTAAAGCCTCACTCTCCAAACTTCCACAATCACGCCAGCAAAAGAACGTGGAGCCGTTACAGATGTAAATGGTGTTTAAAAACCAAATCTGACTATGCTGCACCAAATATATGTTCCAATTCTGAACATTAAAAGAAATAAATAAAAATTGGTTGATGCGAAAGGTCGAAAATAGAGAAGGATCGCTAGGAGGGGACGCGTCACCCGCTTTTATGGCGCTAAAGTCAAATGTGATCCTGCTGCTCTAAACAAGGTAAGCGATAGAGTGAAAGCTGTGATCTAGGCATGTGAAAAAAATTGAAAAAAAGATTAAAAAGTTGGTTGCGAAGGAGCGTCAAAAATAGAGAAGGATCGCTGGGATATCCCGGGGGCGCGCCACCCATATTTACTGAAAATAGTAAATCTCAAAGGTTCCTTGGTATCATGATGCCAGACTGAAGAAGGCAAGCCTCTGAGGTCTCACAACCTGGAAGACCCAAATGTAATCTCAAGGGTCAGATACCCGGCTATTCCCCCAGACACTCATTTTAGTCGACTCCTACGCCTGTGCTACATTCTTTCACTATGTCACCACAAGGGTACTTACCTAAAGAAGCCCTGAGGGAAAAGGTACCACTACATAACGAAACAACCGCGACAATGAGCTCGCGACCCTTCGAGTACCTCGAAAATTTACGCATCATCACTTTATTCTTTGGCAGTTATGTTAGGGTTTTTGCAATATTATTTGATACAGAATAATGCATTTCGTATAATATTTTATTAATTATCCTCTCTTTCTGTAATATGGTTTGTTGTATTACAAAAAAAAAAGGGGAGAAGGAAGAAAAACTATTGTATGAAAATTTAATGTATGATTCTGGTGTGCATTCCCAGACTGCAGCTGTGATTATTTTTATATTGTAACGATAGTTTAATAAATTCGTTCTATTTCTGAAATATGTAACAATTAGTCTTAACGGTTCTTTTCCAGAAAGTCTGGAGCCATTTACACATACATAACTTTTAATAAAAGAATGCCACAAAAACACTTCCATTATGAAAAGTTGAAGTGTTTGAATGTTAAGCAATTCAAATTCCACAAGACGATGCCCTTTCATTCTTCCGTGAACTCTGAGGTAATTATTGTTGTTTCTGTAAATGCACGTGGAAAAAGGCTTCGACGCATTTCTTGAGATTCTTTCTCGCTTCATTAAAATTACTATTTTGATGCATCGAACTTTGAAACCCATTTTACACAAAATACCGCTATGAAAAAAAAAGAAAACTCGGGTTTGAAAACATCCATGCTATTTAATTCTCATTAAATTCTAATTTGAATACACACGATTATTGCAATATTTTTTTCATTTTAAGAATTTGTTTTTTTACAGCATTTTTTTGCAAGCGATTATAATAAAGAGATAGAGGAATGTTTTTCGAAGTGAAAAGTTTTTGTAAGTATCCGAGAGAATACATTTTAAGACATCTTGAATAATTACCAGAATGATTGTAGAGTTCAATACAAACACGACGAAACATTTACAAAACTTATAATCTATTTCAAGTTCCAAACTGCATTAAAACTAGGGAAGAGAGAGAGAGAACGTAACTGAACTCGCTTCATCGAATAACCGTTCCAGAAGTATTAACAATTCTTCTAACATAGAGACAAGCTAAGAATTTAAGAACAACAAAGTAAAATACTGAAAACATGAAATAAGTCCTTAGAAGTATCAGAGCATACTTTCATTACAGAAACGAAGCCAAACATAGCATTAGCAACAAATTTTTGAAAGGTTTCTAATCAACTCAATGCCGGACCGTGTTGCGGCATGTAACATATTGCAGCAAGTAAACGGTCGGAAAGCGTGATTGAAGTTGCACTGTATTTGTCTAATTATACACACTGTATTTGTTTAATTGTCTTGAATTTTTTGGGATCAAGTGAGCCTCTCCTCTGAATCACTATGTATTTTAAATTTCAATTCAATTCGAAGCTCTTATCTTTTGCGTATTTTTCAATGCTCCTGTTTGTAAATCGTCGAATCCTATTTCCCATTTTGTGAAATTATATATGTGTAAAATCATATAAGTGAAATTATATTGTGTTGTAACCTTTCCACATTTAAATAAATTCAATATTGTGTATATATAAATTAAAGTCTATGCGTTGTGAGAAATATCTAAAGTAATAACATTCGTCAGAATTTCTCAAACACTTTAGGAAATCTTAATGAAATTATGAGAAAATAAATCTAAAGCAAAAATAATGGTTATTCAAAAGTAGCTAAAAGTATTGAGAAAACGAATTGAGGCAGTGGAAATAAATAATTAGCAAAAAGAAGAAATTAATAAAATCCACGATGCGTTCGCTTTTTGTGACAGGCTCTCTCATTGAGCTTTTCCCACAAAATCCAAATTATAACCATTTCTCTGCTAAGTCTGTTTTACTGGCGATTATAAACTTAACCTGGAAAAATGGCTTACCAAGTGACTGGAGGAAGGCAGTGGTAATACCTATCCTCAAACCTAAACAAACCTGTAGAAAATTTGGAGAGTTACCGTCCGATCTCTTTTACAATCATTGTATGCAAACTATCAGAGAAATTGATCGCTAATAGATTATTTTTTGTAGTGGATAAAAGCAGAACACTTTCTGAGAGACAGGCAGGTTTTCTCAGACATAGCTCCGCTTCTGAACAAATTGTCCGCTTAAGTCAGAAATTCGAGGATGGTTTTCAGAGAAAGCAAAATAACCTTGCAGTAATTGTGGACTTTAAAAATGCCTTTGATAAGGTTTGGAGAGCTGGACTACTTAAAAAACTTATTGCTTATGGTGTTACTGGCAATCTCTATAAATGGATCAAAAGTTTTCTTGACCATCGATTTATTAGTGTTAAATATGGCTGCACTGTATCAAAATAGTACAAAACCAATTAGAGTTTATCACAGGGAGCGGTGCTGAGCCCGATTCTATTTAATATTATGATCAATGATTTAATAAACATTATCTCTAAATCTGTATCAGGCGTGAATGTATTATTATTCGCTGATGACATGGTGATGAATGCTACAGGTTCCAATTCTGCTGGCCTGGAAAGGGCTCTACAACAGGTCCTGAACATTCAAGGCTCTTAGGTAGAAGTGAACAACATGGTGGTAAATACAGATAAAACTACTTTTCGGATGTTATCCCTTAGTACTAAGCATCACAATATACAACTTTGATATAAAAGTAAAGGTCTAGCAAGAACAAATGGTACAGTTTACCCGAGCATTCATTTGGATTCAAAACTGACTTGATAAAAGCATATTGATACTGCTATTGACAGAGGATATTCAATAGCAAAACTAATGAAACGTTTGACGAGTATCACTTGAGGTTCGAACCAAGATGTATTATGTACAGCCTATAAAAGTTATATTCACCCTGTTGTTTAATATGGAAATGAGGTTGGAGTTACTGCCTTAGATTCTATTAGACACAAGCTTGATATTTTCCAGAACAGTATGTTGCGACTTATTACAGGTGGAGCTTAATCAACCCCTATAATTTTATGGAACTTCAGACATAATTGGAACCTTTAAGTGATAGGTGTCATGGAAGAGCTATAATCTTTATTGAAAATATCTTGAGAAGGGAAAACAACTTTTTAAGTCATTACAGACCAGCTAATGAGAGACTAAGAACCCATAGATCCTTTCTTACAAGCATTAATGATTTATATAACACTTACGATGTTCTTACACTAACTCACCAGGTTCACCCACAAGAATGGAATTCTGTTATGGATCTAGATATGTTGGAGGGATACCTGAATCTTATTTGGAGTGTTAATAAGCAGCACTCATTACAGAGTGAGTTAAAAAAAATGCTGCCCTGGTTATCATACACAACAGATATCCATCTGATAATTGGCTTCATGTATACACAGATGATTCTGCAGAAAATGCAGGTGCAGGAGCATATTCTAATATTTTCAGTATAAGTTGCCTTGTGGGAAAATACTGTAACAATTTTGATGATGAGATAGCGAAGCTAACATATGCAATCGACGAATTAAGAAATAGCCTTGATCAAAATATTATTTTTTTATAGAATCACAAGCTGCTATCCTCTCATTTACAAATTTGAATTACAACCGAAATGTCCTAATTCATTCTTGCAGTATAAAGCTATATGAACTGATGAAAACAAAAGGTCGCGTTGCTCTTCAGTGGATTCCAAGTCATTGCAACATTTTTGGAAATGAGCCGGCAGACAAACCAGCCAAGGCAGGATCTCTTATGACCCAAACAAATTCTCCTTTACCTCTGCGTAACATCAAAAAATAATCCACAGTAAAATAATAGATAATAGAATTTCCTTGCATGTTGATGCAGCTGTGGACAAGAGGTAGAAAACCCTCTCAAAAAAATAACAAAATCCCTAATACCTTGCCTAGGGCTATTGGAGTCGCTTGTTTTCGGATGACAATTGGACACGATTACCTACAAAAACATTCACAACGGATAGGAATCAAGGATTCGGCTTGATGCAATCTGTGCCATCATGGCGATATGGATGAGGACCACCTCAAGAACTGCACTGAAGTTTCAAAGCTTTGGGCTGACTACTTTTTTGAAGATAATAAAAGACTTTACTCTTTTTTATACCTATTCATCGTTATACTCGGCTGCTAGTCGAATGATGGCAGAAATGCCGCAGACGTGTATAGGATAAAAAAAATCTTTCTCGAAAAGTCTGATTTTTTGTTAACAGGATCGTGAATTTCTTTTGGAATTGTTTTATGAAAACAGTATTTCCAAACCTTGCGAAACTTTTTAGTATTTAAAGAGCTTATTAAAAGTCCAGTAACCATCAATGGATTACGAAACGTTGTATGTAATTAAACTAGAATCTACAAATATCAATACGTGATTATTGTAATTCTGAATACAATCCAGTATTAGTACAGTTATATTCTGATTAAAATTGCAATTTTCAGTTCAGTGCTTTTTCATCTTTTACTTCTTCCTCCTTAACAATTTCTTTGAATGGAAATCGGAACGCAAATCAACGCCACCCAATTTAATTTAAATTACATGTAATAAAAAAAGAAGAAATTTTATTTTAAAGCAAGTAAATTATTTGTTCCATAATTGATAGCCATTTCCAGTAAAGTTTTTTTCTTATAATTTTTCGCTTCCATTTTTACTATCTCATTAAGGGGAACTCTGATCAATAATATTTGCTACATACACTTTCAAGCATATTTTAATGTGCATATACGGGTAATAAAAACTATACACAATTATATTTTAGAGCAATTAATAGCTCATATTTCCACTGCTAGTTTTTCCTCAAGCAGTCAATAACAAGTTCTTTTATGGCATGTTCTGAGAACGGACCAAACATTGTTCGGACATTTGCACGCTGATGCTTTATTGCCATCCAGCAGATGCTCCTTAATTAAAATGGGATACTTAAGCTAAGATGACACCCCTGAAGCTTTCTATCCATGATCCTCAAGACTATTTCGAGCATTTTTACACTCATCTTTGATTTTGTCCGAAATAATTCGTTTAACATCTTCTAATCCGACGAATCTCCGTCCAACTTCACAAATCGCTACATGGGAACAAAGAGGCATCCCCAGAGCAGCTCTCCGCCCAGAAAGCTGATATGTCATATATTTACTCGTGAAGGACGACTTATTATAAAGTTAGAGCTGGGCGTCGAAAAATAATATTAACGAGTTAAAAAATATAAGAACAGCTTGGTTTTCCATAATTTTTTTATAGTTATTCTTTGAATTATTATTTTGTGGTATTTTCTTTCATAGTGAGACAGTGAGGGATTATCTATTAACGTCGCACACTGAGAAACAACACGATGGTTATTGGCGATGGACCTCATGATTTTAAACCTCAGTCAAGTGATGCAGAACGACCCTGATTTGGCATCCTCCTCAACCAGACTTCCACACCACACGAACGGGGAGGAGTTGGAATCTTGACAGAATTAACGTCCATCAGCCTTCGTTACACGGTGGGTCTTTAGAGGCTTGAACCCCCGACAGGATGAAAACCGCGATTCCACGATCATGACCCCTAAGCTACAGTGGCCACTCGTAGTGAGACATGAGCCGTTCTGAGCCAACGAGGCTTTGGAAAGATTGAGGATCAGTATTATTCCATGCTACTTAGATGGAATCCTTGAACTCCTCATATGAATTATACAATTTTTATACACTTTTCTAACAAGATAAGCCTCTCCTTTAATGTTTAGGTTTGGGGTATTAGCTGTCCACATCGAAATATTGACATTTCTTGCTCAGGACCAATAACTGTTTCATCACTTTCTGTTATCCAAACAAAACAAAGGAATGTGTCAATGTTAATGGAAAACCATCCATTATTTCCATCGATAGAGCGAAACTTGCATTTATGTTGAATTACTAACTCAGACATCACTCCTAGTGCAACAAAATTATCACTCGATACACCAGCAAAGTCAAACCTTCATCAAACTCATTCCGACCACCATGTTCACTTTCCTGATTATTTCATATCATCACTATGATACTGGAGGAGGAGTATGCGGCAACCACTAATGAACTTTGCAAGTTCGTTAGCGGTCTCCCTTACATCCGGACAAGGTCCTTATTAAAGACATCTGGACTCGTGAGAAAGGGCAAACTACATTTCCGTTTCTCATGAATTTTTATCTTATAAAGTCCGATTCTCCTGAGAACCGAGAACACCCTCACATCAGGTGTCCAGTTTAGCTAGTGTCAATTCCGGCCCCAGTTGGAGTGCTTAAGTCCAATAACTGTTTTATCACTTTCAGTTATCCAACCAAAACAAAGGAATATGTCCCGTGGATTTGGAAGAGGCGTGGTAAATCCCATTAGACTTAAAATTTCTAAAGAGAAGAGACATTCAGAGCTCTACAAAACGTTCCACTAGAACGTCATGTCCAAGGACATTGCAATACTTTTTTTAGCGTGTGACGTGCACCCCAAAATGCGTAGAAAGTGGAAGTGTGACAAAGCACTATATTTTGTAAACATCAACTTTAGTATTTTAAATTAACCGTAATAAAATAGTGTAAATTCTTTTCTAAGTATCACATATTTTTCTTTCAACGCAACCAAATAACCATGACGCTAAAGTACAAACATTAAAACCGATTACGAGATTTAAGAATATACTAACTTCATAATATTTTAAATATAATTTAAATGGGTGGAAGTTGGAATGAAAATTAGCTCTAAATTTATAATAAGTACAGGCAATTTTTATAATTAAATAATTAGAAATGGTATAATTCAAAAGTTTTATAAACTATATAGTACGTTAAGTTTTTTTTATGGATAGTCACTTTGGTAATGCAGCTTTCATAGAAATTAGAGAGAAAATCATATTCTTTTTAAAATTTATTTTAAATGATAATTTTTAAAACAATTGTTTTTATTTAAGCATAGAGGAACATCACATTTGGTGCATTTTCTTTTAGTGAAACCAGTGCAGAATGACATTTTGTAATGTTGTTTGTTCTCAGTATGGTCAATTTTATCAGACTGAACTGTTCCTTGAGATATTCTTGTAGAAACAGATTTCCTTCTTTTTGATGGTAGCTTTTTCTCCTCTCCATTTGAGAACGACCTCGTTTTGTTGATTGAGTTAGATCATAAGAGCACAAGGATTCAGCTAAATCTACTCTAAATTGTGAAAGCTTCGTTTCCAAAACTGTGTTTTCAATTTGTTCATTTACACGTTTGGATAATTTGCTCATAATAACCAAGCGACTGCAAGATCAACTAAAGGATAAAAGATACGAAAATACCACTTTTTACTTTATATACCTATTTTGTACCTTTCAAAGAATCTATCTAAGGGATCAACTCCCACATGTGTTAATTACATAAGGACAGTATCATCCTAATAAGTCAGATCATCATCATAGAAATCAATATTATCTAAACATCTAAAAAGTATATTAGAGTTTACCGTGGGATCTAAATCGCTATCATCATATTCTTCACTACCACTTGACAGAGCATTCCAAAATTTTTCTGTCAATATCTTCTTTTTTTCCATCAATGTCAATAAAATAAACTGTATTCATCGTTTAAGTTTGCTATAAATTACAATAAATAGAAATTAGGCAATTTAAAATTCTACTAAATCGCAAATTCAACCACATTATGCACTTGTACATCTATGAGTACAACGCGTAGAAATTGTAAATATATTGTTTGTTTTTTATCATACCTATATGGTGCTTCCAAATGACTACCAATGAACTTAACTCATTGGGTAATAAACTATAATATTAAATATAACTAAATGCATAAAAATTGTAAAAAAAAACAATAGCTCTTTTTGTCCCAATTTTTTTAACAGGAAAAAAGCAACTATTTTGATAAATTTTGTTATTTTAGCAAGACGTTTTCTACTTCGAATCTATATTTTAGAAGCAGCAAATACATTTCTCAAAATAGAACTTCTACTGCTATCTATTGACAATTTTAAGAATTAAAATCTTAAATCGATATATTTATCTTATTTTATATATGTTGTTGCCGTTTGGAAACATTTATTGGAGATGTTATTTGAGAAACAATATGTGCTACCCAATAGCTACACTATGCACTGTAGGGTTAAGATTCAAATATTGGTGTAATACTTGCATCCGAAACCTAGAACTCGATGGAAACAACATGGGTCCTGAGCTCACCACCTTGACCACTCGGCTGCCGTGACAGCAGAGAAAGGGGGTTGTTTTTATAGTCAATTTCTTCAAAAAATATAACTTGGCTTTTATTGTTATTATTATTTATCTGGTTTGTGAAATACCTTTTATTAATTTCATGATTCTTGATAAGGAGAAAAACACACTTAACAATACAATATGAATACCTCTTTCAACTTGTACGTTATTCCATGTTTTCGGAAGTTAGATCATTGAATCATGGAACACCTAGTGACATGGAGCGTGCTAAAGCTGTGATGTTGGGCTATTCGCGATTTTCTCTTCATTGACCTTGAAGACTTTAATTGGGATTTATTGCATAAAATAAAAATTTCGTCCCACCCAAAATTAAACGTGATTATGTTTTTAGATGCTGGTGGAAATAAAGTGAACTGATTTGGATATATTGATGTATAAGTAAAGTGAAATTTAGAGGAAAGAGACAGTGTGGTTAACTATGAATATATTCTAATAAGAGGCCGATAATATCAAGAATTATAAGTACCGACTATTGTTGCTACAGAGGACTTATCGGAGAACCAATATCAATTGGAAGGACTCGATAAGAATATTTAATTGCAGTGATATTTAAAATGGTTGGCTTGGCTTAGAGTCCAGAGAGAGTTAAAATATATCATTACAATTGATAAATAAATAGTTAATTTGGATTAGTCTTGTGTGTCATTGGAGCATTTGTTGACTTTTAGAGTTAGTTACATTTAACTGAACTATGGCATTTTGTTTGGTTTATTTAACGCCGCACTAAGAGCAACACAGGCTATTGAAGACAGACTTCGTAATTTTGAACCTCGGTCAAGTGACGAGGTCGATACCGGAGCTGGCACCCCCCCTCCAAATAATTGAACTATGACTCAAGAGTCAGATAGAGGTTGCAATTCGTTACGAAGCTGCTTTTGTGTTTCTGTACCTGTATAATATCTATTCAAAGTCAGAAAACTGTAGAAAAAGATTCCTATTTCAAGGAAACATTTTAAACAATACTTAAAATCAAACAGGTCATTAATGCAATACACAGTAATTCGCAAGTATGATCAAGGAAAAAGTAACTGATTAGTCTAAAAGAGTACTTATTCTTATTCTGAACTTCTTTTATCTCCCGGTCACCATTCAGTTCTAGAACAATTCCATAATTCAGTCACATTCGAGTTCATACTTGAATAACTTTTCCAATATTTTTCAAAAGTAAATAAAGCCGCTTGTAAAACTACTCAGATGTGTATTTTTTTTTTTTTCCTACCATTCACAAACAACTCATAAATTTCGTTTCAGCGGAAACATCGAAAATGTCACAAACAATCGAGAATTATATAAACTCAATGGTTATAGTTAAACTCGTTTCTAATTGTCTTTTCTGTAGTTTAAACTCGATTATTGTCCGTTTTATGCGATTCCAATGCTAATATTTTTTTTATCGAAATGATCATTAAAAAATCGAATAATCATCATGCAAAATAAGTCTAATCGATTAGTTTATAGCTCTACGGTTTTCTTAACGGTGGTATTGTGTTTTAGAAAATGAAAGATTATTAAATTAAAAAGAAATTTAAAGCAGTTATTTCATAAAAATATTTCTTGAAACTTACAATTTCTTTTATCTTAAAGATTCTTTTTACCGTGATTCTAATTTAAAAACTAGGTATTTTAATTTGTTACGAATGAACTAATTTTGTATTCGTAGACATTTTCTTAAGAAATGAAATTAATTTATAGAAGAAAAATTTATATTTCCCGTTTTCTATACATTAAAAAAAATTGAATCTCCGTTTGCCAACGGTAGACTAATGCTCACAGTCGCGGACACATGACAGGCATTGTTTTAATCGAATCGTGGGTTCTGATGACAGAAGTGTAGCGGAGCACGTTAAATCTGTCTAGCCCTTCCCTTAGAACAGATTGGAAGTTTGGAGAGATGGGTGACAGCTCTGATGTCTTTCTCATCACTTGGCCAAGGCTCAAATAAACGGGGTCCCTCATCTCGCACGTTGATTCCGAGTGCAACGTTAGCAAACTATCATTTCTATGAAATTTCTACTTCCTGCCTCAAATTTAGATTATTTGAATACAGTTAAATGAATCCAAAAGTGCGAAAAATACTAAACCAACTCATTAAGAGATATAAAAATCATTTCAAAAATCGGCAGAAAGTGTAATTGCACAGAAAACGTAATTTGTTGTTCTTTTACTTTTCTGCTTTCAAATAGGTTTCGTTTGGTCTAGTTTTATTACCGTCGCATAGAAGCAAAACACGAAGGCTATTAGAAGAATGTGAAAGGGGACCGAGTTCACCCAAAGGGCTTAGAGGTACATACTGAGCTCCTCCGGGAGACAATCACTCCCACGATCAGCATTTAATGGCAAAAAGAATATTTTCTTACAACAAAGGGTAAGAAATAACAGTACATGTTGGAGCAAAGATCAAAAGATAATACATAATTTCGAAATTCAAAAGAAAATAAAAGCAAACAATGTATTCACAGAATGTGACGTCTTGATTCTAATGCCTCTATTTTTTTCCATTTTTTATTACATATCCCTCTATATTACACTAATATCACAATTTCCAGCTAATAACGGCTATTGGTGAAGTACCTCGTAATTTTGAACCTCTGTCCAGTGACGATGATGACATCCGAGTAGGCATCTCCCTCTCCTAACTTCCTTACCACGCTAATGGGAGTACTTTGTACCCCGACAGATTTGATGTGAAAAGCCCTCCTACACGGCGAATCTTGCGTCGCATCAAGGCTCTATCTCACAATTCGACGAAAATCGCCGACCGCGAGTTCGCGATCAAGACCACTAAGCTACCGTGGCCTCGCTATTAAATAGATAAAATAATTTAGATTTGAGAACGAAAGAGAGAGAGAGAGAGAGAGTGTGTGAAGAAATTCCAGAAGGTTAACATTACTCTCGCGAAATCAAAATTGCCATAGACGGGATTTTCAAAACTAATAGGTATTTCTTATGAATGAAGTAACATTCAATACTATGAACACTTTTCTTTTTATTTATTTATTTTTTTTTTTTTTGCCCCTGGATTTTAAACACACAGTCATGATTTGATTTTTGAAAACTGAAACTTTAAATCTGAAATATTCCTTTAGTTACAGAACAAATTCCGAAATCAGAACATTGAAATAAATCTTTTATGCAATAAATAAATAAAATAATTAAGCAATTATGGGGATACTATTGAAAAAACAAGTTCTTTGTTCGCTTATGCCATAAAATTTTGATTCAGCTTCATATACAGTGGCACAAACAATTGAGGATACACCTTACTTTTACTTGATAAATCCAACTTTCAATCAAAATAACACCTTAACCAGAAGTGCAAACGAATCTTTATTCTTAGACATAACAAAAGGTTTAATTAACAGTAAAAATAAAGAAAAATCAACGACAAAATTCTAAAATAAAACTTTTTAGAGGCATTTCAAATAAACATAAGCAGATTTTTACCTCAAAAAATTGAGGATACACAAATGAAATTGTTGTTTAACTACGTTGTTGATTTCTTTTTGCTTGCTACTAATAATCTAAGTTTGGGAAATTTTATCCTAAACTTTTTCAACTGTTATTTCTGTCTTTTGACGTTGGTTATGAGAATATAAAGCTGTAATTTTAAATGGAAAATGGCTCCTCGGAAAGAGACTAGTATTGATGTAAGAAAATTTATATTAAGGTTATTTAAGAAGGGAAAATCTTATCGTGAAATAGCTGAAATTGTCGGTAGAAGTCACTCATGTGTCCAGAAAATCATTGGGAAATTTAAACGCGATGGATTAATTCAAAATAAGAGTGGAAGAGGAAGGAAAAGTATTCTGAGTGATGTAGCTAAAAGGAAAATTTTAAAAGATATCAAGATTAATCCTAAACCGAGTGCAGTCAAACTAGCTGCAGAAACTTCTCGAATAATCTGCAGAAGTGTAAGTGCTGAAACTGTGAGAAATGTGATTAGACATGCTGGATATAGCAGTCGAGTAGCTAGAAAGAAACCTTTCATAAGCTTACAAAATCAGAAAAAGCGTTTGGAGTTTGCAAAAACTCATCAGTTGAAGACAGAAAACTTTTGGAAGAAAGTTATATTTAGTGATGAAAGTAAATTCAATATTTTTGGAAGCGATGGTCGTCACACCGTTTGGAGAAAGCCGAACACCGCTTTGGATCCAAAAAATTTACGTCCTACAGTTAAATATGGTGGTGGCTCCGTCATGGTTTAGGGTTGTATGGCTGCAAATGGGGTAGGAAATTTAGTTTTTATAGATGGTATAATGGATCATAAGCTTTATATAGACATACTCCGCAACAATCTTAAAGAAAGTGCCCCAAAATTGGGTTTAGATGGAAAATTTTATATTTCAGCACGACAACGACCCCAAACACACGGCACGTAATGTCAAAATGTGGTATCTTTTTCATTGTAAACAGCAATTGCACACACCGCCACAGTCCCCTGACATCAATATCATAGAAAATTTGTGGGCCACACTAGAAACAGCGGTCCAAAGCACCAGATTAGAAAAAAGCCCATTTAAAGCAAGTGTTACAAGAAGAATGAGATAAAATATCTCCAGATACCACTAAAAAATTGGTCGAATCGGTACCAAGACGTTTGGAGGACATTATAAAAGCCAAAGGACATGCAACAAAATACTGATACTGTCTATGCATGTAATATATCGAAAAAATTTCATTGGTGTATCCTTAATTTTTTGAGGTAAAGATCTGCCTATGTTTACTTCAAATATTTGTGAAACTTTTAATTTTAGATATTTTTTTGTTGATTTTCGTTATTTTTACTGTAAATTAACCCTTTTATTACGTGTAAAAGTAAAAATACGTCTTCTATTCTAGTTAATGTGTTATTTTCATTAAAAGTTGGATTTATCAAGTGAAAGTAAGGTGTATCCTCAATTGTTTGAGCCACTGTATGTAGTATTTTATTTTTATTAAATCTTTAATTTTACAAATTTAAGTTGCATGTTCGCATCCCAGCTCAAAATTACATGATCGAAAAGGCGAAGTCTTAAGTAGCCAACTCACAACCTCACTGAATTATTTAAACCATTTTTAAGAAATATATTAGTTTTCAATATATTCTCAGTTACGAATTTCATTTACCTTTTTATTGATTGCATCTCTCGCCTTTCTGCAGTAATGCATTGGCAATTGCAACTATCATTTCTTTTCTTTATACATTTTTAAAAAGTTTATCTTTAAGATTTGATTTGATTTTATTAACGTCGCACTAGAAGTAACACGAGAGCTATTGTTGACGGACCTCGTAATTTTGAACTTCGGTTAAGTGAATAAGATGACACCTGAACTGATACCCCTTCTTCTAACTTCCACACTATGCCAACGGAAGGACTTTGAGCCTCTTTGGAGAAAAATTCCTGAGCCTCACAAAAGAATCTCTGCTGCACGAAGGTTCTTTTGTGGCATCAAGGCTTGAACCCACGACTCGACGAAAGGCGCTGCCCGCGAGTCCGCGATCATAACCTGGTGGTCATGATCGCAGACTCGCGAACCTTTTGCGATCTACTCTTAGAAGAATGCTTTCGTTGATGAAAAGAGCCCAAAACATTTTACATTGATAATTATAAGGAAATTATGTATAGAAACACAACTGTGATTAAGAACATTCGTTAAATATAAAACATGTTAATCTCATTTACATGCTGCAATGGGCAAAAAATGTTATAAATGTTTAATAAAAACTTGTGAGAATTATTGCACTTTATAAGAATTATATATGCATTTCTCTTTTAAAAGAAGAAAAGGAAGGATTTTATAGAACTGTTCTTTATTTATAACAAATTACTTGGGTGATCTAGAAATATACAGAAATTTGCTTCAAATTCCTTAAATTTCCAGATAGTTGATGTTCTTGGCAAAAAAAAATTTAAAAAAAAAAAAAAAAAAAAAAAAAAAAAAAAAAAATAATAATAATAATAATAATAACATTATCTTTAGGATTTGGATGCGAAAACAAAAAAAAGTTATTAAATTTTACTTACGTATCGGGACAAAATTTGCAATAGAAAACAGGAAAATTATTTTTAAATGCTTGAAATTGTGTTCAAAAACATAATTTTCGCTTCAAAATAACTTCAATGTGTTTCATATATTAATTTTAGTTAAGACAACATATTAATTAGAATAATAAATTTAATTTTAACGAAATAAAATATAGAAAAATGAAACAGAACCGTACAATACAACTAAGGTTGTACGAATTCAAATTAACTTGTTTAAAACTGCGTGAGTGGCTACGATAACCTAGTGATCATGGCTTCAAACTCGTAGCCGGCGGTTTCCGTTGAGTCGCGGGTTCGAGCTTTGGCTTCTAAAGACCCGCCGTGTAACCGGTGCACGTGAAATCTGTTGGAGCCCAAAGTCCTCCCATTGGCGTGATGTGGAATGTAGGAGAGTGGGAGCCAGCTCAGGTGTCGTCCTCGTCACTTAACCGTGGTTCAAAATTACGAGGTCCATCACCACTAGCCCTCGTGTTGCTTCAAGTGCGACGTTAATAAAAACTAAACTAAAAAACATACGCCGGCGTGTACAATCAGCGGCCCGCACTTGACTGTTTCATCAGGTGGCGCGTACCATCAACAATTGGTTCACTATCTAGGAAAAATATCCATGCAATTGAAAATTAAAATAATGGAAATTCAATGTGTATTATTGAGAAAGTAGGATTTTATTTCATTTTAGCTCACAGTTATAAACACAAATCATATAATAATTTTTATAATATGAACATAACCCTTCTCAATAATACAAGCATAATTGTTTATTTCCATGCTGCTTTTTAAGACACTTCAAGCTAAATACTGGCTGATCCTCACAACTATTGCAACACGTCGTAACTCTCAGTTTTCTTTGTGGCCCTTTTTTAATGTAAGCATTTATAACAATCCTTGCAACGTTTTCTTGATTTTCTTGCACTATTTATATCTATAAAGAAAGTGTGAGCCTCACCCCCCCCCTTCCTTTTTTTGCTTCTCAATAGCCATTTCATCAATATGGTGATTAATGGTCCAATTATGGTCAATAGTTTCCCCCCTAAATTGTAAAATAATAATATATTTATATTTCATCGTCAATGTAAAACCAAGCATTTATGAGAGGCAAGTACCATATATTAAATGTATCGCAATCTTTCTATACTAATTATAGCGATCCTTATCTATTTTCGAACCTTCTTCTTGTCAATCAATTTTTGTCTTTTCTCAATTTTTTCACGTCTAGACCACAGTTAAATCTTGTTTGGCTCAACATAGCCACATCTGGCTCTTACGCCAATAACCTTTACATTCACTCACTCATTCTGTGCTATTTAATGGTTTCGGTAACCAACCATAGTAGTTACGATTGTACCATGCCCCGATAAAACTTTAGCTGGTGAGTTTTGCGTAGGAGTTCAGAGACAGAATACTGCTAGAGAGTACTATTTACATTAATTTATCGTTGTTAATTTAAATGCTTATTGTATTTACAAAATAAAGTGCTTATCACATTTACAACTGCTATGGAAATATGACAATCTTTGGAGCTACTCACACGCTAGAAAAAATAATACAATACCTTCGGTCACGACTTTCGGTCGAATGCTAAGTAGATCTCTGATATCCCTTTCTTCAAAAATTTTGTGTGGAATGAAATTGGCCACTCCTCTTTCAAAACTACGCATCAGAATCCTTTTTTTTTATTATTATTATTGTTGGATGGCTGAATTTATATACAAGACTATTGGTCACTGACACCCCAATAGAAACAGTAAATGATACTTGTAAAACTATAGCATCCATTTGGGAGGTGCTTTTAGATCATGAGAGATAGGACTTTGCGGTCAAGCGGCCGCGGTAACCCACTGGTCATGGTCGTGGATTCCTGACCGGCGGTTGTCATCGAGTCATGTGTTCGATCTCTGATGCCACTTAAGACACGCCGTGTAGTCTAGGTTGATGCAAGTTAAATCTGTTGAAGCTCCAAGTCCTCTCGTGGCGTAGTGTGGAAATTTGGAGAAGAAAGTGCCAGTTCAGGCACTTTGAAAATTTATAGACAAATTATTTTAAGTTTTAACTTAGTAAGTAATACCACGATTCACCAAGATAAGGGGGGGGGGGGGGAATCTGATGAATCTTTTTTAACTGATTTATTTATATTGCGTCTTTACAATTCCCATAGCGAATTCAACAAAGAATAATTGTTACAAAATCAAAACAGCATACGTATTTGATAACATATGTTTGACGACTATTCACGTTTAATTCACGCAAAAGGACTGGACACAAAGATGTATGGAAAAAATGGCACACTTATCATTTTAAACTAATTGAAATAATTATTTCATTTCATACAGACAACAAAAAATTCTGTTTGGAACAACCCAGGATGCAATCATTCCAAATGACATTAATTTTTTAAAAATATTTAAATTAAAATTTTGTTTCTATTCATTTAAATGATCAAATAAAGAAATTCCTATTGAGTTACACTCTTGAAACAACTCAATAGTGATGTAACAAGATGATTCAATATGTATCTTTTCTGAAGACAGATGACATTTCTACGGTACGGTAACAGCCTCGAAAACAAATTTGACACCCATTCATTAGTTAGTTTTTGATGCGGCAGCCATTTTCTGCCAAAACAGAATTGATTGCTGTCCTGTTGACTTATCACCATCAATAAGAACTGGGTTCAACATTCACCGGAAAGACGAAAACAGCCAGGAGAGTGATGATGACGATTTTCTTAGATGTCCTACTCATAGATTTCTAAGAAAAGGTAGACGATCAATGGGCAAAACTACAGTGAGTTACACTGTTTTCATTCCTAACACGGGTACTTTTTGAAACGTCCTCAACTATGTAAACACTCTTTCAACAAACTCTTCCACAAAAACCAGAATAAAATGATTTTAATATACAGCGTTATTTAAGCACATTCTTATAGTCTTCGATGCGTATAAAAATCAAGGATATTACAAAGGAAGTTTTTTTTTATATTATTAATGAGCTTGTGTAAGAAACGTTTAAACTGTATTTAGTAACAAAAGGATCTTAACTGTCCACTAGCTCGACCGCGAGGGAAGATATGACGAAGAACAAGAGACATACGATACCGCCCAACAAAACTAGCAAACCATTGTTAGTATTTGTATTTACGTGAAAGATTCCTCTTGTGAGTGTGTGTGTGTTAATCATATAATAAACTAAATAATTTATAACACTTTTGAAAGTTATTTAAGATTATTGCGATTGACATACACAAACACGCAAAGATAGTTTAGTGTTTATTAACGTCGCATTAGAAGCAGTACGAGAGCTATTGGCGACAGACCTCATAATTTAGAACCTCGGTCAAGTGATGAGGACGACACCTGAGCTGGCAACCCCTCTCCTAACTTCCACACCACGCCAACGGGAAGACTTTGGGTCCGACAGATTTAACGTGCCGGCTACACGGCGGGTAAGGATCGAAACTCGACTGAACGAAAACCACCGGCCACGAATCCGAAACCATGACCACTAGGCTACCGCGGCCACTCAAACAAAAGATAAGCTTTCATGTTAATACGAATTCTAACAATGATATATTGGTTTTGTGCTGAGCGGAATCGTATGTCCATTGCTCTGTGTCACATATTCGATTAACTGTTCTACCCACGCGGTCAAGTTACCAGGCAGTTAAAATCACAGTTATCATCATTTGCTAAGGTACACAATTTAAGCGTTTCTTGCACTTCCTATTTTTTAAATGTTAAAAAATGTACGTTTTATAGTAATTTAACCTTATAGAAATCAGCGAAGCAAAACACAGTCTTTTTAAAAATTCCCAAACATTTGATTAATGTAAACTTCCAAAATTATAAGAGAATAAACGTTAAAACGAAATTTCGTTCAACTTGAAATGTTTTTTTATTACTACATTTTTAACGAATTTAAACAATTATTTTTGAAACTTATTTTTTATATAATCTTACTACATATGGCGAAAATATTAAACATGCTTTTCATTGCTTAATAAGTTAAAATTTAAATATATTCATTTCTTTTCATACTTCATTTCTGTCAAACGGCAGACGGTTCTGGAGTATTGCCAGAGATTTTGGTTATGCTCAAGTTCTTTAAAACAAATTCCAAACTCTCAACAAAAAGTAAATGAAAGAAGCTAAGAAAGTCTGATGGTATGAAATTAAAAGCATTTAAACGCATTTTTTCTCCCGCAATTCGGTTTCTTCAGCGAAGTATTTTTGGAATAAATAAAGTGCCACAAAGTAAATATTTTCTCTGAAACATATAAACGGATTTAGAAAGAAGAATAAATCGCCGTACTGTGCGCTGATAATTCTTATAGAAATTCTCATTTCATTTAATCATGATTAAAGAATTCTTATTTTGATAGTGAAAGAATGCGAAATGCTTTTTCAGTAAAAAAAAGTTCTATAGATTCTTGTGTACAAAAGGAAACGAAATAAGCTTTCGAGACAATCATTAATAAAGTGTTTTTACAAATTGTAACTAAGCATTTCACCCGATACATTTTACCATTTATGAATACTTTGAAGTGTTGAGAAAATATTTATTTAATTCATGGGAAGAAACTTCTTAAGATATTATACTGCAGTAAATGCAAATCAAATTTCTTTTTGAATTAAAATATGAAATAACTGTGAAACTGAATATTTATGTTTACAGTATTAAATTTATCAATTATTATTTAATGATATAAAAGATTTTTTAATACCTTGCAACAAATTTAGATAAGACACATGGTTTAGCATACATCATTTCGAGAAATAATTTTTAATACTGAATTTGCTTCAATAAAAAAATGAAGCTATGTGATTTTTGTTATTTATCGACGCAAGAAAAAATAAGAATTCAAACATTTAGTACACAAACCCCCAAATTTAGGAACAGTGATCTCAAGAATTTGTAAATTTATTTTCAAAATAAAAGTCTCAACAACATCTTGGACCTTAGTTTAACAAACTACCTTGTTTAACAAAAAGTTTTTAACAAAACTACCTTGGATTGCTGTTGAATCCAATTAAGAATTTATAATCCACTTGTGCTACATTAATACATACGCTAATTAACACATACCTCTGGTTTCAAATTAATGACAATATATTTCATTCTATTTCAGCATAACTAATCTTCCATCGCGATACGCATATTGGTTTTCTTTCTTTTTATATTATCATTTACGTCGCACAGAGAAGCAATGCGAGAGAGCTATTGGAAAACACTCCAAACTTCCACACCACGCCAGTGACAGCAGAAACCAAGAGGTCGGGGTCGCGAACTCAGGATGGTATTGTTTCTGTCGAGTCATGGGTACCAGTCCTTATGCCACTAAAAACTTGTGGTGTAGCAGGGCAAATGTACGTTAAATTAACTTATCGTCAAAAATACGTTGAACCCATAAGGAAGTAAAATACATTCATGCAGATTAATAAACAATTTCATCTCTGTTAGATATGCAAATGATTAAAGAGTCAGCCGCGTTGGCCGAAATTAAAGGTTGGCCCCTTAAAAGATTCTTCCACAGCGCATAATTTGGAATGTAACTTGTGTGTATTTGTACGTGTCTTTCTGTTTAATTGATAGCTCTGAAGTTAAGGAAGCATTTGAAAAGATAACGACAGTTGGACACCTTTGAAAAGAGATGCGTGAAGGGAGGTGGTCATTTCGTCGGATTGCATGTAATGCTCAGATGTCACAGTTTCACGCTGTTGGCGGAATTGGGGTCAAGGAAGTTATCACTCACGACAAGTTAGCTCAAGATGATCTATACGGACTATAAGTAGAGAAGATTTATGAATTTTCAGGCAAGAGTCTAGCCCACTTACTGTATCACTCCAAACAACATGCGAACAGCGATGACATCTCTGCATTATCCTGTAAATGCCAGAACCATTAGCAGACGGCTGCATGCTTCTAAATTGTTTGCACGGAGAGCAATGTCTTCAGTGACTGCAACGGTATAATGAAAAAGAAGAATAGAGCCATGCGGTATGGTAGAGGGCCATATTTAATGATGAGTCTCACTTTTGTTTAGGTAAGGGAGATAACAACACCCGTGTTATCATTTTCACGACATTTGTTGCCATTTGTCACACATACAAACAGAAGGTTATAATGGTATGGAGTGCGATTCCATATGAGGCCCTATATTCCATATATGGAGTGCGATTCCATATACATACCTTTGGTCTTTACCAGATTTGTATTAACGGCCCAAAGGTGCGTTAGCGGAGACCTTTCACCTGTGGCCTTTGCTTTTGTGAATGTCCACCTCGTCCTCGATTTCAAAAAGACAACCGCTGCCATCTTAAGAATTTGCTTAACACCCTCCGACACTATATGTAGCCAGTACTAGTATATAGCCTCATCAGACCTGTGGCCCATAGAAGACTTATGGGATGCAATAGCCATTCTACAAGTCTAAGACTACACCTCTACAACAAAATTTGTAAAATTTATATGCCAAAGTACAATCTGCACGAAGTGAAGTGAAGTGAATGTAAAGTTTGTTTGGTGCAAGAGCCAAATATGGCTATGCTGCGAAAAAAAGATTTAACTATGGTCTAGACGTTAAGAAATTGGAAAAAAAAACAAATTTCATTGACAAGAAGGAGGGTCGAAAATAGAGAAGGATTGCTAAGGTAACCCGGGGGCATGTCACCCGTGTTTACTAAAGACAGTAAACCCCATGGGAAAGAAAAAGATCACTAGGGTACCTCGGGGTTATGATGCCCGTACTTACCTAAAGAAGGCAAGTCCCTGAGTCCTCTGATATAATCCCCAGATGCTGGGTACCCATTTTAGTCGCTACTTACGACATGCATGAACTACAGTGGGACTATTCTGTCACTTCCGTCACCACACGAGTCACAATCTGCATGAAATGAGTTGAGTAAAGACACACCGTTAAAAGCATCTACGACCCCATGCAATGATGTGAAGCAGAATACGTTAGAAATAATGGCGACCCAACATACTTATCAGAATTGTAATGATTTTCTCGTTGTTGATTAAGTTGCATTATCTTCGAGCGTCTAGGCCGTAATGATTTTCTACTTTGATAAGTAGCCTTTATCATACCTACGTTCAGTTTTAAATTATTGCTAATTGGTTGGTAAGAATTTATTTTCAACAATTTCAATTTGACCAATCCTTATAGGTAGAAAGATCATTGAATCGTTTAAATTTAAATGTGATGCTCAAATGCAATAAAAAATAGAATTTTTATCGCTTTAATAATAAAAATGGGCTCACATCAGGCTCGTACCTGCGACTTGATGAAAAGAAAGCCGACCGCGAGTCCACGACCATGACCACTAGGCTATCCACAACCACGCAATACAAATTAAATTATCAGTTGTAAAAGTAGTTGTTTCTTCTTTTTTTGTGAGTGAATATTATATTCATTTAAATTGTAACATAAAACCAAAATTTCGTGTTAAAAACAACTTTCCTTATTACTATTGTATCAATATTTTAAGAAAAGCATATGAAATTTTAAGCAAAACTCCATTTTCATGCTTTTACCTCTTGGTAGTTTTCTCGCCCCATTTCTACTTTCCCATTACTTTTCAACATGTTTCCCAAGCCGAAAAAAACAATAAATACGAGTTCTTTTACAACATTCCATCTCCCCTCTTCGTTTTAATTTCAGCGTAAGGATTACGAAACGTCCGTCTCGCAACAAGTCCGGATAAATGGGGAAATGTTAAGAGCGGGAAAAGTTGACAAAGGAATTCATCATCATGCATTGCGGCGGCTTACGTTCTGACATAGTCTAGATCACTTTAATCGCCGCTGTTGAAGTTGAGAATGCTGATTTGTAACTACTTAGTTGCTTTGTAAAATGGTTCTGTGTAGCTAGTAGTAATAGTTATACAAAAGTAAATGAAACAATATTATATGTACAGTTACTGCTAAAATTAATTAAATGAAAAGGAGAATATACATTGTTAAAAGAATTTCCAATTATTTCAAGAAAAAAACTTAGTTTTCTGATTTAAAAAAGGTTCTGATACATACAGAAAATTTATATTATGAAATTCTGTGAATTGTTTACAAATAGAAGAAAATAGTATTCGAAACTATATATTAACATACAATGAACTTTCTTTAAAACCTTTAAATTTCTTTAAAACCTTTTTTCGATTTTCTTATTTTCCCAATGAATGATTCATCTTATGCTCGTGTTTGAACAATGCCATGCTATCTCCGCTATCATCGGAGATAAACTTGAGACCAAGGGCCACAAGTATTGTGTTTGATTTATCAGAACGGAAAAACTTTTTCTTAAGGTTCATGAGAAAGATGCAAATATATATGAACGAGAGTTTTATCGTGTAACAGGTCAATTGAAAAGTCCGCGGCCTACCGTAGTAAAACACATTTTTTTGGCAAAATTAGTTTTTTTTATTCAACATAATTCCCTTCAAGGGTGATACACTGATTATAGCGACCCTCCAACTTTTCGATACCATTTTTGTAGTACGATTTGTCCTTTGCTTCAAAATACGCCTCAGTTTCGGCGATCACCTCTTCATTCGACGAAAATTTCTTCGCAGCGAGTATTCTTTTGAGGTCTGAGAACAGGAAATAGTCGCTGGGGGCCAGATCTGGAGAATACGGTGGATGAGGAAGCCATTCGAAGACCAATTCATGGATTTTTGCCATCGTTTTCACTGACTTGTGACACGGTGCATTGTCTTGGTGAAGCAGCACTTTCTTTTTCTTCAAATGCGGCCGTTTTTCGGCGATTTCGTCCTTCAAACGGTCCAATAACGCTATGTAATAGTCGCTGTTGATGGTCCTTCCTTTTTCAAGGTAGTCAATGAAAATTATTCCATGCGCATCCCAAAATACAGACGCCATAACCTTGCCTGCCGACTGTTGCGTTTTCCCACGCCATGGAGCGGGTTCATCGTGTGCACTCCACTCGGATGACTGTCGATTGGACTTCAGAGTGAAATGATGGAGCCATGTTTCATCCATTGTCACATATCGACGCAAAAACTCGGGTTTATTACGCTTTTGATCATCTTCAAACACTACTCCGAATCATCAACTCGTCGTGGTCGTCGGTCAAAAGTGAGCTCGCGCGGCACCCACTTTGCACAGAGCTTTCTCATACCCAAATATTCGTGAATGATATGATGTTCTCGTTCAGTTGATATCTTTAGAGTGTCTGCTATTTCATTCAATTTCAATTGACGATCATTCAAAATCATTTTGTGGAATTTTTTTAATGTTTTCGTCGGTAACAACCTCTTTTGGGCGTTCACCGTCTTCGATGCTCATTTCACCACGTCTAAACTTAGCATACCAATCCTTGATGGTTGATTTTCCTGGAGCAGTGTCCGGAAACTCGGCATCAAGCCAAGTTTTTGCTTCAACTGTATTTTTTCCCTTCAAAAAGCAATATTTTATCAACACGCGAAATTCCTTTTTATCCATTTTTTTCACAATAACAAAAGTTTCTTCATTCAAAATGCTATAATTCACAAACTAGTGATCCGACAGCTGTCAAATTTATACACGCATCTTTTGAGGGTTAGGGCTAACTAAAATACATATGGATTGAATTCTAGTAGCACCATCTATGTGTCAGGCCGGGGACTTTTCAATTGACCTGTTATTAATTATTCTTCTTAATACTAGTTTAAGATTAAATTAAAAATTTCATTATTTGTGAATATATATATTTCTGTTGCATATTTGAATATAATGACATTATCTATAGAGAACGAATGAATCCATACACGATTCTAATAATGAATCACACCGAGGAAAAAATATACCAAGAAACTAATTATATACGAGAATATAGTTAATCCTCATAATATAAAGCACTATAAAATAAAAAAAAATATTTCAACAAAAATTAACTAAAGGTGAGATTACGATTTTATTTGTACAAATTCCCATTACAGCAACACTGCCGATTGATGCGACCACACTCAATAGTGGTCTCCCTTTTTCATCCGGATAAAGATCCTCATTAAAGACAGCTGGCCCGTAAAAAACGTCGAGGTCAGTAACTTTCAGATCAAATTTGGACCTTTCAGAAGTTGTATCTCTTTGGAAACAAAAGCTGCCCCCATCCCCATCGGCTACTTATTCTATTGTGCAGCTAGGACCTAAGAATACGTTATATTTCAATAGCAAATATAACAAGCACTTTATCTTACTGCTAATATCATCCATAGTACTTGGAATTAATTACGATAAGGCTACGTAGAAAAGCACTCTCTGGATATCTTTTCATTCAACGCAATCTAAAAACCAACCAAAGTGACTATTAATAGTAAAATTAAATCACAAGTCGTTTAAGTGGACACTATTTTTTACATTGCTCAAAAAATGAGTAATGCGGGGATATTGTGAGTTCGGTATGATATAACCATATAACGGACAACTTTTCAACTTTTTTAACAAAAATGCAATAAAAGTGATTAAAAAGGAAAATTATAAGGTTTAGAAAATTGAAAAATATGCAAAATTTGCCTGTGACGTAGAAAACTACACACTTTAGATGGAGAGAGAAACGAGCTACAGCCTCCCTTATGCAGAGAAGATGTTAAAAATAATTGATACGTTTATAATATTTTATAACAGCGATTGTCTATCAATGTTGCTCTTAGAAGCAACACGAGGTTTATAGGTGATAAACCTCGTCATTTTGAACTTCTGCCAAGTGACGAGGAAGACACTTTAGCTGGCACATCCCAGTCTAATCTTCCCCACCACGACGTCGGGAGGACTTGAGACCTCTAACAGATTTAACTTGCATCAGTCCACCTACAAGATGACCTTTAGTGACATCTTGGACGCGAATCCTACCTTTGTCCACCCAAGGCTCAAGAAAATAACGGCAGCCACGTTTCCGTGACCATCACCTCTAAGCTACTACGGCCACTTTGTAACAGTGAAGGCGATGTCTCAACACCATGATTTACATGACTCAGTGGTCTGGAGGACCATCGGTAGCTTAGAGGCGGGTGAAATGTAATTCGTTGTGGCGAAAGCGTTAGGAGTTGCTCAAAATGTCATTTCCAGACAATAGGCTTTTGGAAACTCGAAATGTTTGTCGTAAATCAAGACTAGATCGAACGCATTCAACAGCACAAAATGAGGATCACTTATGGCCAGAAGAAGTCGCAGTATAAACGCACTCAATTGTAACAGCACCTTCAGAAGACTCCTGATTCTAACTTCGGTTAATTTCGACTTAAACTATTCGAAGTCATTAGATTGTTTGGTATGCTGTCAAAGATAATATTTGCGTTTCATTCACAGTAGGCTACCATACCGCCCGCAGAAGGAGGACACAAGAACATCACAGATGGAGGCGAGCTGAATAGACTAAGGTACTCTTCACGAACGAATACCGTTGTGAAATACATACAAATCAATTCTTCGTGCGAAAATAAACAAGGTAAAAGGCTTACCTCGTTTTCGAAATCCAAAAGGCGGGATGAATCAATTTGCCGTTTTGTTTCGAAATCCCATATGGCAATTTGAGTTGTTCCAGAAATTCTACACAATAACTACATCAAAAATGACGTCCAAAATTGTTATTATTTTTGCAGAATTATATTAAAAATAAGATCATCTACAGATATTAAATTTGACACTTGAATTAGAATACAATTATCACTCAAAGGAGATATACACGACCGATGAGTTCGAAAGTTCAGTTCGTAATGGTTTGTTTTCCCGCTCCAATCTCCACTTCCCTTCAGAAAACGTCTGGTTTTCGTCAGCTCGGTGGCTTGGCCTGTAGCAGAACGGAAATCGTCTGGTTTTCTCAGCTCGGTGGCGTAGCTTGTAGCAGAACGGAACAACCGTTTTAGTGTAGAATCTGACAATAGGAAGATTATCATCCAGAGAGAACGCGAGCCTCTCATTAACCCTGCACTTGGTTGGCAGAGGAGAAGAGATGGCATGGGTCTGTGTCAATGGTGGCGCCGACCTGAACATTATCAAAAATTGAGCACTGACGGCTGAGCGATATATAGAAATGAGATGATTTTGAGACATATTGTGGTTTGTTTGGTTCGGGTTTTACTAAAGTCACACTTGAAGCAACACGAGGGCTATTGGCGACGGACCTCATAATTTTGAACCTCGTTCAAGTGACGAGGACCACACATGAGCTCGTACCCCCTGTTCTAACTTCCACACCACGCCAACGGGAGGACTAGTCTTTTGTGGCATCAAGGCTTGAACCCGTGACACTACGAAATCCGTCGGCCGCGAGTCCACAACCATGACCACTAGGCAATCACGGCCACTGAGACCTATTGTGGTCCCTCACGCTCCATTATTCGGGGATGAATACATTCTTATGGACTATAACGCCAGGACACATCATGCTCGACTAGTGGACTTTTCGACGAAGGAATACTTCGAATGGATTGCCCAGCATATTCCCCCATACATAAGCCCATCAGAACATGCTTGGAACATTTTAAGAAGAGCTGTTGGCAGCTTATCACTTCCAGAAACAATTCCCCAGTTGGAAATATCTCTCTTACAGGAGTAGACAGAATACCCCGATTCCCCTTTAATAACCTCATTTATTCCATATCTCATAGATGGGTGACATTGTCTAAGGTTAGGGGAACCATACCCCTTATTGAAACTCATTTGTAAACAAGAAACTTTTTTTTACTTACCAACAAAAGAATTCAATACAATTTAATTATTTCTTGCTCTCTGCGTCATTTTCTTTTCCAGAATTTTACAACACCTATAGATCACATATCCGTGAAAAAAACATTTCCGCTTTCGCAGGAATAGAATCCGCTAACTGTCTAAAAAACATCTGCTAACTGTTTTGAGGAGTGTACCTTGTAAGCCTTCGGGGCTCTGTAACTAAGTTGGTCATGATCATGAGCTCGTGGCCGGCGTAGTTTTCGTCGAGTCGTGGATTCGAGTCCTCACGACACTAAAGATGCACCATGTAATGGAACTGATACACGCGAAAACAGTAGACGCTCTACACACTTTGGGATGGTAAGGAAGTTTGGAGAGATGAGTGCAAACTCAAGGGTCGCCGTCATCAACTGACCGGGGTTCAGAATAATAAGGTCCGTTGCCAATATCTGCAATATTGCTTCTTAGTGCGATATTAACTAAACATCCATTCGAATCATGTGATCACTTAACTTCTGTGAACCCCAAATGAGATATATCAAATGCTATTAGCCATTAAGGGGCTATTGTCTTAGGTGGAGCGTTTTGGCGTATCAGATCACTTTTCAATTTTTTGTCGTTTGCTTCAATTTTAAATACATTTAGTTTAAATATATTCAATTTAATAATTTATTGTTTCCTTTAATTTTAATATTAGAAAATTTTACTATTACCCATTTCTCCATATTTCATCGTTTACTTTAATTCTTATATTTAATTGAGTAATTTAATAACAATTATAAGAAAGCGCACCTTGGGTGGCTAAATATGTGCTTTGCAAAACTTTGTATGGAAAATGTTTTTTTTTTCAATATTGCGTTTAATAACTGAAACGCGAACCCATTTGAAATGTTTATAAACTTTCGACTATAATCTAGAAAATAATTTTCAAAAACTAACAAACTTATATATAAATATTTTTATCTGTATGTACTCCGACGCGTTTAGTATGCATAAAGGAACAGACACAATAGAGCATTCAAAAAATATAAATAAGCAACTTCTCTGTCTACAAACTAACTTCTTAAGAAGATTGAAATTTAAGTAAATAAAAATGTGCTTTTGTTCAATCTTTATGTATGCCATGAATGTAATTTTTGCATGTTATTCTGCACACGTTTGGTTTAATTCTGTAAACATATCGTAATTCCAGCAACATAATACTTTTTAAAAGGGTTTTTTTTTTTTTTTTTTTTTTTTTTGAAATAATAAAAACAACTTTTTCTTTACCTCAAACACGCATTACTATTTTTATATTTTAAAAGATCCAAATTAAACTCTAAGATATTAAGCAATTCGCATTGAAATATATTATTCAATTCTATTCATTGGTTGATTGCTTATAAACGTCGCAAAAAGAAGCAACTCAATGGCAATTGGCGACGGGTTTCTTCATTCTGAAACCAAGTCAAGTGACAAAGACGACACTTGAATTACCTCGACCTTTCTCCAAACCTCCACACCACGCCCTCTGGAGGACGACTCGACACATGTAACGTGCATCATTTCCGCTACACACTGATTTTTGGTAGCATCTAAGCCCACGACTTGACGGAAGCCACAAGCGCAATCCCATGACCATTAAGCTACCGCATCCATTTGAATGTTATTGAAGACAACATAATTTTTAAATCGGCCAACATTTCACCTTCATCGTTCTTTACAATAATGATTATCTTACGAACGATTTATTCTTGTACAATAGTTATTTTGTTGGAGTTTAATTTAGTTTTTTTATTAACGTCGAACGAGGGCTATTGGCGACGGACCACGTATTTTTGAACATCGGTCAAATGACGAGGAAGACATCTGAGGACCCCCTCTCCTTACTTCCACACCACGCCTTGGGATGACTTTTGGCCCCGACAGATTTAACGTGCATCAGCCCCGGCTTCACGGTGGGTCTTTAGTGGCCAAGGACCGAACTCACGACTGAGCGAAAGTTTAGTTTAGTTTAGTTTTTATTAACGTCGCACTAGAAGCAACACGAGGGCTATTGGCGACGGACCTCGTAATTTTGAGCCACGGTCAAGTGACGAGGACGACACCTGAGCTGCCCCCCCCTCTCCTAACATCCACACCACACCAACGGGAGGACTTTGGGCCCCGAACAGATTTAACGTGCATCAGCTCCGGCTACACGGTGGGCGCGACTGAGCGAAAATCGCCGGCCACGAATCCAAAGCCATGACCACTAGGCTACCCTCGGTTATTTTGTTGAAAAATGCTTTTGAATATAAAGCATAAACTAATTTAATAATTCAATGTTTGTATAGTCTATAGTTTATAGAAAGAACCTTTCAAACTTTGTTTAATGCAATGGATTTAAAAAATGAAAATTGGACGTAAAATTTCTCATTTTCAAAACGTATTAATATAAAAAAGTTTTACGAAGGGCTCGATATTTATTTTCCCTCTCTCAAAACATAAAACTTGTTACTTAATATATTCTAAGAGAATTCTAATGCTGACAGATTTGTGTTATTCCATTCCTTAAGCGGCGATGCACACAAAACTGTGATATAATACCTGGAAATTCTGTTTAAAAATTAAAAAGCACATTCCCTATTCACATAAAGGTTTGACTGATTGATTCATTCATTGATGCCACGGTAAGGAGCAATACAAAGCCACTGGTAGCGGAGCTATTGAACCACGGTCAACTGACGAGGTCGACACCTGAATTAGCACCTCTCTCTTAATTTTCCCACTACGCCAACGGAGGGATTTAGGACTTTGATCAGATTTATTGTGCTTCAGCCCCAGTGCACGGCGAGTCTTAAGAGAAATGAGGTATGAAATCCATGATTGGAAGAAAAGAATGCTAGTCATGATTACTCGGTTACTGCAGCCTCAATATTAATAAAAGAATACCCAAAGTTTAAAGTTTTATGTCACCTATTCAACTACAATATTATAAAGCTTTTCTACTAAAAATTTTAAATTATTTTAGAAGGAAAAAAAATCAAAAATACGTTTACTTTCAAAATAAGGTAATACGATTGCTGATGCGTTCGGTGACATTCGCCTTCTTCAATTAACCCATAAGGAACGAGATTATTATAATGAATACCAGCAAATCGAAGGTATACATTTTCACTGAGTATACGCATAATAATAAAACAACAAACACTAGTGGGAGTCTGGATTAAAGAACTTGAAGTTTTTTTTTTTAAAAACATACATTCAAATTGAAGTTATAATCCTTTATGAGTATATTCATTTTTGTAATCTTTCACAATACGAAGTTCTTCAAAACACTCCCTTTAAGTATGCTGGAGAGTTCTCTAGACAACTCGAATAGAAGGGTGATGTTTGCATGGGTCCTCCAACGATTTTCTGTGTGTCGAAACGTACTCTTTATTATTTCCAGAACAGAAAAATATGTCCGTCAAATCCCTTTTCCTTTTAAAATGAATCATTCTGACACTTCTGATTCGAAATTAAATAGACTACCACTTTACGTACACTTGAAAACATTTTATGACGGGTTTTTTTTGTGTGTGCATGTGTGTGTTTATACAGAATATATGTATTCACAGCACAAACCTCCCAAAGGCCATTTGGCTTTGTTTGTAACGATCATTCGCCTTTTATCTCGTTGGCCATAAGCTTACGTGCGGACCTATTTTACGTTATAAAAGATTCATTTAGTTCCTTGCATAAGAGATAACGGACAGGTTTTCGTAGAGGATCCTTTCGAATGTTTAGGTCAACGTTACAACATTCTATCTTGGATAATAATTAAATCTTCGCTCTCTATATAAAATCTTCCTTAGTTATTGCTTAAAATATGAAAGCATAATTCGGCATCACAATCAGGATTATGCAAATTTTACCATTCCTCAAAAGGGACCTAACAATCCCATTTTGTGTTAAAACACAAAACATCCTGCCATAAACTTGTCTCAAAAATAATCTCGCTTTTAAGTAAAAGGAGAATGAAAGGATTTTTAAAACACCGCAGGCGGTGATCTTACTTCTCTTCGCAATGTATCAGAAATCCTCTGTCTCCAAACATCTGCCCCGCGGGACAATTTTCTAAAGAGCCAACGTCTTTCTACTATGTGCCGATTACCCTTCGTCATGGCAACGAGGAAAAGATTAAAGAAAAGTCCTTTCTAATGTCCATAAGAGAGAGTGACTGTTCTCACAAAAGAAGCGACCAGGTCAGGACAGATAACACGACACAGGTCACGTGACTACCTTTATTCCGAAGCAAAAGGGTATGAGGGAATGGGGCTATTTCTTTTTCTCCTTCAGGACTAATAGCGTTCTTTTCTGAAGCAAAATGTCGCTACTTATCGCATTCAAGATGACTGACGCGAGAACTTCTTTCCCTTAATGTTGCCAACGTTTTATTTTTTTTTCCAATAACGATACTAAATGGCATGCTCCTAAGAGAAGATAACGATATTTTTCGCTTTCACTTTACAAACGAAAAAGAATGGAATTTTTATGGGTTTGAATATGAAAAATGGCAAAGGCGGTTTCGGATTCCTTTGAAGACGATTTTTATGTGTGTGTCGTAACGAATTTCTTATAGTGGTTGTACTTTCGGTTAAATATTTTTTATGGATTCATGCGATTTTAGAAATTGAAACTGTCATCGAAAGGTCTTAAAATTTTCTTTCATGAAACTTGAAACATTTAAGCAAACCTTAAATTCCAGTCTCGGTTTTTTTTATTCCTGTTTATATCATTTTTAAGAATTGGAAAACATTTTAAATATTCAGTTTTGTTTCAGAAATAGGCAAAGTTATTTGATGACGAAAAGGGAGTTTGTTCACGCAAATTATCTTAACAGAACTAAATTTCAACAAATATTAATTAATGTACAATTATTTTTCAGCTATTTCCAAGTTTAAAGTAATCAATAGATTTAATCTAAAATAATTTATACTCTTAAAAAACTAGTATAATTTAAAAACATTGCAAATTTTTTCACATAAACTGTGGACAAAATGCTGAATCCAAAATTTTGGTCCTTATTTACTGAAATCATCAAAATGATTTAATTTATGTTATCATGCACAGAATGTATGATGAAATAGTGTTGATATGTTTTCTAAGCAACAAAATCAGAATAAAAAAAGATAAAGAATTTAATAAAAGGGAAAAATATACGTGATACCTTTTTTTCCGTTACAAAACAGAAATTTCTGTAGTAGATTAAAAATACTTGAAATTATAATTATCATATTTCTTTATATGAAAGAGCAATTTTAAATCAACAAACCAAATATTCTCATTGTTCTAATTTATCAGAATTTAAATATGTGTATATTCAGTCTTCTAATTTCTTCAAACAGACAACTGTCAACGATTTTAATATCAAGTATTTCTTTCGACAAAAACTCGACACACAATTTTCAATATCTGCCCAATTTTCTTGCGATGAAGTCAAAAAACACCAATAAAAACTGTTATTTCCTGTGATATTTGTTTCAAACCATTCTTCGACACATTGGAAAGATGTTTGGTAAAAATTCTACACTTCCCTGGTACACTTTTTGATCACACTCGGATTTGATTCCAATAAGTTTGAATATTTTCTTTATATTATTAAGGGAATAAATTTTTCTTCAAATCGTGATTTATATTAAAAGACAAAATTGTTCAAAATAAAATTAACTTCTATAGCTGAAATATATTCCCCTTCAATCTTTTTTGGGGAAGATAGATGCCTGATTATGTACAAAATATGTTAATGTATCAAATAATTTATAACTGAAAAAAGATTCCATAATTTTCGGACATTTGTTTTAACTTAAAAAACATGAACGGAGATGCTCAAATAATTATAATAAACATTCTATAGTAGGTGTTAGAGCGAGCCATCTAACTTTCGAGTATTCTAAAAGTATTTTGTATTCAACATTTGCTTAACAATTTAGTGCGGCATCTCTGAATTGAGAGATTAACAGATTAGTTTTAAAATATAGAAAAGGAGGTCGCTTTTCGAGGAAGGACAGAACCTACAAAAGGAGGAGGGTTGGTCACCTTACCATTAGACCACCGTGGCCGCTCAAAGTTAGATCTAGCATCGCTATAATAGACTGTGGGTGCCCAATCTTTCTGAAATAAAATTCATTAACTTGAAAATCATCTTTTATATTTGGCACGTACTGTCGCAGCCAACTCAATTAAGCGGAACCAGTCACAGTGGCGTCTAAAAAGAATGTTCCAATAAATCCTCTTGATGATAAGCTGCACCACACTAACTCCTAGCAAATTAACACAATACTCAACCATAACATGCAGATACAATTACTATTTAGTCGAGTTTGCTGCGACAGTCTGTGATTTGAGAGTAAACTTCGAACGAGAATGCTGACAAATACCGAAATAAATGTTTGGCGATGTCCCATTGCTGCGTATTGTCAGCAATGTCTAGACCAGAACAGTTTCAAAACAGGTGTTGACAAGACAATTATGTGATGTCTGCAGATTCTTGAACATTTCAGAAGAGAAATCTATTTTAATAAGCACCGACTTTAAGTAATTTTAAGGTTTGTATGCATTTTTGGACACCCTATATAGAGGAATGGGGTTCCAAAAAACAATCGGTCATTTTGAAACTGTTCGTGTGAAAGATCAAGAACTCTTTATTCTGCGCTTCCCTAGTTCTTTGATGTTCTGAACTGTATACATGTTTTGTGAGTTCTAATTACGGTGGGGTTTACTTCAGTTAATTTGTTTATATAGAATAATTGTAAATATGACGCTCATATTTAGATAGTGCTTACGAGGGAGTATCGTAAAATTTTAATTATTGTTCTAAACTAACCGAGATAACAGCGTAAATTTTATTCCGCATATTATTTGATCCTTATGTACATAATGTTGTAAATTACAGCTATTAATGCTGATCATTTCCCTGAAAGCCACAGACAGGAGTAATCCGTAGTTTGAAGTAGACAGTGTTCAACCTGCTGAGTTCTACAATGATGGCCTTCGAAAGGTCAAGAAACGCTAGGAGGAATATATAATTTCAAAGGGTAAAACTTTTTAGAGAAATCTTAGTAATAAATAAAGAGAAAGCTTTTATCTCGATTATTTTTATTAATTACAAAACTTTATGATATTCTGGGAAATAAAGCTTTACTTTTATAAAAGCTTAAGTTTTGTTTGAGGACTTTAAGGGAAGGTTTTCCTAAGATCCTTAAAACTTTCTTTAAAAATGAGCACAGGTACAAGTTAAAGAGAAATTCTTTAAAATAAGCATGAACAAGTTAGAAAATTCATCCAAAAGAAGAGAAAACTCCATACCTATCCGATGTGTGTTCAAAAATATCCACCTATAGTTTCTGTTCTTTTATCAAAAACGAAAATCCAACGGCTCTCACAAGCACTTCCTCACGTATTGGCAATCTGACGGCAACGATCAACTTCTACAGACAGGAAAAAAAAGTCATGCATGCGCGATTGCCGTCATACATGTATCAAATTATGGCTTGCTAGCTTCTTTTGTTTGCACTCAAAACACTACGGATGGTCGTAGATCAATTGACAGGACTGCGGGTCAGATTTCTCAAAATTTCCTCCTAAAAATTATTTTCAACAAAACTAATCATAAACTGTAAAGGTACTTTTGGCGTACCATATGCTTATGAAAAATGATATACTTTTATATCTATTACAATTAAATTTTTAAATATTTGAATATAGATATGATCCCAAATAATGGTTTTTTTAATTCATCGGACAAAATCAGCTTCAATTTTTGGATTGATTCATAAAAATTATTTTTGTTTCATTCAAAAACGTTATCCTTCTATATTCAGGAATAATGAATTGGTTTTATTTATTTGCGTATAATGTCTTCTATTATTAAAGTAAGTTTGGCAAAAAGTCACAAGGATTATTTTTTAAAAAAAAATTTATTATCACATCATCCCTCAGTTTTTTTTTAAGTAAAAATATACTTACTTTTGAGATTAAAAAAATTATTCATTTTACAAAAAAAAAATTAATCTGTGTATTCATTTACTATATGATTTTTTATTCCTATTTATAACATACTTTACATCCAATTTTTGTTCTTAACATAGAGTTTTAATGTTAGAATTAAAAGAAACAGCGATAACCTAAGCAGCACAGAAGCATTAAACTATTTAAAAAATTTATTTGCTTCGTGTTTTGCAGCGAAAACCACAAAAATCGATTAACGAATGTCTTTAGGGAAAATATTTCGTGTTGCCAGATGTGTGCGATGTAACTTGGGCGAAGCAGGTGATATTACCGCAAAATAAATAAATTTTGAAAAGAAAGGTTTCGCAAAGTAGGTTAACGTGTTTGAAATTTATTAGTGTATATATCTTGTGTTTATTTATTTATTGAGTTTGGCTGCAAGTCATTCTTGAAATTACTTCAACCATGATCCATTCGTTTATTTATTTTCGGTAAAAAAAAAATAAGAATGATTAATGAATAGATAATCATTTTAAGAATTTAAGAAGACATTAAAATTAAAAATTTAAAAGAATAAAGAATTAAGAATACAATAAAGAAATAAAGAATTAAAATTATGTTAAAAGAGGAATTGAAGAATTAAGAACACATTAAAAGAATAAAGAAAAACGGAAGAATGAAGAATATGTTAAAAGAATAGAAGTTTATGTGAGTGTTTGTTTGTGTGTGTATTAGAAAAATACAAGAATTAAGAATATATTAAAAAGTATTCAAAAAAAGAATTAAGAAAATTAAAAAAAGAATAATAATGAATAATTAAAAGATAATCATTTCAATTAATCTATGTTATGACAAATAAATTGATATTAGTTTAGTTTTTATTAACGGCTAACTAGGAGCAACACGAGGGCTATTGGCGACGGACCTCGTAATTTTGAACTACGGTTCAAGCGATGAGGACGACACCTGAGCTGGCACCCCTCTCCTAACTTCCACACCACGCCAACGGGAGGACTTTGGGTCCCGATAGATTTAACGTGCATCAGAAACGGCTACATGGCGGGTCCTTAGCGGCCAAGGCTCGAACCCGCGACTGAACGAAAACCGCCAGCCACGAATCCGAAACCATGACCACTAGGATACCGCGGTCATAAATTGATAGTAATGAAAACAGTTCGAGATACTGTGTTTCAGTTATTATTTAAATAATTCTCAAAACATTAATTTTTATATTTTGAAAACAAATATAAAAATGGATCCTCATTATTATTGATAAAATAGAGGATATAGATCTTAATTTTTTTTTATCAAAATAATGTTGCTATAGCCTAAAATTTCACTGATTTCTTCTTAAAATAATCACACTTTTATGAAAAGGAAACAAAAACTCATTTTAATATTATTTAATAAAAATAAAGCATTAAAAAAATAAAAACATTTTAGTTTGTATGTATGAAATAGAGTAGAGCAATCCCAGATTTTCAGAAAACTCAGATTTTTTTTTTAAAAAATCGTAATTGAAAAATTCTGTGTGTGGTTTTCGTAACTATATTTCATTCATTTTTATTTAAAATAAAATAATGCATCCTGTTAAAAAAAATACATTACATTCTTATTAAAACGCGTACATTATAAATATTTATTATTTTATCTAAAGCCTTTATGTTTTTCTCATAAGAACTTATTCCACACCAAACTATTTTTTATTAAGAAATTTAAGTTTAAGGACGGGTAATGAATATCTTATCATAAACAAAAAATCTCATTTTAATATAGATGAAGCATAGTTCTTTCATTAATAGCTTGTAATGAAATTAAACATCTTGAAAGGAAAGTTATTGACCGCAACAGAAAAGTTATTTTGCCTACTTAGGTTTTTCTTCTCGCCAGGGATAAATGCATTGATAAAGCAAAACACATTACTATGATGTGCCCTCTCAAAAAAATTTTCTCCTACAATAGTCATTTTTAATATTTACTTTTGCTATCGAAATGTTTTGCTCCTTAAATTAACCCTCTTCCCATATAGACTCACACAGTATTCGCTCCACCCAATTTCCCCCTTACTCAATAGCACCTATCTGGGGCGGCCAAAACAGCCATTCCTCTGCACCAACTAAGATCAGCTTCACTCAGAAATGCCTATTCTTAACAGGACTCCTGAAACTACTGCAAAATTCTGTCTTTTTCCAGTCAACTGCTACAACCATTGAGGAACCAGCTTCCAATACGATTCACCAATGAAATTTCAACCTCTCATTTCACCGCACACACAATAGAAATTTTTAATACCACGTAAGTCATCTTAAAGAACTCTGACACGAATCTGTGGACCCTAACGCCGTCAGGGTATACGATGGTGAAAGCACAACTTGTGTATGTATGTATCAGAACCACTTGTCGAACAGTTATGACGAAGTTATCACGATTGAACACTTTCTGTTTAAATTAGCAACAATAAATCGCCTGCGTAGTCCCATTCTTAATTGTGATTTTCGATTATTTGCGGTAGTGAAAAATATTATGAAAGCAAAAACTTCAAATTCATTTAAAATTTTGGAATTTCTTTGATCATCAACGACTCGCATCACCTTCGAGAATTCAATTATCTCCGAGAGCATTTAAAATCATCTCAACTTTCTCTGCCAACCTAATTACGCCATTAGATGAAATAAGTGCTTCCCTGTAAATGGACTCGTGTGTACATTAAACGTGGTTAGTACATTTAACTAATCTTTTTAATCACCATACGTGTGACTGAGATGAAGTCTGTTTGAAGGAGTGAGCTGATTCTGCAGAAGCTGTTTGAAACGGAATTAAGCTTACAGAATTTTAATCTTGGGTCCAAAATATGTGTTTTCAAGGTTCTTCAAATAGCGGAATGCATCTGCCTATCATTTTCTCTTTTTTTTTTTTTTAATGATTTTGTACGACCTAATGGATTTAGAGGTCCTCGCGTCTCAACTTACTGAATTTTTGAAGGGAAATATTTCTTTTCTTAATGAGTTTAATGTCCACCAGAGCTGTTTAAAAGGATATTGACGACGGATATTATAGTAAATATGTGAAGAATAAGTAAAAAGTATAAATAGAAGAGGAAAAAGTAAGAGAAAAGTGTTGAAATTTCAAATAGGTTGTTAAAAGCTGATTTCGTACAAAAATACTAAGAAATTGCGGTTGGGTGTTTCCCCCACCGAGTCAGACAAGTTTAAAGCAGATGAATTACAAAAAAATGAGGTGATAATTACAAAACACCGAACAGTGTATTAAAAAAAAGATAAACAGTAAATGAAACACAGAAGGAAGGGCACTCGGGAGATGTGTATGCGTGAAATAAACCCACACAATTAACATCCACTTTTCGCAGTGGACCGTGCACTAAGGAACGTACAAGTTTGAGTAAAAACGAAGAACACACAGAGACCAGCCAAATAAATTGTCTATCCAAAGCACTTCAAGAATATAACGGCAAAAAAATGTAAAAATAGATCTACTTATGAAAATATAGGAATATATACAGTAGAACCTCATCAAGTTGGACCCCTTTAAGTCGGACCTCTTGAAAACCCGGATCGATCGGGACAAAGATCTTTTTTTACATTTGAGAAGCGATCCGCAAATTTCAGTGAAGTAGCAATATAAAATTAACAAACCCTTGGCTAAAAATTAAATTATTTAAATGAAAAATGCCATAAAACTACTTTAAGCCCGCTTCTATTGTTCACAAAGTAGACGTGTATTATCTCCTTTAAAAACAATTTAGACTCTGTTTTTTAAATAAAAAATGACTTTCTATATGTACGTCTTATTTTACATTTCTTCATGCTCTTGTTAACAAAGAATTTCGATATCTCATCAGTCTTTTTATTGACTGATTGTTTATTAACACCAGACTGATTACAACACGAAGACTGTTGGTGGAAGACCTCCTAATTTTGAGCCTTTATCAATTGACGAGGACGACATTTGATCTTTCTATCCATACTTTCACACCACGCCAACGGGAAGACTTGAAGCCCCAACATTTTTAAAATGCATCAGCACAGCTATACGGTGGCAGGTCTGTAGTGGTATCAGGACTCGACGGAAACAAAGTCGGCCCCGACTCTGTAACAACAAGGCTACTACGGCCACATCTAACTCAGACTCTGGACCAAATTAATTAAATTTCCTGAGGTTTTACTGTATCAAGATTTTCGATAGTAATTTTACGTCATAGAGTTATTTTGAGTTCATGGCTTCAGTAAAAAATATAATTTATTTACCGAATTAGAATCAAAAATTTGTTTCGGCAACCCTTTCCCCTGTGAACTCTCAATTGCAGCAACTGGTAGTTTCCCAGTTGTTAGGTGGAGGGAGATATGCAGACGAAAAGAGAGATATATACATACATTTGCCAAATAATTTTCCTGACAGGGCGTGACTGGGAGAAAAAGCGCCGTTGTAATTCCTCTGCAGGAACAAAGCCCCATTCGATTACGATTAAATATACATACCTGGGAGAAAGAGGAGAGGGGGGTTGTGCCCCCCTCCACCTAAATGAATCGTTTGCGTGGAAGGAGAGATAGGTGAAATGGAATAATGGAGATACGTAGAATGTTAATACAAATACCATGTTCTGCTTTTAAGCTTGTTGAAAGGAGTGCTCGGGGTAATGGGGGGAGGAGGATGTGCTGCTGAGATCTCCGTCGGAACGTAGTTCTGATATTCAGATTAGAGTTTTGATGGGCTTATTATTCAATTTGTTGGATAAATTAAATGAGGATGGTAATTAGTAGATGCTACAAAATGGTTTTTTTTTTTTTTTTTTGTGGGGGGGGGGGTTTGCTGCATAAGAAGGAACACAAGCTGCGGGAAATGCGTTGTGATTCGTTTTTCGTGATTTTTTTCTAATTCTAATATATTGATGGAAAATTTATTAACGTCTCACTAGAAGCAACACAACTCTTGACGATAGGCATAATAATTTTAAATAACTGTCAAATGACGAAGGTGAGAACTTTGAGACACGTATTTAACGTGGCCTCTACATGGTAAATCTTTAGAAAAATGAGGAATCAAACCCTCGATTTGATTGAAAAAACGCCGGCCATGAACACTCGGTTACTGTTGTCACTGCGATTATCGTGATATCAACTAATGATTTCAAATTTAATGACTTTTTCTATTACTGTAATTCAATAGAATTTTCCAACGCTACCTGTATACCGGTAAATTAAATTGTTTTTTAAAATGTGTGGAAACAAATTAAAAAAATCATAATAATAAATTTTATTTGATTCTTCTATACTATGACAAAAAGTATACGAAAACTAATTGCATTCTGTGAACATAAATTACTCTAAATACATTTTAACAATTTTATAAGTAATACCTGTACACGAATAATTTTTCTAAAACAGCATCTAATTATAAAATATATGAATCTATTAGTCAAACATGTTTCAAAAACTAAGAACACAATAAATATAACTATTCAACAATTTAGTCTCTTAATTGGGATCGAATTTTTATACAAAATAATTCTATCATGGAAAAAGCTCTGTTATATCAAGCAACAACAGGATTACTGGTAATTTGTCATTTTGAAAATCGGTCATGTGGCGACAGATGAACTGATGATGATTCCCACTCCAAACTCCATCGTGCTTGCGGGAAGAGTTAGAACCTCAACCAGATTTAAAGTGCCTCAGTCACTCTATATGACAAGTCTTTAGTGGTATCAGGTCTCGAACCCCCGACCTTGATCACTAGGCTATCACGGCCACAATTTTTCTGTTCAAAACACTCCAGTTTGTAAACAATTTTATAAATATATAATTATTATTATCTTATTACAAATACTTAATTATTAGTATTTCATGCCAAATCATAGTTATCATTTATTTCTGTTTTGATCATTAAGTTAAGTTTCTCTTTCATTTGTAAAGTTATTGCAGATGTCTGAGGAATTGCGCACATAATGAATTTTCGCAATCGTTAATGTTCATTATTTTGCCTCCACTTGGCTGATTACAATGTGCATATTGTTTTATTACACGAATATATGTGTTTAATCCATCCCACAATTTTATTTTTGATTGTATAATTTTATCAAAACAAGCAAAGCCTTGGCAAAGGGTAAATTATCCCAAAAATATATACTAGTTTCGTACATACAGTGAATACTGAAAGCATTCGTACATTGATAGTTCTAATGTACATAATGTACATAGTTAAATTATACAATAAGTCTTTCGATGTATAAAATACAATTTAATTTACTTTTTCCATATATATATATAAAATTTGTGGGAAAATTTTACATACAAAAATTAAAATTTGGAACATATAAATGACACACAATCTTGCAGTAAAGAAAACAATCATACAATGCACATAATCTCAAACTCTCACCCACGTCAGCATTTCATAATTAATAACGTATAAAATATCTTTTAGGTTGAATAATTGCTCTGGACCTTCTTTGCAAAGACTCGACTGAATTTAATGTTAATTGACCAGAAATGGAGTCCCATTCTTGTTTAAGAATATTTTGTTAAATCCTGTTTATTAGAAATCGAACTGGTTTGAATATTTAATCGAGAATTTCCCCATACATGTTCAGTGGTATTGATGACTGGTGACTGAGGAGGAAATTTCGTAAATTTAAGAGTGTTATATTAAGTCCTAAGCCACGCGTATTTGAGGCTGTATGCTTGGGAGAGTGCATAAGACCGCAACCATCATGAAGACCCATTTTTGTAGAACTATACAGCAAATTATTTTTTAAAATGTTTCTATAAGGCTAGTGATTAATGATTCCATTAATTGGGATTAGATAGTTGACTTTCGAGGCACTCATACACCTCCAGACAAGTACCTCCAAGTTTCATTATCGGAAGTAAATTCCTTGGATGCCTTTTTGTTTCGATAAAAGATAATTCTAATCTCCGATTCTTTTCATTCACAAAAAATTTCATTTGTGCGACACGACTGTGGAAACCTTGTTGCCTGTATGTTTTTGAGATACAGGAGGAATACAACCATTCCTACGATTTTTGTATTTCACTGCATACTCAGTAGCATTTATTTTCGGATTTTTCTTCAATGAACCGGCTAGAAAACGCCTCTCGACACAGAGATGGTTGTCTAGCGCAGGACATTCTGTAGAAAAGCCATAAATCTCCAAATAATAGACTGCGTTGTAAAACGTGGCCTACGAAGTCTAATAAAGAAATTTCCTATATTCTCTCTGCGAAGCTATGTGATCAATTTTTTTTAAAAAAACAACATATTTCATTAGACTTACGACCCATATCAAAAACTCTGGGTTTCCTATACATTTCAGTGTCATTATACATATGCCATTGTACATGTGGTCACGAAGTCTGATGTGTGTGATTCATCGATAAAGAACCCATTAATAAAATCCCAAAACACGTACTAAAATTTGTATTTGTTTGAGTGTACGGATACTTTTTACACATTTCTCATCGCTAAGTTTTCATTTTCTATTTATTTGAAACCCATTTCAAGATTTATCTAATTTTTACACCACATTCATATTTATGAAATAGTATTTTATTGCATGTTATATTAAAAATTAATTTTATATTAATTAGCATTCTTATACTATAGCTCCTTTCGCAAAAATGCCCTTGCCTGAATACTTTCTACACTGACTATAATTTACCAAATTACCGGTAATAATTTCAGGCTAAAATCCACAAGTCACCGGAAAACCAGGTTACTGGTAATTATTGGCATTGCAAAATCCTTAATCTCAACCGCTGAGTTTCTATGAATATTCCAATTCTATGAGAATTATAGCAGATAGCAACAAATTTCGTTGAAATCAATCTTAGTGACCAGTGAATCTTAAGTTCAAATCCTCCATTCCAAGAAAGGTAGTTGCGCAGATTTATGAGAGCATTCTGATTAAAATGTAACTGGAGTTCAAAATCCTCTTTCAGTGTAGTGCTCAACTACTTCACATTGTGAATCAAAGTTGTTCTAAAATCACTTTGTAGGTTATTGGCATTTGTTCGTTTTGAAAAATGATCAAATATAGGACACGTGATGATAACACATGAATCAATACGTCCCAAGACTAACATTGAAAACAACATTTTTTTTGCAAATTTTTTTTTTTATTCATCAACATAACACCTTTTGCTTCAAATCACACTTGAGATTTGATACACATCGTTCTAACTTTTCCAGAAATCTTTTTTTTTTTTTTTTCCCAAAAAATTTCTTTCTTTCTTTTCTTTTTTTCCGCAAAAAAATCTTTTTTTGTGCAGTATAAATAGCGATAAACAGCTTTCTGAATCATCATGACTCGTTGTGTTTTGTTCCATCAAAGAATCATGGCACCGAAAAAAAATTAAAACCTTTTTTTCTAATTTTTCATGAGGATAGTAACAATACCTTCCATATGATATCTGTGTCATCTCGAATCTCACGGAGCTTCACTTTACGATCTTTCATTACTAATTTTTTTGTCACTTCACTCACATTTTTCGGTAGCAGCTTCCACAGGTCTACAGGTTCCGCGTCATGTTTATTCTCGGTACGATACGGTTTAAACTCGGCAAACCACTGACAAATCGTTGCTTTTGTTGGACAGAGTCGAACAGCATTTTCAATCCATTGTTTCGCTTGCACGGTGTTTTTACCCATTAAAAAACAATGTTTTATCAGAACACGAAACTCGGTTTTTTCCATTTTTTAAACAAACTACAAAACGACTTTACTCCAACCTCGATAACTCAGCTGTTTCTGGTCCGATCGACTTAAAATTTTGACACGTTTCAAGCAAAGGTTCGTACTCTAGAAAGATCTGGTTACTGGTTTACTACGAGCACCATCTCTGGGTTAGTCTCGGGAGTTATTGATTGATGTGTTATTTAACTTTCCGAACGTCAATACCACGCCCCGTAAGTAAAATGTAATTTATTACCTAATCGACAATAAATGTTTGGCGCAGCTTAGCCTATTTATGGCTCTTGCGCCATTAAAACCTACAGTCACTCACACTCACTCACCTAATCGACAATAAAAATAATTGTTAAAAAATGAAATTTTCTTAATTTTTTTGAAAAAGCGCAACCATTCATTGCTACTTTCTACAGTGCGAGAAAAATAATTTCGACGAAATACTTATAATTAGGCTTGGACGCATAGTAAAGTAGGTTTTCTTTAAAAAAAAACATTTCAAAGCTGACGCTAATAATTTCCAAATAAAATTTAAGAATTTTTTTTTAATCTGATCGTAGAATTCGATGACCTTTATCACATATGCAATGGTCCTGCATTAAACACTTCGTCATACAGCCACATACAATTCAATTTACAACTTAACACACAATTAAGTTCACAATTCAATGTAGTTGTTAAAAAAGAAATAAATATTTTTATTAATATTTGGTTTAATTAATGATCTTCCTATATGTTTAGTTTCCCTCAATACGTATAAATTCTAGTTTATATTAAAATTCTAGCTTCCCAACTCACCCGTACCGAATGAGCTACTCCTCAAATAATACTAAAGGTTCCAACACTTTTCACACCTTACTAAAACCAGAAATCACATCTAACCTGATTTTAATCATAGAACATCAGGTACGGTAAACCACTTCAGTTCCTAACATACAAGTACGTATATACCAACTATTCACTTTCAACTATCCACCCTCACTTTCATTTCTATTTCTCCAAACATATCACTATCCTTAATTCAATTCATTCCGCTATTTATCTTCTAATTTGCTTGGATCACGTTTTATTTGGCTTCCTACCATTTATGCAATTCAAATTACAAAAAGTACCCCAGATTAGTGAAGAACAAAAAGTGAATGCCCAACGTCGCAAACGTACTTTACTATTCATCTTTTATCGATCAAATTTTACTACAATATTTCAAGTTATCATTTATAAATTGTGGCTTACAGTATTGGACTGCATCTTGGCGATCACTTTATTTTTCTGTCCGTCTTAAGAAGGAGCTCCCTTTTAAATAAAAGAACGATTTACCGTCTTTTATAACCTGAAAAATAGACGACGTCCATTCCAATCTATTCATCAAAAGTGACCTAATACCTACGTGACCATAGAACCGTAAGTGCGTCACGCCTACACTTTAGTGTTTCTCTGAAATAGCAAGAAAGTTTTACTGACGACGTGATTTTCTTTTATTGGCACCTTTTTTTTTTTATTTCTTTCGTAATCCTTATCAGGCACGAAATGTTTGTGTCATGCCTTTTTAGAGCTCTAACGTAACAGAGTTTGAAAAGAGCCACTTTTCATGATATGGCAGCAAATATCAGTAATTTATTTGAATTTCCAGTGAAATACCGGACGGAATGTTTTGTAATTTTGGACATGTAAAGATCATATTTCATTCCCATTTTCAAGTGAAGTCATAATGACATGCGCATTTAGAGAAAACCACAAAAAAGTTCAAAATTTTATTTTTGACAGCTCTTACGGTTTGATTTCATTGTTCCTTGAAGTTGCACATAGAAACAACTCGAGAGCTATTGGCCACGGGCTTCATAATTTTGAACCTAGGTCAGGTGATGAGGACATAACCTGAGCTGAAAAAGTTCTGCAAACTTGTTCACCATGCTTTTAGGATAATTTGGGACCTCGTCTAAATTTTAAGTGCATCGTCCCAGCTACCTGGCAAGTATTTAGTAGCAGCAGCGCACGAAACTACGACTCAATGAAAACAACGGCGACTGAGTGTCCACGACCTTGACCCACTAAGTTACCGGGGACACTACAAAGAAGCAGCCGGAAAAAGTTCTTCTGACGATTTCTTGGATACGAAGAACAGAAAAAGGAAAAACTACCCAAATCTCACTGACGACACGGGAACTTTTTGAACAGCTGTCGAGCATGTGTGCGCGCTGACTACATATAGTACAATGTTATAAGACACAAAAGTTTCATAATATCTAAAACTGTTTTTACTCGGCTTATAGCAGTTATAATTTTAACTTAAAAACTCATAGCTACAAATTATTAAAAATATCATTGCATATTATTCTTACTCTGGAGTTGTTTCTATTTTAGAATCGGAAATTGTGTATTCACGGAAGAATTCATCCAGAGGAATGTGACTTTTATATATTAATAAAAAAAAAAATAGTTCATGAGTATTGAAATGCATAAAGCCATTAAAAATAGATATGTTTTGAAACTGGAAAAATAATCTATGAATCAATATGCTACAAATAATAATATGACCAGGAATCGGACTAACAGATACAAGTGTTAACTTTATTATACTTTTAATATTATCTCTAATGTAATTTCATTACATGCAGTTGATAAAAGAAGTGTAGAACAATGTAAATTGTAAGTTTTTTTAAGTCTATAAAATAACAAAATTGGCATTGTAAATTTGTATTATATATCATTTTACATAATATAATGAAATTTGCGTTGCAAAAAGTATTAGAACATCAGACTTGAATCTTACACCAAATATAAAATAAAATATCTAAAGTTTTAAATTAAAAGTCATTATCTAGCATCCAATCCTTTGGCTACAATTACCGCATTCAAACGTATCGCCATAGATTCAACCAAATCTTTTGTCACATTTGGAGACATGGTGTTCCATGTATTTCCTAAGCTTCTTTCAGACTAGATTTGCTGATCATTGAACATTTCCTTGTTTGTACATCCACGAAATGCCACAAATGCTTGATTGGGTTAAGGTCTGATGATTGAGGTGGAGTTACAAGTCTTCCGGGAGCATTACAGAGAAGCCACTCTAGTTTTGATGGTCATACGCTTAAGATCTGGGTCTTGTTGGAAGATAAATACCCTAAACTTCGTGCACTAGTCTTTCAGGGTATGACGCAACACATCAATGTGTATCAAAGTTGTCATTTTCTTATCAACAATTGGCATATTTACCACCCTATTACTACCCAAACAGCCCCAGACCATGACGTTACCTCTTCAATGCTTCACAATCTTCAACACATTTTGAGGTTTTAATGCGGTACTTTTCCCATCCAAATTGTAAAGACGTATTTTAGTTTGAAAATTTCAAGTATGTCTTCTTCGGAAAAAAATTACATTTTTCCAGAAATCTAATGGTTTGCCTTTGTATTTTTTGGCAAAATCGAATCATTTTTTTTTCTATTAGCTTCTTAAATATATGGCGTCTTCCCTGGAAGTCTTCCTCTTATTCCTGCTCATGCGAAACATTTCTAACTGTCTGAGACGTTAGTCTATCCTGATACTGATTCAATGTCTGCGACCAGCATCTGAGCACTTCTCGGAGGCATTTTCAGAGAATTTTTTTGCCAGTTGTCTTTTTCTCTCATAATCAATTTTCTTGGACTCTCAGGTATTATCTCACCCGTCTCCTTTTTCTTTTAAATAATATTATGAATTGCATACAATGAAATTTATATTTAACTTCTTTTTTTTTTTTTGAAATTTGAAACATTTTGCCACTGCGGTGTAGACAAACGACTTTTTTCCTCTTTGCAAGTGAAATCTCTTTTGTTTTAGATGTCATGACAGAAAATTTGCTCATAATCTGATTTAAATTAATTGAAAATGAATAAACAAGCGTCTGTAACTTATGCTCATCTGAATGTAGCCTTGAAAGTTTAATGATATCACCGTTCTCTGTAATTTGTTTACTCCCATTTTCTATTATAATACTTTTTTGTAATGCTAATTAGGTTATTTTTATTTTTAAAAATTTGTATTCACTTTATTAATATCTTAGTTTTACTTATCACATATATTTTATTGTGAATGAAATCTAATAAAAATTTGTTATTCAATTTGTTTCATTTCATTAGCTTGAAAATTCAAATGTTCAATGTGTTCTAATGATTTTTTCGCCAACTGCATATTTTATACTTGAACTGATCCATGAGAATTCGTTTTCATATTTATGACACTCTTTAATTCTTTTAGTGCCGAATGGGGCCTATCGTCGTCCACAGCTGTTGTGAAAAGCTTATTAATTATATTTGTTTTTTATTTATTTATTCAAAACAGACATCAAAATAAATAATTAAAATTAAATAAAAATATCAAATAAATAAAATATGAACTGCAACAACAGTTATCGGCATTCAGCCCTAAAAAGGTCAAGACATTTTGTATTATATGTGTGTGTGTGAAAAAGTTTTATAACGTTTAAAAGTTTAATTAAAATGTTCTTAATGTATAATGTTTTCCCTACAATTGCTTAGGTCCCTTTTCACCAAAATTTGAGAATATTTTTTCGTTCTTTATATAATTCCTAAGACGTAATAAATTTGTAGAAGGATGAAACACATTATTCCACGAAAAACACTTTTTACAGGGATCTCCAGTATAATAATTATATAGAAAAGTATAACTTGAAATGAAATGTGCTAAGCGGATAATTCGAATTCAGAAAGAATAAGACAGGTGTTAATTGCAAATAATCGCGCGAACAGACTTGCCTTTAAATCTGAGACTGGAATAAATCATATTTTCGTTCAAATCGACGAAAATATTTTCTGTGTCCAAGAAATTTTGGAAAAGTTTGTTCGAAGTCGGATGAATCGAGTACTGGTATTTTTAGAATCCTTCTAGTTAGGGGGAAGCCTGAATGGCTTCATGAAAATGGTCGATTATTCCATAACAGCAGTTATTCTGAAGGTGCGAACACATCTATATGAGTCAAGTAGCCCCTTCATGCGCATTCCTTTTCCAATGTCTTTGAGTGCATCGAAACGGTGACAGGAGACTCAACCCTCGGCGAGAAGTTTTCTTCCTCGTACTCTTCAAACTCGAGACGGAAACAACGCCAGCCGGGAGTACGCTACCACGACCTCTAGGCTACTGCGACTACAAGATTTTATCGCGTACGAACCTATTAAGCCCATTTTGAAACAAGTTTAAATTTGATTCATATATTATGCCCTGCCCAATGTTTTTATTCAGAACACACCCTAATTTTCTGGTAATAATTCCCACGATAAAAGGGCTGTATTTCTTTAAGCAGTAAATACAACCGGGATTATTCATCGACCCAACGGATTGCGTGCGATACAGACATTAATGGCAGCTATTGATAGACGAATCTCACCAAGGTCAAGTCCCGATACAGTCACATTCGATACTGTGAGAGAATTCAAACATCACGAGACAAAGATAGAAGAGTCGACGCGAACGTGTATGTCGTATGTATGAAAATAATTTAAATATAAAAATAATTTCTTGAAACTAAATTTTGAAACGGAAATTTTATCCCATCATACAAATATAATTTACCAATGAAACGAAACAGAATTTGAAAAACTTTTACAATGAAGTATCCATATATATTTACATTACTTCGCATATAATTGCATATTATTTTTAAAACAATGTTTGAAAGTTATAAAGAAATATAAATGGAACACTTTTGTAAAATTATAAAAATAGATATTTTAATGCGCACAGGATTCCCAAGTACAGCATTGTTCAAAATTTTAAATAGTAATATTACCTTTAAAAAACGATGGAAGTGATGTGCATACTTTTTTGAAAATTTTAATACTATTTAGAAGATTATGAAATTTTAAGAAAAAATGTAATTAAAATTCATATAAAATTTTTGATCGTAACACCCGGCAACAAAATTTAATTTTTTTTCTGGTATTAGTTTGCAATTTCTTAATAAATCTACTGTATACGTAAATGGCTTTTAACACCCGTCACTTTATATGAAAAGGACCTACTGCACGTCAGCACTATCAGCTTTTTTTCGAAAAAGAGACGTTAAAGAAATGAATGTTAGGGATCGTGTGAGACCCAGGTACGCCCATGTCGTGCCAAACAAGTTGAAGAAATGAAATATGTTTCAGCTTGAAATTTTTGATTAAAGGCAATGAGATGTAAACAAAATTTAAAACTGAATTACAAAACAGAAAGATAATAAAAAATTATCCGCATTTCGAATTTCATTGCAAGTATTTGCTTATATATAATTTTTAATCCTGCATTTTTAAAATTGGACAAAGTTATGTATTTAATTTGATAGTATATCAATGAAATTGGTCCAGTCGTGGGTTCACGATTGGTGATTATGATGTAATTGTTCATAGACATTGCACTGAAAAACAACACGAGGGTTATTCACAACGGACCTAAAAACTTTGAATCGCGGTAAAGGGACAAGGCCGACATCTGAGCTGCTCCACCCCCTTCCTCTCTCTCTAAACTCCCATACTATACCTACGGGAGGGCTTTGAACCACGACATATTTAATGTGCTTCAGCCCCGGCTACACGATGGGTCTTTAGTGACATCTGGGTTCGAATCCACGCATCCAGATGCCACTAAAGACCCGTCCCCTTACCTCTCATCTTATTTTTTTGTTTAGTTTTCTCTGAGAAGAATTATTTTTTTAAAAAACTAAGATATTAAGGGACTTGGTATCTTTGTTCCATTACATGAATGTACTGGTGGAATTTTTCTCCATCTCACTTACATCTCCATTTCATTCACCTTCTAGCGGGGCAATCCCATTCGTTGGCGTGGTGCAAAATTTTGGAGAGAAAGGAACCAGCTCAGATGTTCTCCTCTTCACTTGACCGAGGCTCAGAATGATGATATCCGTCACCAGTAGCCTTGCGTTGATTCTAAGTGTGACGCTAATAATCAATCAGTTAATGGATCGATCAAAGTTAATTCAAGCTACTTAGCATTTATGAACACTTTCATCCAAACAATTTTCTTTTTCACAGTACTATGCACAAAATATCCGTTTAAAAATACGTAGGATAATGCCTGGTTGGCCTACATAAGCTAAAATGTAATTGGTTGCTTGTTTTTCATCTCGTCCCAATAGTCTGCTTTTGTTTGTTAGGCGAGGTTTTTATAGAATAGTTTCCCATTTTTTGATAAAATATTTATTTTAAATTCTGCGAAATGTGTGGTGTGAATTTTATATCAAATTACAAACCAAACGATATGTAACACATTTGCTATATTTAATATCATTATAATTAAATATATTCAATAGACAAAAATTGTCACCATTTTTATTACCCATTGAGGACTTGAAAGGCGCCCTCCAATCTTCTCCGTTTTGAAATTGAATTTTTTTTTAATTCAAGAGGAATTTCGAAATCACCTTTTAAGCCAAATTTCTCCTAGGAAATGTAATTCGATTAAATAAAAGAATTTTTTTAACAAATTGACTAATGATATGGTGTTTTAGAAAACAAAGATATCTAATATGAGATTTAAAAAACTTCAAGTAAGTAACTACAAAAATAAGTACATGCATGGATAAAACATTAGTTAGCATATATAAACAAAACGAAGACGGGTTTTCAGAAATGAAGGTAAAATTAAATTTAAAGGTGCTTTTTTTTTTCTCGGAAGGCGGTTATGGTTGTTTTATTAGCGTCATTCTTAGAAACAACACAGACTGTTGACGACGGACTCCTGTCATTTGGAATGTGACAAGGACCACACTTCTGTTGGACCAACCTCCATCTTCTAAGATCCACACCATCTCAATATGAGCACTCTGAGCCCCGATAGATTTAACGTACATCATCCTGTTACACATCGGGTCTTTGGAGGAATCAGGACTCGAACTAATGACTCAACATAGTGATTGTTTTACTGTCGCACTGAGAAGCAACACGAGAACTATTGGCGGCATACCTCGAAATTCTGATCCTAGGTCAAGTGACGAGGGTGACACTTGAGCTGGCACCTCCCTCTCCTAACTTCTGCACCATACCAATGGGAGAACTTGAGCCTCGACAAGTTTAACATGCATCAGCTCCAGCTACGCGCCGTGTCTTTAATGGCATCAAGGATGAACCCGCTACTTTACAAACACCGCCGGACGAGACCATGACGTTTCGAAGGAAGCAACGCCGACTATGGCCCCGCGACCATGACAACAGCTATCGCGGCGGACATTTTCAACATGGCGGTCCCTTCCATACGAAAATTCTATGTACAGTCTCCTTCAACTTGCTTCATTACTTATTTTTTACCCCAAAGTTAATATTTTTATTATTTTAATAACATCTAAAATTAATACTTTCAGTGAAAATACCATGTAACAACCCGTTTCTGTCAAGATACGAATCAACTAAAAATTTAATTAAGTTTTAAGATGAACTTAAAATTATTTTTGTTTATTCGCAGTTAATTCCATGTATTTAAAATTTCGAGAAAGTATTTATAACAAAATGAAACTGCTATAAACTTAATTGCCAAGACGAAATCGTAAAATTAATGGATTTAAAATCTTAAGTCTCAAAATCAGTCGATTTTCAACGAAGCGAGCAAACAAAAAATTTTATGCTTCGAAAAATATTAATTTATGTATTATCAAAACTTTACTAATAAGTGTAACGAATTAATTGTGAAATATAGAATCTATTCACAAATTTGTATATAAACACATGGAAATACTGGAATCAAAATCCTGCTGCACATTTAGTAATAAACGTTACGTTTGAAACATTTTCACAGCCGATTCAAATACTTCAAATTCTGCTTTTCTTCTTAAATGTCACTCAATAATGTATTGATTTTAAATTATTAAATATTTACAATCAAAACTAACAACAAAAATACCAATTAAAGGCTTAAGTAAAGCCTGATAATCCTTTTTCCCCAAATACATCAGTTTACAGAAATATATTTATTTTTAAAACCAATAAAACAGGCTATTTAACTTTCTAATATGCACTGAAGTGCCAAATGTCATTGGATAGCAATATGTTTGATGATTATTTTTATTAACGCCGCACTTAGCAGTACCACGAGAGCTATTGGTGACGGACCTTGTCATCTAGAACCTCGGTGAAGACACGAGAACGATACCTAAGCTGGCACCTCCCTCGCCAAACGTCCATACTACGCCAACAGAAGACCTAGGACCTCGACATACTTGACATGAATCAGCCCCACTACACATGGGTCCTTAGAGGCATAAGGGCTCGAACGCATTATTCAATGGAAGCAATGCCGGCCATGAATTTGTGACCATGACCACTAAGCTGCGACTGTCACGGATAGAAATATATAATAACAATATGTGTTCAAGTGGCAGTAGCATTGCGTAAGAAATGTGTAAATGGGTAGTGCATTGCCAGGGCTTTTATTTGTACTCAATTGATTCATTTGAAAAAGGTTCTGACGTGATTATGGCCGTAAGATGGAAATTAACACACTTCGAACGTGGAAGACTAGTTGTGGGCTAGACGCATGGGGTATTCTATTTCGGACATTGTAAGGAAATCCGGCATTCTTTGATACACAGTATTAAGAGTGCAACCAGAAAATAAGATTTCAGGCATTATCTTCTACCATGCGTAGTGCAATGTCTGATTGCGTCTACTTAATGACCAGCAATTCCACAAAGTGATCAGTGTACTGGAAAAGCCTGATATAACAGCATCAATCAATGCGGATGTACGATAGATGTGTGAGAGAGTAGTGAAATGCGCCCTTACTAACAACTGGCTATCATCTGCTGCAGCGCCTCTGCTGGGCTCGCGAATATATCTTTTGAACCCTAGATGACTGGGAAAACATTGCTTGCTCAGATAAGTCATGATTCCAGTAGCTAAGGGTTGATGGTCGGGTTGGAGTGGTGCGTAGTCCCCACAAAGCCATAGAACCAAGTTGTCAACAAGGCATTATGCGAACTGGTGATGGCTCCATTTTGGTTCCGGCTATTTTTACGTGGCATAAATTTGGGAACTCTGTTCAACCTGAACAAATCATTGACTGGGAATGGTTATGTTCAGAAACTTGGAGACCATTTGCAGCCATTCATTTACCCAAAAAAGGAGGGAATTTTCCAGGATCCCAATGTGTCATATCGTCGGGTCAAAATTATTCGCGATTGGTTTGAGGAACATTCTGAACAATTCCAGCTAATGATTTGGCCACCTAAAACGCAAAAAAATTTATCCTACCTATTCAGACAAGTTCAGAATAGATGAATGGGAAAAAATGAAACGATGATCAAAACTTTCTGGACAATTAAAATGTGATGAATGGATGCCAAATTGTGAGGGAGAGTCAATTTGGCATCTGCTCTCCACATTTGAATAATAGGCAAGGCTCCAGAGACGGACAACCGAATAGAATTTATTATGAATCTGTTGTCTTCGCTATTCCTGACATGCTGCATTAATGTAGTTTAAAATTTAAAGATGTTCGCTGCTGAATTTAACGGATGAATGAGACTTGGAGTAAAGTTGAGCTTGGGAGCAACACAAGGGCTTATGACAGCAACTTTGTAATTTTGAACTTTGGTCAAATGACAAGGATGACACCTGAGATTACATATCCCGTTCCAAACTTCTCCGCCACGCCAATGGGAGGTTTAGTTTGGTTTAGTTTCATTAACGTCGCACTAGAAGCAACACGAGGGCCATCGGCGACAAATCTAGTAATTTTGAACCTCGGTCAAGTGATGAGAACGACACTAGCTGCACCCCTTTCCCTCTCCTAACTTCCTCACCACGCCAACGGGACGACTTTGTATAAGTCTCGACAGATTCAACATGCATCAGCCCGGCTACACGATGGGTCTTTTGTGGTATACGCCAACCAGAGGACTCTAAGCCTCGAAAGATTTAACATGCATCATCAAAGCTACACGATGGATCTTAAGAGACATCAGGACTCCAACCGTCGACTCAACGGAAACAACGAAGGCCACGAGTTCGCGACCATGACAGTTTCTGTAAGAATAGCTCATTTTCTTTAATCCTGGTTATCGTTAATATCGACATAAAATCTTCAAAGACTTTCAAAAATTGTCTAAAAACTTAAATATGTGTCTCGTCAATTTCGACAGCAAAATAGCTTTATCGTTAAGTCGAAAAAAAGAATGTTTTATGGAAGAAATATGCTACTTATTCAAAATTGGTAAACCCTGAGATTTCAAGAATAAGTAAAAATAATGCAAAGAAAAAAACTGAAAAATAAACTTAAGACAAACCGTCTTAAATTCCCAAAGCAAAAAAAATTACTTCTTTAAGATCTTTTTTTGAGTCCCCCAAAAGAACTATAATGAAAACAACTTTGTTGATTTCTCAATATTAACATTTCCGACATTCAGAAAAATCAACAAAATTCCTCAAACTTCTGTATGTTTAACTGGAAAATTTTAAAACTTTTTGTTGCTTATGAAAGAGATTATTTAGCTCTATTTTTTTCTCAATTTATCAAAAGGAAGTTAAGATTACTTTGCATAAAAATAAAAATGTTCGTTGATTATTGAGCTCTTTTTTCCGTTCAAGATAAAGTGCCCCCTCGTTTGCTTTTGTGAGTATGGTTACTATAACAGAATGCTTTAACATAACGGCTTAGTTCTCACAGTTCGCTTGGCTTATTTACAGTAATGAATAAACAAATTTTTCTTCGGGTGTGGAATATTTTCTACGTTGTTTATGCAGAAGGCAAATAAACAAATGTTAATGGAGCCCCTCTCTGCTCCCTCCAAGAATATTATAAAGAGTTAGATGCGATTTTATGATGTGTGTTCCAAGAAACTAACTTTTTAAAGTAATATAATAATATTGTGAAATTTTTCTTTTATTTTATGTATATTAAAAGTCTGAAATAACGATAATGCTTTCCCACTGATTTTTACAAGATTATCCGAAAGGGAATTCTATACCCCCCCCCCCACCTTTATTTTTTCTGTTTTCAGAAAAGTCTTGGCAATAGATTTAACTGTTTTTTTTTTTTTTTACTTTTCAAAATTGTTGCTGAGAAATGCGGAATAAATCAAGGCCATAGAAGTCAAAGAAATATCTCAGCAAACTAGATTGTACTTTGCCGAAAGCAGGATTATAGCGATTAAAAGATATTTTCTTATTAAAAAAAACATTTATTCAATTTAATGACTTCGATTGCACCATTTTCAAAATTGAAAAAATCAGCCAAACAAGTGTTTTAGTTTTCCATAAAATTTTCACAACACTCGTTTTAATTTCAGTTTTTTTCAAAAAGGGCTTACAGAAAAATATAAAAGCAGAACCTGCTTAAAGGGGGTTTCTTCATTGTTTATCTTGGCTGCTAGCACCTAGTTTTGAATGATAGATTGTTAATTAATGTCAAACGAAGAAGAGGGGCTTGTAATTAGAACCCCGGTCAAGTGACGAGGACGACTTTTGAGTTGGCAACCCGTTTTTATAGTTTCCATACCATTCTAACATAGTCGAGATGGTCTAGTAGTCATAGTTGTGAACTCGTAACTGGCAGTGCTTCCATTGCGTCGTCGGCTCGAATCCTGATGTCACTAAAGTCCCGCCATGTAATAGGGCTGATACATGTTAAGCGTGTCGAAGTTCCAAATCCTCCCGTTAGCTTAATGGGGAAGTTTGAGGCGAGAGGTTTGAGCTCCCACACGTATCATTCTCGTCATATGACTTTGGCTCAAAATTACAAGGTCCGTCGCCAATAGCTCTCATGTTGCTTCTAAGTTAAACACTTTGATATGAAATCAACCCAGCGTGAGGACATTTAGTCTTCACAGACTTAACGTTCATCAGCCAAGCAATACAATGGATAAAGAGCATCAGGGCTCAAACTCAAGACTCGATGGGAACAAAACTGTCCTCGAACTCATGACCATGACCATTAGGCTACTACGGCTTGGAGGTGTATTAAGTAGATCAAATTTATTTATTATCATTTCTCATCACCATGACTTTGCGCTAGCATTTGTCCGTTGTGTAGTTTCATTTACCATATTAACTGACGAATATCAATTTTTTAATTAGTAATAGGATATATTCCAAAAAATATAATGGATATTTTATATGTTACAAATGTTTAAAAAAGATATTTTTTCAAAAACGTATTTATTATTATCTAATATTATTCGTTTCTATTTGCAACTTAGTTTGTGGCGTTAAAGAAAAGCAAATATCTGATTAGGCGATACTGTTATAAGAAAAGTTATATAATTATCAACAAGAAGAAATATATTAGAAGAAATATATAATTTTCTCAGGAAGCAACAAAAATGCTATATTTTATAAGAAAAATTACAAAAGCATATAATCACAAAAACAATGCCGTTCTCTCCCAGAACCTTAAACTGTTCTCAAGGCTTCAGAAAGCAAAATGTTTTTAAACCGTTGCATCATTACAGAACACACTTAATTCAAAGGATAAATCCAATACTTTCCTACCACTCAGAGTTCTCTCATGCCGCAAGCACAAAGTTTTGCCTTATCAGACCTTTGCCTGAGTCGACGGCGCACACATGCCAGTCCCACATTCTATTAAGATCAAATGATTCAAGACCTTAATTATAAAAATGAACTATATATTTGTGCGTGAATGTTATGGGTTATGTAACGCATTATGGAACTTAACACATTGTAATTGTATCACTGTAGGAACATAAAATTGGAGATGACAATTTCTCAAAACAGTTAGCGAAACTAGCGAGAGTATAATAATAAAGTTAACTTTCTTCGTCTTAATTAGAAAATTTTTTCCTTCATTATTGTTCGAAAAATTATGCGGCTCTATAAATGCAAAATTTTGAATCAAAATGAAAAAATTTCAAAAACTGAACATGTGTTTACCAAAATATGTTAGAAATCAGAATCTTAAAACCAAAAATGTTAATAATGATTTAATGCATGATACCGTGTGAAACATTTACAAATGTGAAGGAATCCATTGCAGAATTTACATATGTAGCTCATCTCACTGTGAAGTGTTTTCGCTGTGCAGTCACTATATTATCTTAGAGCGTTTTTTTTCCATCCTTTGTCCACGATTTTCTCCTACACGTGCTTCCTGGAGGATCCTACCTTGGTGCTGTAGCTTTCGATGTGGATGGTGACGGATCTTGAAGATATTTCGGTGCTCTCAGTAACTGGCCCTATCTCTTTTGCCGTCGTAGATAAACAATAAAGTTGTTGCGTCCAAGCTTCAAAAAATCTTTAAAATGTTTCAAATTATCTGCTTGAGGTTTTGATTCCTCGCGCTTCCTTAATACCTTACCAATATTGTTTCAATTTTTGTAGCCATAATATGAAAATGAACTCAATTTTAAATAACCAAAAAGTGTGCAACACAAAAACAGAACACGCAATCTTGGCACATTCTACTAGTGCTAGCCAATCTCTCCAAACTAGCCAATCTCTCGAGACTTATTATGCCTTTTTAAAATACTGCGATAGTATTCTGCATTAAATATCCGATTTAGATTTTGATTGTCCAAAAAGAAATTGCAATCGAATAAAAGAAATTTTTGTGGGTTGTGTTTATTTTATTTTATTTTTTTATTCTGCTGTCTAGTTCAAGTATTTTTGCCGCTGTTGACAGTCACTTACCTAACATGGCACTTTCAAGAATTTGATTTGTGATCCAATGCTTCGTGTAAAAATGTTTCAATCAGATGCAAGAAATGCATTGAACAGAGCACATTGTAACTATTTAGGACTATTGGGCGTTCTTACTTTGGAAAGAATGATGCGGCAGATACTGCTCAGCGCGATCTCTCTATGTCTGTTATAAATTTTATGTAATCGATCAGTGGCTTGGATTCCGGATTCACACACACATTCATATAAAACGCTCTTTTACATGATCCGCGTTCTCGCAATCGTTCGCGAAAACCGTAATTTTACTCGATACGCAAACGATGAGTTAAAATAAAAATAACTTGAAGTTAAAGTAAAATGTGTTTATTTTGGGTCGTGTGCTCCCTATTTATTATGCGTTCAAATGACTTCATTTGAAGCTGTAGTCTAGGAACGCATCCAAAGCGCTTACTGTGCGTTAAACAAAAAGAATCGTCTAAGATATACATTCTTCGCAAAATCTCAAAGAATTCTCACTAAAAAGAGTCACACCAGTAAGAAGAAGAATAATTCGTGATGCTGTGAGAATTCGCATCTCAAATTATATCATTAGTAACGTTTAAACTTATTATTCGACATCTATAAAATGACGTTATTTTTTTTATATGAAATGTCTTTTATTAAAAGACAATTCTTTATATGAAAGGAAAAGCGCTGAAAAAAAAATTACCGAAATTTAAATTCAATGAAAGAAGTAGTGTACAATAGAACGATGTATCATTTTCTACTTTTAAATGTCATATGTTATAAAAATTATCCCAGAATTAATTTTTTCCAACTATTAGATAAGATTTAATGTACTAGTGTAAGAAAATAAAACATTACTCCGTAAAATGGATCATGTGATTCTAGAAAAGCCCCAGATGCCCTGTAAACTTTATCGACCGTGCTTTGCTTACAACTTGACGAAAACTACGGATTTTTTTCTTAAAAAAAAACTCATAACCATTTTTGCCAGGAGAAAATTGAAGCTCAAAACCGTGCAGAGATATAGAGACGAATCTTGGTTTTCTTCCAGCACTTTTCATGCTCTCCAAACCTTTAAGTGTCGATAATTTCTAAAGTGCACCAGAAGAAAGTGTTTTCCTTCCAACTGTAGAAAACGGCATTTCCAAGAGATGTGTCATAGACTTTTAGGACGGGGGGGGGAGAGAGAGATTGTCTTCAATTTCATCGTAGCTTTGAAATCTTCCTGAAATCACTCATTGACATTCGAGTCTTATATTCGATTTTAACATCTTGATAGTTTTTTGCTTACAAAAAGATACACAACGCTGATGAATCAAATTAAAAAGTAGTATTTTTTAATACAGGCAGACAATTTTTATAATTTTTTTCTACAGCAAGTATGATAAGTTATTTAAAGCTTAAATAATCGTTTAATATCACTTCTTTCTCCATAAAAATTCGTTCAACAGCTAATTCCCTGAAACCAATTCCTCTTGTCCAGCATGGAAATGTGCACAAAAAGTGAAACTGCTCCACTACAAATAACACTGGGATACATGGTGGAATATCTCTTGCAACTCTTTCTTGGGATTGACAGGATATTGAGTGCGTCGAATTTCTTCATCACAGACTCACAAATCGGAATACTACTGTGAGATTTTAAGAGAAGGTTAAAACAGCGTCCAAAGGAAGTGCCTTTGCTATCTCCATAAGGTTCTCCTCCAAGACAAAGAAACTTTACTGAACAACATTCTCCTTATACTTCGGACTTGGCACCTTTTAAATACTATTTGTTTCTTAAAGAAGCGTTGTATGAAGAGGGAGTTTCATAGGAAAAAGAATGAGTTCGCAAATGGCTTCTTTGTGTCTTACATGAATTAGAAACTCCCAACACATAGGAAAAAAATGAGCAGATTGATTGATGGTTTATTAACGTCGTTCTTAAATGCAACACGAGGGCTATTGCCCACGGACCTCGTCATTTTGAACCTCAGTCAAGTAACGTGTACGAAACTTGAGCTGATTGAAAGATATACAGAAAAACAACACACGTTGGCGTAATTTTATTTAGTTCTTGGGTAAAAGTCTCTTAAGAAAAATCTCGTTTATATTTCATATTTTGAATGAGCAAAGAAACTAACAAAGAACAATATTAGGTTTGAACGGAACATGAGTTCTTATTTTTACGCAATATACAAGCGGAATGTCTGTTAACAACAAGTTATAGTTGAATTATGAACAAAACTTATTTAACTACGAGGGTCGTCCAGAAAAGATGAATATTTAGTTTCTTGAATATCGAAAAGATAATATATTTTTGAAAAATTTGCATGTTCATACCTGTACACCAAACACTAGTTTTGATGTCTTCAATCACAACGCACTTTGTTAGCAGAAAGAGGAGCTTTCTTACACATTTGTCAAAACATTTCCTACTGACTATTTGGCCAATTGTTTGATGGCCCTCATCGGCGGTCTAAAACTGTTTTTCTATGAACGACTCCAAAGAGATTAAAAGTCAAAATTCTGAAGGTACCAGATCAGGGTTGTGAGAGGGGTGGTTGATGGTTTTCCAACTGAAGAAATCCAAGAATTACTATGTGGCGTTGGACTGTGTGGAGACATATTGGTAAGCTACAAAGATCCTTTTTTCGATGGTATTTCTCTTTCTTTGCCATGTATTGCCTTCAGTAAATTGTTTTAGGTTTCTCAGTACAGCTCGACATTCATTGCTTTCCTCGGGACAAAACTTGAACGAGAAGAATCACTTTACAATCCCTAGAGACAGAAGCTTTGATTTTTCGAGACGAAAACAATGGTTTTGAATTTTTTTACTGAAAACTTTACATCCACGACACCACATGTACACATTAGTGCGGCTTAACTGCCATTAAAGTAAGAAGCTTTTTTTTTCGATAACATTATGAAACAGCATGTTTCTCTTCACGAGGGGGATCGATCACGAGGCTCGATCATGCACCTCAACTCAAAGCTGGCGGAATTCGGAATCGAGACACTCATTTTAACACAGTATGATAACAAGAGTTTTCATTCGACTGAGAAAAACGAGCTTCCGTTTCGTTCCTCGGGTTTTGATCTTGAGTGCAGTGCAGTCGATTTTGTTGAAAATGATAAGGGTTAATATTCTTATTTTCTGAACAGCCATCGTATCTTGATGTGCATTTCAAACGATACTGTTCCTTTATAGAATAAAACCTTTAATAACCGAATAATTTTTTCAATTATGAATAACTCCGATGAAATGAGAGAGCAAAGAGTTTTATTTCTCTCAATTTTTAATTTTGAAGATGTATTTGGGCCTATCCCACAACATGTACGTTATTTGGTCGGTTTTCCTTCTCCCTTCTGTCTCGTTACATACATATTTAGGTGAAACGACAACAGTGCCAATTATTGTTTCTACTGAATAGATAAAAACTAAATTAACTATCAATAATCCTGACAATATAAAAGACAAACTAAATGCACAAAAACATTGAATGAGGCTTATTTTACAACTGAACTGCGTGACAAAAGGCATGCCAACTAATGCGGCAAAAGCACACGAAATTTAGCGCCTATAAGGATTTTGCTCTTATTTCGTTGACTAATTGTGAAAATTAAAAATTTCGAAACAAAGTATTAGTATGAAGTAACCATGATGATAACTCGAAACAATAACACAAAGAGTTAACTAAAATGAAGGTTCTCAAAAATGTCCGTATAAGGAATGGATAAGGCACTGTAGGATTGTTCATCGCTCTTCATTTTTACTAAAATGTTCCCCAGTAGGATACCCTCCCATACCAAACAACCGTCAACGTTATTTTTCCGGTCTTCTTCGTAGCAAGCGACCCGTTGTTTCGATTGATCTTGGTTTCAAATGTAGATTGAGGAGTGAGAACGTGAAATTCGAGATGTTCAGACGATTCTGGCTCTGATGCACCAAATCATGTGCAACTATGTAAGAATGATATAACAAAAAAAATTTTTATCCCGAAGGCTTTTCAGTAAACCACACGGGAAAGAAAAAAGATCTCTAAGGTTAATCAGTGTCAAATGATTCCCGTTCTTTCATAAACCCCTGATGAGTATATAAACCAATGAATCTGTATCAAATTTGCACTCAACTCACCAATGAATCAGTATCAAATATGCTTTTACGCCATTTAACAGATAGCTGCACACAATATCATACCAACTCTCAATCATCTGCTTTTTTAGCTATCAAATACATGAACATCTGTCAAATACATCTGCTTTTTTAGCCTCCCTCGGTCGAGAGCTGAATGATTTTTTGTATAGTTTGTTAAACCTCGATTGGCAACGCCAGTTAAATTCGAGAAATAAACAGAATTTGAGAAGAGAGCGATGCTGAGTATTTGTCGAAGACGAATCTTCCTCTAAAAAGAAAATTACCCCCACCTTTTGATTTGAAGCTTTGAACCATGTATGTGTTATGCGCATGTGTGTGTCGCCCAAATGATTAATATACTGTTTAAAATTAACTTTATTGTGATAAAATTTGAAACTTTTCCAAACCTTTGAACACACACACACACGCACGCACATATATATATATATATATATATATATATATATATAAATTGCCAGCTAATTATCAATTTATTAACTGCATTTTCAATCATATTGTGAAACTAGTTCCTCATTTGCTCGATAGATAGCACCTCGAATCAGCGTCGTGTGATAGCTCAAACAGTACCTCGTGTTCCTGAACAAAATCGAAAAGCGCATAGGCTCTCATTCTCTTTCCGCCGCTTCTTTCTCTTCAACATAGCTTACTAAGCTGTACTGTTCCGAGCGCCAGCTCGGTTCAACACCCATAGTCAATATACCATAAATTTAGGCTGCCATCAATCTTCTTCGATGAACTTGTTATTCAAAATATGTCAACTTGTATATAACAGCTTTTGTAGATAATTTTCCTTCGTCTCTCCTTCTAATAAACGAAGTAAAATAATATCAAACCTCATTACTGAATTGGTAAATAGTACGAAGTCATGATAGAATCCGGTAATGGAATCACTCCCTAGACAACCAGCCTTTTGCGTAAGAGCTCATCAGTGGAGATTCGGGATGTACAATCCTCCTACAAATTATAAGAGCTCGGTCGGGATGACTACAAATTTCTCACAAGAATATTCCCGGTTAACAATGATCATCTACAGCAAGAATTGCCAGTTTCTAGCGACGACAGACTTCCCACGATAAATATGATGGCCCCGATTCGGATGAACATCCCACTACAGAGAAAATGTGTGCCTCATCCACATTTTGACTACTACAGTTTTTCTTCGACGATGAGATAGTGATATCAACATTCTTCGATTACTTCTTCGTTTGTGATCATTATGATTTTATTTTGTTCACCTCTCGACCCTTCCGAGTGTGCCGCCAGAGTATTTCATCGTGTTTGTGATCCTCTAAGTCGATTTTAAATGTCTCTTAATCAGGACGTCGATCCCTGAAAAAGATAGGTGTAAGAAAAAGGAAAAAAAATTCAGTGTCCTCGATTGGATTAATCAACCAACATTTCGTCACCAGACTCCAGGCATTGCAAAATAAAACCTTTTTTCGATCAATATGTCAATCATTTTTTTTTAAAAATTCGATATGTATATTCTAAAAGACTTAAGTGTTGTGATTTCCTAGTTTTAAATTACAAAATGAAATCGGTGTGAAGCAAAAGTGAATTGAAACGTATTATTTTCTAAGTGTATATATATTGTTCAAATTATTATACTTGAATTCAAAATCTAGGAGTGTCCTTTTTTTATTATTATGTGTGTGAATTGATATGCGATGGTATCTCAAATCAACGAGCATTTTCACACGAGAAATGAATAAATGCATGACTAATTAGACTTTCTCTTCCAAAGAATGTATGCATTCTGGTTTCCCCCCCCCCAAAAAAAAAACGTGAAACGTTTCACCTAAACAATGTTCGCTGTTTTGTCTCAGTGAGTCTCAATCAATGTTAACTTATTACTTAGTAAAAAAAATTGAGTTTTGCAGACTACTGAATTTTAAATTCAGTAAATTTAAAGTGTATTCACAAAATAGAGGGTTTCATAATTTTTTTTAAATTAATGTTTATTCTAAATGAATTATTTTATATTCTTTCACGATCTGTTTAACATCTGTTGAAGATTTTAACGAAGGGATTTCAGAATAATACGATAAATAATTTTTTTAAAGAACTTTAACAAGTCATAGAATTACAATAGTCGAAAAGAAAGTTATATTTATATTATTTTCACAATTTATCTATTTCAAATATCTTTGCATTTACATGATTGTGTCCGTATATATATATATATATATATATATATATATATATATATATATATATATATATATATATACATATATTATTTAACTGTTCAGATATTAATTTCAAAATGTACCTATCTAAAGGACGTAGGAAAGATATGTTTATCTTCGCAGGATTAACATACCTTTCTGCATTAGATCTAAAGCCTGATTCTTCAATGACAGTTAAAAAACTTAAGGACTTAATCGTTAAAGACGCAGGTTATGGCGAGGAATTCACTAAAGATTTGTTTGCGAGTATTACAGAGCAGTGAAAAACGAAAAAAGAAATGGAAGAAAAGTTGCGCCTTAAAACTCTTCCCGAAACAAAACGAAAACAAGAAATTGAAAAAAAATTGCGTCTAGAAACCCTTGCTATTGAAAAGAAACGACGTCAAAATCAACACTAAATTAAGCAAGAGCAATTAAAATTAGAAAATCAACTCAAATTACACACAACGATTGACGAAACCAATGATTCGAAATTTTTAGGCAAGGAAATATCCAAATTTCTCCATACATATGAAGTTAAAGAAGATATTAGCTTATATTTAATCTTTTTCAAACATCAAATGCAACGTTCAACCATTCCAAAAGAACATTCGGTTTCATATATGTTAGAACTCTTACCTTCCGAAATATCTCACATTGTCGCACATGAACCAGAGGAAATAGTAAACAGCTACAATCACGTAAAAGAGCTGTCGCTAAAAAGATTTAAATTAACGCCAAAAAAGTTTCGTCAGTTATTTACCACTCCTCTAAAAGTTTACAGCCACACTTGGACCGACATTTATCACGAACTTCCAACATTATTCGATGGATGGATATCAGGGTTAAAAATCGAATCTTTTGAAGAATTAAAAAAAATGATCATCACAGATCAAATAAAACGTGGAGTTCCTATCGACTTAAACAACATTTTCTAGACAAATAGACAACGATAAATTCACAAGCCGAATTAGCAAGAAAAAAATTTGAGGAATACGAAGACATCAAAAGAACATTAAATCAAAAGCCAGTTAATACGTATTTTAGGGGGGAACAAGATTTCAGAGCTTCAGAAAAATTTTGCCACGAAAATTCGAGCAGGAGAGATCACGTAGGAAAGTTACAGCGACCACTAGTTACAATCAACATCACGATGCTCAGTCCACCAGTCACGGAAGTTATGAAGGAAATCACGAGATCTCAAATCGACGGATCCAAAATCGAATTCACGGGAAAAAAAGATATTCAAGTTAAAATGTTTCTAATCACGCTCAAACAAATTACTCCATGTTTAGAAGATTCAACGATTCTGCGAAAAAGCCAAGGACAAGCCAGTAGAAGAGAACAACGAATTTCATGAGAGAAACAAGCAAGCTTGTGGCAACATGGGCCGCTATCAGTCAAGAAAGTCTACGAAACAAGGAAATAAAATTTGGAAACAAGAAAATTACTGCGCTTAGTGACACCGAAAGTACCGTCAGTCCATTACGAGAAAATACCAGCAGAAGAATCATCGATCCAATGAAGCTAGAGAAGAACAAAATTATCTTATCGGCATAGGTGAAGCTCAGGTCACCACAATAGGATCTTTCGAACAAGAAATTCAGATGTATGGGGGGGGGGGAATTATACATTAACTTGGCATATGGTACCTACAACAAAACTGAAGCTCGAAGCAATCATAGGTTCAGATATTTTAGAACGAGAATCAGTCAATCTTCACGAAGAATGATGTAGAATTTGTTAAATATGAATATCAAGCATTCTTGATGCAAATACTAGCGGAAAACGTCGAAAAAGTAGAACTGAATAACATAGGAGGTCCTGAAAGCAAAAAAGAACTTATGAAGATGATAAAATGTTACAAGCTTAAGAAGACGGCAAGCACCGACGATACCACGCGAATTATTTGGAAGGATGATTAACCAGTTTATCAATCGTAATGGTCACCAGTCATAATGGTCAAAAAGAAAGATGGAACTTCGAGAATGTGCATCGATTACCAAAAACTCAAACAGAAGCTAGTGAAAGATAAATTTCCTTTACCTCTCATCGAAGATGTTTTAGATATGCTACAAGAAGCAAAAGTTTACTCCACGTTAGATTTAGAGATACGGTTTTTTCCACGTCAGCTTTGATGAAGATTGCAGAAAATTCATGTCTCTTCTTGTTCCAGATGGACAGTTCACATCCAACAAAGTTCCTTTTGGATTAAGGACGAGCCTAGGTATTTTTCAAAGATTTATCACAAGCATTTTCAGAGACCTTATACGTAAAAGAATTTTAGTAAGCTATATGGATGACCTTATTGTTGCAGCGAAAGATGAAAAGGAAGGACTCCAAAAACTTAAAATTGCGTTCGAAGTTGCAAAGAAATATGGTCTGGAGATAAAATTCAAAAAGTGTCAGTTCTTAATGCGAAGAGTTAAATTTTCAGGTCACATTGTAGAGAATGGAATCATCAAGCTCTCAGTCGCAAAGACATTAGCAGTTGCAAAATTTCCAGAACCAACGACTTTAAAGAAAGTACACAGTTTTCTAGGATTAAGGCTCCCGTCTACCCGCCATTTTGATTTCGTCAGCTTAGTGTTAATCCTATGGAATCTCGACTTTAATTCTCACATCTTCACAATTTGATCTATTTGAATGCAATAAAGTGCATATGAAAGAGCAAAAAGTAATGAAGGCTTCTGTAGAATAACTTTTTCCTCCGATTTTTAAAAATTTTTAAAAATATTTTTAAAGACTTCAAAACTCACAAACGACGGGGGTTTGTGAGTTTTGATCGACGGGGGTTTCAGAAATATCCTGTTAAGACGGGGGTCTTAACAGGATATTTCTGAAAATTCATCAAAGATTAATCAAAAGTTGCAAAACCGTTAAACGACCTCACAAGGAAAGAAAATCCATTTGTTTTTGGAACTCAACAGAAAGAACCATTCGAAAAGTTAAAGAAAGTATTGTCTGAAATTCCAGTCTTCCACATTTACAAATATGGAAGAATAGAATTACACACGGGCACATGTAAACTAGGCTACGGAGCAGTTTTATTACAAGGAGCCGACGATGGCAAATTACATCCAATTTATTATATGTCAAAGAAAACAAGTCCAGCTGAAAAGAAGTTTGACAGTTATGAATTAGAAGTTCTCGCAATTATAGCAGCATTAAAGAAGTTTCGAGTATATCTATAAGGTCAGCTTTTCAAAATAGTCACACATTGTTCTGCGTCCCAAAAGACCATGCATAAAAAAGATTTGATTACACGTATAGCCGGATGGTCTTTTCAATTAGAAGAATTCGACTACGAAATCGAACAGGAACTATAATGCAACACGTAGATGCTCGGAGTAGACATCCTGTCGTGATAATCAGCAATGACACTCTAACAGCGAAATTAAAGAAAGCCCAAGAAGGGGATGAAAACATTTTAACATTGAAGTCAATATTAGAAAAACAAGATTCAGAAGACTTTTTTGAAAGAAATGGAATATTTTACAAATACTCAAACGGTAGAGAACTGATAGTAGCTCCAAAGGACATGCAAATTGAATTCTCAATTGAATTGAATTGAAATTGAATGTAAATTAGCTCACGAAAATGGTCATTTTTCTGTAGCAAAAACAAAAGAGATCTTCAAACAAGAATTTTTTATTCCAAATTTAATGAAGTTAGTAAAGAACGTAATAATAAATTGTGTACCATGTATCTTAACTAATAGAAAGAGTGGTAAAAAAGAATGTTTTTTAAATCCTATTCCAAGAGAAGACAACCCTTTAAGTACTTACCATATCGATTTCAGAGGACAGTTACCATCAACAAATAAGAATTATCAACACATTTTCACCGTTATAGATGCTTTTACGAAATTCACTTGGTTGTACTCTGTAAAAACAGTGTCAGCGAAAACGCTCTAGAGAAGCTAAAATTACAACAACAAAAAAACCCGTTAGAATCATATTGGATAGAGGATCAGCATTTACTTCGAAATTTGTAGATGTTGAATACCTTCTTCTGTGCAATACTCATTAAACAATCTACAAATTGCCACGGGTGTACCACGAGGAAATGGACAAGTTGAAAGGATCCACCACACATTATCCCACTTTTAACTAAACTAACTTTAGATTACTCTACTAAATGGTACAAGTATATCGATCGGCTTCAAAGCATCCTTAATAGCATAACCTGTCGAAGCACTAAATGGTCACCATTCGAACTTTGGATTGGTATTAGGATGAGAAACAAAGAAGATGTCAGAATTAAAGACTTGCTTCTCGAAGAATTGTTCAAAGAACTACACGAACAACGAGAATTCTTAAGAAAAGACACTAAAAAGAATATAGAAAAAATACAATCCGAAAATTGGAAGATTTACAAGAAGAAAAAAATATCTGTGGAGGTGATACAGTTCCACAATACGAAAAACAGATATAATAAAACATTTTTCTATCAATACCATTTAAATATCAAACGTAGATAGATATTATTTGGTGAAATTCGTTTGATTTAATTTCATGCTATATTATTTTCTTTTTATGCACTAAATATTGTTTTGTGTCATTTACAATTTCTATATATGCTTATTTACATTTTATGCTGCTTTATATCAGTATTTTTATCATTCCTAATGATACAGTGTTAAAAAAATTGATTACATATTTTGCTCCATGTAGAATATTGAAAGGTTTTGAAATTCATTTTTTACTATTTTTGTGTTATTAGTTAAATTGAAAAGTATGAAATATAGTTAGCGAAGTTTTGAAAATTCCAGTATAGCTGGAGGCCAGCTCAATTTGGAGGGGTCGAACTATGTAGGATTTTCCAGCTAATTAATAAAGAATAAATTTTATTTTCCAATGTACTGTAAAACCAGTTCCCCCGATACTCGATAGATGGCACCACGAATCAGCGTCACGTGATAGCTCACGCAGCGCCAACTATTCCAGAACAAAACTGAGTGACCTTTCGTTCTCGTTCTCTCCCCCACATTCCGCTTCTCTTCTCTTTCGCATTAAACCGTCAGAAGTAAAACTCTAAACGCCCGACAGCGTTCCAGCATCTTTTGCTGATATGGATTAAATGAGGCAGCCACCTATTTTGCTACGATGAACTGGTCAATTCGGCATCATCTATTGTAAATACTTTTCACTCCTCATCACCTCTTCTAATGAATGAAGTACAACAAGTCGAGCCTCATCGTTGAATTTCTACCAAAACAACATGTAATCCGGAGATGGAATTTCCCTCCTAGACAACCAAGAGCAAACCATCGTAGATTCGGGATGTATAACAGATGTATAATTCGGGATGTTGGATTATAATAACAAAGTTATTCGGGATGTATTCGTGATTTATATCGTATTTCGGGATACATTCATAGCACCCGATTTTAATGTATATATATATATATATATATATATATATATATATATATATATATATACATTAAAAATAATCCGTTACGCCAGTTTGTTTAAAAGTTTCGTCATCGCAAACATTTTTTTCCTCATGGATCTTAAAGTCACTGATGATCTTCAGACCATCAATGTCACCAACAGTTATCATGGGTTTTTTTTGTTGGAGGGTGCATTTTGAGGTATCTATACAATTATTATACCACACTTTTTTCCCAGGATGTTATGTAAGAGTGATTATGTAATTGAAAGGATGTGAACATTATGTAATAGCATTGGATAACCCATAGCTTAAAATAGCTGCAGTATTGCTTTTGGCACTTTTATTTCAACTTTATAACGTAACGCAGCGTTTTATGAAGTAAATATCATTAACATTCAGTTAATGTTTATGGAATCAACTTATTAATTTTGATGGATGCTTATTATTGCATTTCCCATTGGTCTGGTTTTGTATTGCCTTACAACTAGTAAACACTGGTTTCTCCCCCCTACTAAAAGCTGTAGTAAGAATACCGATATTGTTGCACCTTGAATGTTGCACCTTGAATGTTGCACCTTTTGACTGCTTTTCCAGATCGCTGCTGTTTAGATAGATTGCCATTTCTAGATAAAATGTTTCGCTTTTTCCTACTGAAAACAGTTTTCAAAAGAGAGGGATTAACTTTTCATTTTACTGTTCTCTTCTCACAAAACTAATCTTTCATTGCGCGCATACTTGCCTATGAAGATAACTTCATAAGAAGAAACTAGGCAATGAAGAAGTTTATCTTCCAATGAAGATAAACTTCATAAGAAGTAAATACAGCGAGAACGCTATTCAAAGACACCTGGAGCAATATAATTCTCTCTTCTATAAAGAGGTGTTCCTGACAGTAGGAAAGATTGAATGTTATATTGTCACGAAGATGAAGAGAACTATTCCGTTATTGTAAACAATTAGATTTATGACTAGAACAGAGTAACATCACAGAAGTGAGAACATATTAGCTGAAGAAGAGTAATTTGTTGATCAAACTATGTCAAACTTGTTAGCAAGTCAAACATTCAGCATTATTTTTTATTTATTTATTTATTATTATTATTTATCATTTAAATTAACTATTCACCTTCTCTTCATAACTATTACCTTCTTCTATTACCTTCATAACTATTCTTCATTAACTATTCACCTTCTCTCTCTCTCTCTCTCTCTCTCTCTCTCTCTCTCTCTCTCTCTCTCTGTGTGTGTGTGTGTGTGTGTTATTGTGTGTGTGTGTGTGTGTGTGTGTGTGTGTGTGTTGTGTGTGTGTGTGTGTGTGTGTGTGTGTGTGTGTGTGTGTGTGTGTGTGTGTGTGTGTGTGTGTGTGTGTGTGTGTGTGTGTTAAAGAAACAAATAATAAGGCTTTCTGTTTTATTGCCTTATTTAAAATTTTTGAGAAATTTTACTATATACATTTGAATTGGGGGAGGGATCTATGCTTGAGGAGGTTGTGTAGTAATTCCATACCATTGAATATAAATTTGAAGAATTCAGAATGGCTGATTGGTTGATTTTTAATCAACGTCGCACTTAAGCAACACGAGGGTTATTGGCGACTAACCTCCTCATGCGAAAACGAGGTCAAGTGATGAGGACGACACCTGAGCTGGTACCTCACCCCTAACTTCCATACCATCCCAAAATGAGAATTTGGTGTCCCGACAGGTGTAACATGTATGAGCCCCACTACGTGGTAGGTTTTTAGTGGTATCAGGAATCGCGCGCGCGCGTGAACAAACGACTCGACGGCAAAAACAACGGTCAAGAGCTAACGACCATTAGCCGCTCAAAATGGCTGGTGGCTGAAACAAAAATATTTAAATAAGTTTACTTTTAGCAAAGAAAATATTGACAACTTTTAAATCTAGTTACCGTTTTTCACACAACAAGGATTTCCGGTGTTTTATGATTTCATTTTCTCCAAAAAATGTAATTTTCCTTTATTTACTCTGCTTAATTGTATCTACCACTCATTCGTTTTGAAACAAAATATTTTATGGTAGAAAAACGATGTTTAACAATATTATATGTTTCGAACATTTTTTGTTGTATTTAAGCAAATCTAAATTTGTTGTATTTAAACAAGTTGTTTTGGATTTTTTGCTCCATTTTGGAAATAAATCAGAACTTTCCATTTAAATATGGTTGGGAATCGTACCATTACTTGAAAAATTTTTAACAAAATTGTAAACTCTATTTCCTTTCATAACATCCCACCCACAACAAACAAAATTGAGTCAAATAAGCCACTGGAGTCCTCGCATAATTTCGTCAAAAAGCTGCTCAGTATGATTTAAGTCAACTAGTAGATCAAACGTAATCTAAATTTATGAGTCCCGTTCGAAGCAGTTAACGAGCTGTAAGAATCTAGCTTCTTCGAGTCGAGAGGTTTCGCACACAACCTGGAGGGCATGCGGTATGTCATTGGCTTAGATCGTAAAAAGGATCGGAACGGGAGCCTATTTCCATGCTCAAATCCAAGGTCTTTTCCTGAAGTTAATAAACCGTTTGATGGGGGTGATTTTGACCTTAATGTGGTTGGCCTCGTTTAATTACGAAGTGAAATAAAATTATGGGAATCTAGGTTCTTAATTTTAAATTAATGGTAAGAAGAGAAATGTTTTCGCTCAACGCCTTACTAGATGTTTTATGCAACCGTAAAAAAGAATTAGTTATGAAGTGTGTATTATAACAAGTTTAATTTCAAAATAAGCCAATACATGAAACAAAAATGCATGTTGTTTATTTTTGATTATCCATGCTGATTGAATATCTCATGATCCTATTTGGCACGACATTAAGAACGATTGAAGTAGAATGGTGTGCCGACACTGTCTAGTTTTGAAATCTTACAGGAGAGCAGCTTCAACTGGGTTTCTTTAGTTACAGCTTCCTTTTTAATGAACCTTTTTTCAATAAATTCTTGTACACTTTATAGCTTGGACCTTTAAACTCTAATACCTTTTTAAACTTCATTATTTTTAATAGTTTCAAAAATTAGGCACATTGTGCCTCCGAAATGTAGATGAAAGATTTTATTTCTCGGCAGAGAGGCACTCGGATTGTATTTATTCTAGGTAGATACTCCATATGAATCATATTTCCGGAAATCCCGAATGCGTTTTATTATTTGTTCTGTTAATAGTTAATTTCTTAATAAAATACTGAAAAAATGGAATCAAGGAATCTCTCCAATTAATTTATGTATCCAGTATAATTATTCCTATCACTTTAACCGTTCAGGAACACTCTATTAAGAATTTTGAATTTTTAAAAAAATAATTCTTTTTACCAAAATCGGCTTACACGTTTGTGGCTGTCTCCATAAAATTATAAACCAATAGTTACTAAATGAGGTAGCCCAGTGGTCCTTCGAGTCGTGGGTTCAAGTTCTGATGCAGTTAAAAACCAGCCATGTTATGAACTGATGCACGTAAAATCCATTGAGCCTCCCATGGGCGTGGAAGCTTAAGACAGAATATGCTGGTTCCGATGTCGTCCTTGATACTCGATCGATGTTAGAATTTACGAGGTCCGTCTTGCTAGCCCTCATGTTATTTCTAAGTGCGGCGTTGATGAGCAATCAAATCAATCAGTGTCAAAGCGTCTTAAACTCTGAACACATCTCGATTTTCTCATAAATCCGCAGCGCTTTATCGTGCCTTTAAAATTTAGAAGCAATCTGTACATATTAGTTTCCCCCTTAGATGTATGAAAAATCTATTTAACCATTACAATGTATGAGATGGAATGCTTTTAACTCCTGAAAAAATAGTCTGATTCCAACAGAAATGATAGTTTAATGAAATATGCTATTAAATAAAGAAAAAAATAATAATTAGTTGATGAGAAAGAGGACCAAAAATAAAGATTATTGGAGGGGGGCGTGTTACCCATTTTTAGGGAAGACGGAAAACACCCATGAGAAGCTTACTAGCGTACTTCCGGATCATGATGTTCGTAATTAAGCCCTTAGGAGTGAGGAACATAAGGAGTGAGGAACATAGGAGTGAGGAACATAAGGAGTGAGGAACATAGGAGTGAGGAACTTTTTTAGGTAACATCATCCAGATCATGATGTTACCTAAAAAAATTAAGCCCTTAGGAGTGAGAGATCCCAGCATTAAGAAATAAAAAATATATCAATTTAGCACCGTTTATATTATTTGAAAATATAGTATAACCTCCAGGAAAGGATCCCCTTCTATCTGAGCATGAGCAGGGAAAATTACTAGCAGGAGCCAGACAAATCAAACGCAGATTGGTGATTTGAGAATGGGAAGATACGACTCGTTCCAGACGGTATTGAAAGCTACGTAATTATTCAATGAGAAAAGAATTCCATCATTGTAGGTTGATCTGTAAATTTAAATAGTTCCGTAATTAAACTTGATTATACTATTTCACAAAATTGGTAAATAAAGTGGTAAAATGTCCCCACAAATGAGGGGGGGGGTATAGGCCACAATATATAAGTTAAAAGTTTAGCTGACGGAATCGTTGGTAAAACTCTATGAATTTCATGATGACGAGAACTGTTATTCTCAGAACTACACAAAAATTTCCGAAAGACCTTTCGGACCTTATAAAAACGCTATGACGGATTCTTATTCTTCAAGTCGGTTGAAGAAGGGTTTATTTTTTTTTTTTTTTTTTACTTATTTAACATAGACACATGTGGATCATTAAGTTTTGTGAGTGTCTACATTTCGATCGGGTCAACTGAATTTTGCAAGCGTGTCGGAATTGTGAAGGATTATTGATCCGGGGGATAATTTGGACTGTTTCTGTAGCATCCATGAAAATAATACAGTTCGAGGGGATCGTTGTAGTTGATAAACGTTACAAGAGGTTGAGGAGTTTGAGTTTTTGTTCTTTTCGTGAATATATTAATAAATTAAATTTCTTAGAAGAATTTTCTGATTATTAAAGAATAGCGCCATTTAAGTTCTTAAATTCAGAGAATTTAAAGGAAGAAAAAACTAAAAGAATAATTTTCGTGTAATCTCTATGAAAGAAATATGGAAGAAAAAGGGGGAAATGATTGACAAGAAGAAGAGTCGGGAAAAAAGGATTGTTTGGGTATTCCAGGAGCTCATCATACGTGTTTACCAAAGACATAGAACTCCATGGGAAGGAAAAAAGATCATTCGTGTAGCGTGGGTTCATGATATCCGTAGTTATCTAAAAATTGTAAGCCCCAGATTCCAAACTTCCACACCACTCCTATGGGAAGAGATTTGAGATCAGACAAATTTAAAAGGCATCATCCCCCCCTACCTCGCGACGTGTCTTACATGGACCAGAACGCTAATTTACGTCTCGGCTAAAGAAACGTATGTCAAGGAACCGTGATCTGGACCAATTTACTATCTTGACATACTACTAGGCTAGAAGTTCACCTCAGTACCTTAAGAAAACCGTTATAAACACTCTTTGGTTTATAATTATAATGATAGAATTCATTTAAAAATATCGGTACACTCAAAATTAGTATTTAAATGAAATAGTACCGTATTTGAAGGTGTGTGACTACGAAATCTCGTTACATAAATACTCAGAATCCATTTCAATTCGCCTAAAATGTCATCCCTAACAATTTATTTTTTATAAAAAAAAATAATATAAAAAATAAGGTGAATGGTTATTAACATCGCATTGAGAAGCAACACGAGAGCCATTGGCGACGGACCTCGGTATTTTGAGCTTCGATCAAGTGACGAATCTGACACCTACCTCATCTCCAAACTTCCGCACCACGCCAACATTAGCCGCAACCACGCCATGTACACGACTACCCCGGTCTCAAAAACAAATTGTAAAGTGTATGAAAAGTGTATAAAGATAAACAAGAAAATTTTACTTATCCATACATTTCTGTAAATAATATGTAAGCCTTGACAAAAGTCATTCAAACATGACACCAAATGATAACCATACGTTGAAAACTGAACACTGGTTTGTCATACGTAACAGGAGTCTGAAAAAAATTTCGGTTGTTTGGCAAATTAAGAAGAAAAAAAACTTTTTGAGCTCTTTTCATAAATCATAATTTATTATTTTTCTTCTAAATTCCTCTAGAGTGAGTGACAGTGAAGTTTGAAAGCGCAAGAGCTAGATGAATGCATTATGCGCCAAATAA
>BMAW01064530.1:0-88819 GCA_019974015.1 Nephila pilipes | reverse complement strand
GTCAAGGAACCGTGATCTGGACCAATTTACTATCTTGACATACTACTAGGCTAGAAGTTCACCTCAGTACCTTAAGAAAACCGTTATAAACACTCTTTGGTTTATAATTATAATGATAGAATTCATTTAAAAATATCGGTACACTCAAAATTAGTATTTAAATGAAATAGTACCGTATTTGAAGGTGTGTGACTACGAAATCTCGTTACATAAATACTCAGAATCCATTTCAATTCGCCTAAAATGTCATCCCTAACAATTTATTTTTTATAAAAAAAAATAATATAAAAAATAAGGTGAATGGTTATTAACATCGCATTGAGAAGCAACACGAGAGCCATTGGCGACGGACCTCGGTATTTTGAGCTTCGATCAAGTGACGAATCTGACACCTACCTCATCTCCAAACTTCCGCACCACGCCAACATTAGCCGCAACCACGCCATGTACACGACTACCCCGGTCTCAAAAACAAATTGTAAAGTGTATGAAAAGTGTATAAAGATAAACAAGAAAATTTTACTTATCCATACATTTCTGTAAATAATATGTAAGCCTTGACAAAAGTCATTCAAACATGACACCAAATGATAACCATACGTTGAAAACTGAACACTGGTTTGTCATACGTAACAGGAGTCTGAAAAAAATTTCGGTTGTTTGGCAAATTAAGAAGAAAAAAAACTTTTTGAGCTCTTTTCATAAATCATAATTTATTATTTTTCTTCTAAATTCCTCTAGAGTGAGTGACAGTGAAGTTTGAAAGCGCAAGAGCTAGATGAATGCATTATGCGCCAAATAAAGAACAGTGGCACAAACAATTGAGGATACACCTTACTTTTACTTGATAAATCCAACTTTCAATCAAAATAACACCTTAACCAGAAGTGCAAACGAATTTTTATTCTTCGACATAACAAAAGGTTTAATTAACAGTAAAAATAAAGAAAAATCAACCACAAAATTCTAAAATAAAACTTTTTAGAGGCATTTCAAATAAACATAAGCAGATTTTTACCTCAAAAAATTGAGGATACACAAATGAAATTTTTGTTTAACTACCACTTGATTTCTTTCTGCTTGCTACTAAAGTTTGGGAAATTTTATCCTAAACTTTTTCAACTGTTATTTTTGTCTTTTGACGTTGGTTACGAGAATATAAAGCTGTAATTTTAAATGGAAAATGGCTCCTCGGAAAGCGACTAGTATTGATGTAAGAAAATTTATATTAAGGTTATTTAAGAAGGGAAAATCTTATCGTGAAATAGCTGAAATTGTCGGTAGAAGTCACTCATGTGTCCAGAAAATCATTGGGAAATTTAAACGCGATGGATTAATTCAAAATAAGAGTGGAAGAGGAAGGAAAAGTATTCTGAGTGATGTAGCTAAAAGGAAAATTTTAAAAGATATTAAGATCAATCCTAAACTGAGTGCAGTCAAACTAGCTGCAGAAACTTCTCGAATAATCTGCAGAAGTGTAAGTGCTGAAACTGTGAGAAATGTGATTAGACATGCTGGATATAGCAGTCGAGTAGCTAGAAAGAAACCTTTCATAAGCTTACAAAATCAGAAAAAGCGTTTGGAGTTTGCAAAAACTCATCAGTTGAAGACAGAAAACTTTTGGAAGAAAGTTATATTTAGTGATGAAAGTAAATTCAACATTTTTGGAAGCGATGGTCGTCACACCGTTTGGAGAAAGCCGAACACCGCTTTGGATCCAAAAAATTTACGTCCTACAGTTAAACATGGTGGTGGCTCCGTCATGGTTTGGGGTTGTATGGCTGCAAATGGGGTAGGAAATGTAGTTTTTATAGATGGTATAATAGATCATAAGCTTTATATAGACATACTCCGCAACAATCTTAAAGAAAGTGCCCAAAAATTGGGTTTAGATGGAAATTTTATATTTCAGCACGACAACGACCCCAAACACACGGCACGTAATGTCAAAATGTGGTATCTTTTTCATTGTAAACAGCAATTGCACACACCGCCACAGTCCCCTGACATCAATGTCATAGAAAATTTGTGGGCCACACTAAAAACAGCGGTCCAAAAACAACAGATTAGAAACAAAGCCCATTTAAAGCAAGTGTTACAAGAAGAATGGGATAAAATATCTCCAGATACCACTAAAAAATTGGTCGAATCGGTACCAAGACATTATAAAAGCCAAAGGACATGCAACAAAATACTGATACTGTCTATGCATGTAATATATCGAAAAAATTTCATTGGTGTATCCTTAATTTTTTAAGGTAAAAATCTGCCTATGTTTACTTCAAATATTTGTGAAACTTTTAATTTTAGATATTTTTTTGTTGATTTTCGTTATTTTTACTGTAAATTAACCCTTTGATTACGTGTAAAAGTAAAAATACGTCTTCTATTCTAGTTAATGTGTTATTTTCATTAAAAGTTGGTTTATCAAGTGAAAGTAAGGTGTATCCTCAATTGTTTGAGCCACTGTATATCTGTAATCTGGTCAGTTAAAAAAAAAATTAAGTTAGAAATAGGTTGAGGATTGAAGGATCGATATGGTGTCCTGAGGGCGTGCCCTCGTGTTTACCAAAGACAATAAATCCCTCTGGAAAGAAAAAGATCACTTAGGTGTCTTAGGGTCATGATGTCCTACTTACCTAAAGAAGGCAAGCCCCTGAGGTCTCCTGATATAATGCCCAGAGGCAGGGTGCCAGATTATACCCCCAGACATTGGGTACACAATTTAGTCGCCTCTTACGACAAGCATGAGCTACATTGGAACCATTCTTTCACACCCGGTCACCACACGGGTATCTTGTAGTTGCAAATATAATGAAAAATTCCCTTCTAAATTTCGCTTGAATTGATTAAATACCGAAAACTTGAACATTTTGTTTTATTAATAACTTAGCCATTCTTCTTTATTGTATTCTTTACAATACAGCCATGAATAAATACGGGATGTTTCAAAACTCACGGGCTAAAATTTAAGGGGTGGTAGAAAACATCCAAAAAAACAATTTTCACCATACAATGCAAAGGCGGAAAGCAAAAGGTGAACTGCTAGACGGCGCTTATGTGGTGAAAAATGCTTGTTTAGATGTATTTCATCTTTCCTTCATTTTTTGCAAATGAGTTTCTGCATATTCTTTTCAGTTTGATTTATAATAATTACTCTTTCAAAAAAATTTATTGTTTGCAGACAATAACTTTTCATGTCCGTTAAAGATATTAACGTTGAAAAATTGTTTGAATAACATCCGATTTTGATATGTTTTAGAAAACAACAAAAACTCGAGTTATAACAAAGTATAGTCTATGATTTAATTCAAGCTAAAACAATATTTTATATGATGTAATATAATATTCATAATGTTTTTTTAAAGTGTATAAATATGTTGCAAAATAAAGTCAGAAATTCTATTAGGCATTGGAACCCCATCACGAACTCCCATGTTGGTTCTTATAGTCCAAAAAAAGATCTTTGTTTTCGATGTTGAAGCTATTTGGACCCCTTTAAATAAGGCATTCTTGATTACTAAGGGCAATATTTCTCTTACGAAAACATTATTTCAGTTTCATGAATTCATCGTGTAATATGGCCGTATGAAAGCTTTCAAGCGAAGTTCAGGTTTATGGAGAAAAATGCACTGAGTAATGTTTTATGAAATAAAAACGTGACTTCAAGGTAAAATGAGTCAAACTGAACATTGAAGGGCATGAATAGAAATTTCTGGCTGTTATCAGCTGAGAACAAAAGAGGATAATGATTATCTCGACATTTTATAGAAAATTAGAAAGTAAGAAATATGATTCCATAGACTTCAAAACGAATACAAAATTTTCTTTAACACATTTTCATGCACCTTTACATATTTTATATATATTATATCGCGGAATATATTTTCAATTGTTTTAAACACATTTTCATAACATATTAACATACATAGCTAAATATTTATGCAAAACCTTCAAAATGACTAAAAACAGATTAAGAGTACGCTGAATATTCAAAGTAGAATTATTCTTCACTAGCTAAAACAAAGATAAAGCTAACTGTGAACATAAACGACTCTGGTGGTCATTAAAGTAACACCTTAAACGATAAATCCATGTTTATTTTAGAAATATCTTCTAGTATAAGGAAGAAATGATTACAGTTTCAAATAATTTAGTGGTACCGAATACACAGAGATCTTTACTGAACCATGGGCAGCACTGTTGCTACACTACAGAGTAAAATAGGTTACGAATGTCTGCTTTGGGTCCATGCGATTCTCAGCCATAGTTGGAGCGACTGGTGGACTTCGTCATGTCATTCTCTATGCCACTGTAGACCAGACGTGTTCAGTCGGCGAAAGATTCGGTGAACGCGCGGCAAGGCAAAAGTGGAACATTCTACGTTACTTGGAAGAACTGAAGGACGTTACGTATGGTCACGCATTTTGCTATTGGTATGTTGACCCACGAATGCTGTGCAGATAAGAAACCTCTGAGACGCTGCCTGGTCAGAGCATCCGTTATGCGTAATAGACGCGAGCGGGACTGGTATCCAATGACACTCCATGTCATAACTCCAGCTGTCGGGCCACTATGACGATGCAAAATTCCAACGAGCGTTACCCAGGTGCCGCCACATACGGATTAAGTCCTCATCACGCTGCACACTAAACTTGGATTTGTTCCCATGCCTTTCATGTGCATCGTTCAAAGCCATTTCTGACTCCTGGGTAGTACGGTTGAAGGTACGCAAATGAATGCACGCTGCAGACGACGTCGCTCCGAAGTGCGGATACTTGGTGTGCCATACTCCCTAATTCTTGAGCTTATGTGGCTGCATACGGACCTTGAGAATAAGATGTCTCTCGTGTGTTGGTGTATCGGTGCCATTGTTCGCTCTGTCTGTCCGTACTGAACCCGACGACTCCACATTGGCTCAACAATATTCGGATTTCGACAAACACGAACTGCTATTTCGCGTCAGGCTCAGCCGATGTCACGGATGCTTGCGTTCTGTCTTCTTCTACGCAATTTCCACGTAAAAAAACAGCTATCTGTTCTCCCCACACACTGTTTCCATAGGGCGTTCCTGGTGCACGTCATGTGCAACACGTGCAGTAATGGGTTACTGATCATGTTCAATCATGCTCTACGCATCATACAACTTTCGAGTCAATCGGTGACTACAAGTGTTTATTGACGATGCACTTAGAATAAACACAAAAGCTAATGGCGACGAACTTTGTAATTTTGAACCCCGGTCAAGTGACGAGGATGACACCTGAGCTGGTACTTCTCTCTCCAAACTTCTGCACCAACCAACGGGAGGACTTGAGAACTCGGCAGATTTAACGTGTATCAGGTCCGGTATACGGAGGAATTTTAGTGACATCGGAACTCCAATCCACCACTCGACGAAAACAACACCAGCGGCGACCTTGACCACAAGGCTACTTCGGCCACTTAGGTCAATCGGATGTTCCTTCATGGTACTGCTATTTTAAAGTCAGTAATGTAGTTGAGGGAACAGCTTTTGAGTTGAGATTTAATTTTTTACTTCTTAATTAATTTATTTTCAGCCCCTAATATCTGATTAAATAGATTTTACTTATTGCATCTCACACGATTTTGGTGAAATATAGTAATGAATATCGAAAACGTGATCTAGATTCAGATGACGAGAATGTTACCCGAGTTGCCACCTCACTCCCTAAACTTCGAAATCCAGCCAAGAGGGAGCTTCAAATTTTGATTCAATTTCAGTGGAAATAATCTTCGTATTTTGCTCTATCTTCTACGACAGATTTGTACTCGTTGACCTGATATCACGGGATACGGAAATGATGAAAATTCATTATTTTACTCTTTTTTCGACATGATGCCAAAACTTGAAAAAAGAATTTTTAATTAATACTTTTAAAAGTAAATATTTTTAATTTTTTACTTTTTAATGTATTTAAAAAAATAACTATTGCGTAACTTTTATGAAATTTTGCGATAAAATTTATTAATTTTTCATTAAATATTTAAAAAGGAAATTTTTAAAATCATCGCTTTTAAAATTTATCTAGTAATTTCAAAATTAACAATCTTTGAAGAAAACATTTAAATTCTACTTTTTATGATCTTCATTTGCTGCTTAATTTCCTTAATTTATTGTTTCCGATCCCCGTACGCCTTTTATCATTTTTGTTTTTACCTCTACTAAAATTACATATCACATTTTTTTCGATACACTAACAAAAGCTTTTTTCCTTAAATTTTATTTTCATTCATAATTATGAATGATTTTAGTGTTTGTTATCAATCATATTCAAAGATTTCATTTGATTTCTGTAAGTTTATTGTGACTGTTTATTAACGTCGCACTGAGAATCAACATGAGGGTTATTACCGATTGAACTCGTCATTTTGAGCAAAGGTAAAGTGACAAGAACGACACCTGAGCTGGCACCTCCTTCTCTAAATCTTTCTAACAACAAGCATATCACTTGCACCAATCTGTAATTTTATTTCTTATTTCTGTTGTATAATCCTTTTAGAAAATGATACATTGTGTATATATATATATATATATATATATATATATATATATATATATATATTGTTAAATCCGTCTATAACGGTATTTTGGGGATCAAAATAATATATCGTTCTAAAGAGAATTGTCATTTTAGAGGGAATCAATACTGGAACGAAAAGAATCCAGTGGCGCGTCACCAGGGGTGTGAAGCTTTCAATCAGCAACACCTCGCGTTCACGCAAATAATAATATTATTAAATGAAGTTAGAAAACGTGTTTACAGTGCTGAGTAATTTTTACACCTTTCACTGGAGCTTTCACTAAATATTTCTGAAGTCATCCAAGCTCGCTTGCACGTAATGTAGTCTACTGGCATGTTGTTAATATTTTTAAAACATCTTGGCTTTAAGGGTCTTCCAATTACAAGAGGTTTTAATTTATTCTTTCCCCACATATTTGTACACAGCAATATTGTTAACTTGTGTTTGGATTTCTTTCCCCCTTTACAGTTTTCTCCTTTAAAAGCTAATGTTCAAGTAGCATCTAGAAAACTAACCCCGTCTCATCTGTGCTATAGACATTATCAACGGAATATTTTCAAAAATAAAACACGTTTCTCTCTGACGCCATGTACGTTCATCATACAGCGGCACTGATTTTTCTTCGCCTTGTAATCCATGGACAAATATCCCTTGTCGATCTTGAAACCTTGTTAGCCATCCACTGCAAGCTTTAAAAAATGGGTTCCCCATCATACATGCACATTGTCAGGCTTGCTCGCAAATAATTGCCCATTTAAAGGTACATTCAACCCCCTTTTTCCTCTTAATTTTTTCAAATTGGCAGCATCTATTTCGTCATTTAAAACTTTATACTCTTTCTTTGTGGATCGATATCGTTAGAGGTGAAAATGCTTTCAATTTCCTTCCATTTCTTTAAAAATTTTGCAACAATCGATTGAGACAATCCATACTGTTTGCAAATCTCAACTTGCTTCATACCTCTTTTAATATCTTATATGACGTTGACTCTCACTTCGATGAATATTTTTTTCTTGGAGCAATTTTTATCTATTTTCACTAAACAAACTTCAAAATAAACACAGAACTTGTAAAAAAATTAATACAAATCTTCGTAATACGAGAATAATTCCCAATTCAAATTACTGTAATTGACACAATTTGTTGGAGATTAAAATTCTTATGATATTCAGGTGCGGATAAAAAAAAAACGTATCATAAGTTTTACTCCCAGACGCATCGAGATTTCATCTATTACTTCCGGTGAAAGGAATCCTTGACCATTTTTCGAATACTGGGATAGGAGAAAGGTTCAACGTTGTGTTTGACAGGAAAATGTTAACTCTACTTACCCCTTACAAGAAATGCATTTTCACGAAACTATAGTTCATCAGCACTGGCAATATAAAACTTCGAGGAGGTTTTTCGACAGTGTGTGTAACTTGAGAATCCCGTCTAACGGTCTAACCCCATTTTATCTTGACTTTCTATGTTTAACTCGCAGACATAAGTTGTACTTAGAAAAAAAAAAAATATCGTGATGGAGAAAATTATTGTAATGGAAGGTAAAATATTACCATCGTTGTGGAGAGAATTATCGTTGTAAAGAATATCGTAATACAAAGAACTGCTTTACATTAATTTGAAGGAAACTAAGCCAGGCCTATGAAAAAATATCGTAATAAAGGGAATTATCGTTATAGAGGATATCGTTGTAACGAGATTATGCTGTGTGTGTATATGTATTTCAGACTCATCAATAATATTCAAGTGAATGAGTGACTTTAAAATTTTATGGCGCAAGAGCCAGATATGGCTATGCTGCACCAAACTATATGATACATAAAAAGTGATTAAAACATTGCACTTAGATAAAATTTATCCTATGGGACCTATTAGAAGAAATTAAAAACAATGGTAATAAATATGAGAGGAAATCACAGTTTAAAATGAATAAAAGCGTAATCAGATCAGACTAAAGGGCCGCAGTAGCCTAGTGGACAAGGTCGTGGACTCGCGGCCGGCGGTTTTCGTTCAGTCGCGGGTTCGATCCTTGGCCGCCAAAGACCCGCCGTGTAGCCGAGGCTGATGCACGTTAAATCTGTTCGGGGCCCAAAGTCCTCCCGTTGGCGTGGTGTGGATGTTAGGAGAGGGGGTGCCAGCTTAGGTGTCGTCCTCGTCACTTGACCGTGGTTCAAAATTACGAGGTCCGTCGCCAATAGCCCCTATGTTGCTTCTAGTGCGACGTTAATAAAAACTAAACTAAACTAAAATTAATTGTTGAAGGTAATTGCGGTCTATTGAAAGTCAAAATTAAATGTTTGGTAGGGAAAGTGCTACCGTCCTTTTTTATTATGATCCTTCTGACCTGAGTGACACCCTGATCCGAAAATCCTTCTAGGATTTCGACTTCGGATGCGCACAACAGGTCAGGTTCAGAAATTACACCACGGCAGGAGCTGAAAGATTTGTGGGGATAAACAGTCAGAGGAGAATCTAGAAATTTTTTTTCGGACAAAAATTATTTGGATTGTAAAGCAGTTTTCGTCTCTATTAGAAGGTCACCAGATTTTAATTTTTTTACGGATTTCGGTTCACCACCGATACCTAGTAATGCTTTTTCTATTGCGAACGGAGATTGTTGGGACATTTTATTGTTCGGTAAAGATAGTATCAAGAATCGAGAATGTTTAGCTGTTTCATCGATGTTTAAGGTTGTGGGTAAAATAAGGCCTTTACTCAGGCACGAAAAATTAGGATCCATAGAGTAAAGAATATATTCATCCTGGTGTGTCTCCACCCACCATGGAGTCCAACGAGGGAGGCAGTTGCCGGTCAACTAGCGATTGCCAGGCACGGCACTTACCTGAAGGTCAACCAGGATATAGCACTGCAGCATCAGGGTGAGGATCGACCGGGAAACCCGATGCACCCCTCATCTGCAGCACTAGCCCTACATCAGTGTCTCTCTGCAGATGAATCCACAAAGAGACTTACCACCAGCCGATTGACAGAAGTGGACTCACTTCTGCCACCCGTCTACAGCGAAGCATGGGCCAAAGGGAACGCAAAAGGTATCCCCAGGATCCCAATTTCCTCCTTACGGGACGCCGCATACGGCAAACATGCAGGTTGGCAAGCCAATAGAAAAAAAAAGAAAATTTGAAAGCAAAAATGGATACCAACAAAGATTGAATAAAGAAAATATAACAAAGTAAATATGAACAAAATGCATCTAGTAAATGATATGAAAAAGCTTAATAATCTGTGATCTGGACAATGAAGAAAAAAAAGAAAATGAAAGTAGAAAAGTTATGACTAGCAGGACGGTCGAAAATAGAGAAAGATTGCTAGGGTATCCCGGGGCACGTCCCCCGTGTTTACCAAAGACAGTGAACCCCATAGGAAAGAAATAGATCACTCAGGTCCCTCGGATTCGTAAAGCCCGTACTTACCTGAAGTAGGTAAGCCCCTGAAGGCTCAATCATATTCAAAGACTAAATTCAATACATGAAAAAAAATAGTTAAATAATATAACTTCTTCTAACAGATGAAATAAGAGATTACATAATTTAAAAATACAATTACAAATTGTTTATCGTCCAGACAATTTACGAGACAAAGATCAAAACAATTGGCAGGGAAATTTCTTTCAAAAATAAGGTGCTCAACAGATATACACATACAAATATATAAATAATATATATGTTTGTACAACTATGAAAAATATGTTATGATATCAATTCAATCCATCAGCAATGATGCTCTTAATTTCGAACCACGGTCAAGTGAGGAATAATACAGTTTGTTACGGGTTCTCACACGCCTTTCCCTCCTATCCTTTTGAGCTATTATATTGATTTATTTGAGAACCTTTCCCTGTGAGGGAACCATGACTTTGGGTAAATTAGCTTTTCTATGTAAGCAGTGTAGTGAATAATCAGACAGAGAGATTGGACGGGTCAAAGTGCTGAGGAGAGACAGAAGGTTGGCGAGATTTTAATGAGCACTATTTAAAAAAAGTTAAGTAATCGTAGAATAGCTGTTATTTGACTCGGGCCCATTTTTCCAGGTATTTCTCCTGACTCAGGTCTAGTTTTGCTGCATAATTAGTAGAATATTTAATAATAACCTTTGGTTGAAAAAGCAAGTTAGTACCTGCGCTCCATTCATAATAATAAATAATTTAGCTTTTATAAACGTCGCACTTGAAGCAACACGAAGGCTAATGGCGACGGACCTCGTAATTTTGAACCACGGTTCAAGCGATGAGGACGACACCCGAGATGGCACCCCTCTCCTAACTTCCACACCACGCCAACGAGAGGACTTTGGGCACCGATAGATTTAACGTGCTTCAGCCCCTGCTACACGGCGGGTCAAAAGCGCGCAAGAATTGAATCCGCGACTGAATAAAAACCGCCGGCCACGAATCTGAAACTATGACCACTAGGCTACCGCGGCCACCATAATAATAATAATAATAATAATAATAAAAAACTCTATGATTATTCTTTCGAATAGAATAAAACGAATTTGATTTTATTCACTGACTCTTTTTTTAAGTGAACATTTATTGAGTTTCAATAGCTGGCGATGGCAGCGAAGCTCGGGCGTTACAATTTCAGTTGTCCCCCTCCCTCCCACACCAAGCCTGAGAGGACTTCGGGCTTAGACACATTTAACGTGTCTCAGTGCCAACTACCGGACAGGCCTTTGGTGGCATCAGGGCTCAAATCCCGACTAGACTGAGACATCACCGACCGCTGAATGCCAAAAATTAAATATCGAGGTATGAAACCACACACTGTATCCAAATTGAACGGCAATCGCTATTAAGCAACGTAAGCAAAAGCATTGCACAGCAAGACAACGCAATTGCAAGCCTTCTACATTTTTAACCAAACCTCCCGCAGCCTCAAGGAGCGTGCCTTAATCGAGTCTCTCAGTTGATTTACCGTCAACGGAAACGCACTGACACTTCTCAAACTTTGTCCTCACGCTAATAAATATTCCGACTCCAGTTTACGCATTCGGCGGGACTTCCTTGATTGCCTTAACTAATAATCCGTCACTAAACGAGTTTAAATTCTCGAGGGGTTTAACAAACTGCACGCAGGCGATTACGAGATTCAGACATCGCTTTAACTCCCCCCCCCCCTTCGTCCCTTGAGAAATGCAGGTAGAGAAGGATGTGGCGTTCGACAAAGTAAATCGACCCTCGTCGAGAGGAATTTATATGAACTGGGAGTTTCGGTATAATCAAAATCAGTTCAATGAATTCATTTATGCTGAACAATTTGCAGCGAGTTTTAAATACTGAAGCTGTGTTGTAGTAAAATAATGCGTCGCGCTTGTAGCATTTAATTCTTTTTAAAAGAAAGAAATGAATTTGGAACACACCTTTTCAAGAACATATTCTATCGTACATGTATATTGAGAGTCTAGAGCAAAGTTGTTTCAACCCGACTTTTATTGCCATTTTTTTAGAACTTTCAAATTTTTAGCATATAGAAATGAACTTATTTGCGAATTCTGTAGTAGACAAAAATGAATAGACATTACTTTCTCCGTTTTGAGCATACTGGAATGAATTAAGAATAATTATTTTCTCATTTCTGAACAAACAAATGAATTAGTGCCGTGACTTTTTCAATTTCTAATATATAGGAAATAAATTAAATGTCATTATTTTCTTAATTTCGAATACAGAAAGGGATTAAGAAAAATTATTTTCAACAAACGTTAATGAATTTGGTATCAGTTTTCAAAGCAAGGTTAAATTAGTAACTCAGTTTAAGCTCATTTCAAATCGGACCGTTGAGTTCTAAACTATAATACTTAAACTTTTTTCTTCGAAATCCTCCCTTCAAGCCAACATTTATTACTTTTAGTTTTCAATGTCACCATAAATTCCAAGTTTTTTTTTTTAAATGAGTGGGGAAAAAATAAGTGATCAAGGTTTTCTACATTCTTCGAATAGTTTTAATGCGTATTCTGGTAAATTTTTAAGAGAATACTCAAACATATGCGATAAATACGTATTTAGGAATTTTGCAGAAGTAGAATTCACAAAGGACTAATTCCATTTAAAAAGGTGAAGTTTTATTCCATACCTGAAATATAGGCAAAATAAAAAAAAAGAGAATAAAATTTAATTTTCACATTGCAGAGTATAAACACTCATGCATACGAATAATTTTAATAACTTAAAAGAAAGTTTTGATTTCTATTGTTTGATAAGAATTCTATTAAACGATTATGTTATTCGGCTGTAAGCTTCTGACGATAAACACGAGTCATTCGGGTTTTTTTTTTACTTTAATGTTGATAGAACTACAGGATATGGTGAGTGATTGTAAAGTTTATTGGCGCAAGAGCCAGATATGGCTATGCTGCGCCAAACAAGATTAAACTGTGGTCTAGACGTGAAGTCGAAAAAAAGGTAAAAATGGTTGACAAGAAGGAGGGTCGAAAATAGAGAAGGATCGCTAGGGTATCCCGGGAGTGCGTCACCCGTGTTTACCAAAGACAGTAAACCCCATGGGAAAGAAAAAGATCACTAAGGTGCCTCGGGGTCATGATGCCCGTACTTACCTGAAGAAGGCAAGTCCCTGAGGTCTACAGGATATGGTAATATTGTCATGTACTTCCTAAACAAAATTACTGCACATTTGCTCAAAGTTGGTTGCTTAAAAGTGAATAAAAATAGAGTAAAACAGTTACGAGAGGACGGATCAAAAATAAAAGTTTTCTAAAAAATTCTTTTCTCGATTACTATTTATCAAAATTCACCCCTGCTATTTTCTATTATTCTCCTTTAAGATCTACTATTTATTTCCAACGCATTTGGAATCTTTGTTCTGAATGGAAAATAGAAGTGGTACACAAGTACGCATATATTTCTATTCTATCTTTCACCTCTTCACCCTTCTTTGAAGGATTCAAAAAATGTTAGACCATACTACAGGAAGGATGCTCTTAGTTTCTTTTATTTTTCTTGTATTACACCAAATGTGTGGGGTCGTGCATTGTCCTGGAGAACGAGAACGTATCGATGGAACTCCTTTTGAACTCTAATTTAAGCATCGCCTAGTGTTCAGAATAGTAGACTGAATCAACTGCACTTCGTTCATGAAGACAATCGACTTCCGCAATACCCATACAAAAAACAGTAACGAGATCTTGACTAGTTTTGCTTCTACGGGAACAATTTGCGCACCATTCCATCCGGGATCGTTTTGTTTCATGGGACTAAATATTGAATAAATGAGCATATATGCAGAATAAAACGATTATTTAAACATTAAATAACTGGTCATAGCAAAATGTTTATTTGTCACTATTAATTGATCCACCTACGTGTGTTCCGACATCCACATCAAAAATCACATTAAAGAAGGTTTATGTCATGAAATCCATTTAATATACTGATGCAACGACTACTAATGGGTATTTGCAAATTTTTAAATAAATAACTGCATCTTTAATTTTGACAATATATACATCTCAAAATCCATCGACACTTTCTAACGTAAGTGAAAAAGACATTGGAAAACGCTCTGCCTTCGTACATCTAATAAAAGATCAATTTTCGCCGGTCTTAATGTGCACTTTAGATGCTCACTTTATTTATATGCACCATTCCCGAGTTCCTTAATGCCTACCCATTCCAACCGAAACACGCTTCTTAATAATAGATAAGACCTCTCTTGGGAAAGGAGGGAAAAAATCCCATTAAAACAACAACAAAAAAAAAAAAAAAAAAAAAGAGTCCCAAGCGATATACAATGATCCGTCTTCGCAGACTCGTTCTATCAAATTACACCATCGATTAACGAGTCTTCTGAAACGAATCCTCTAAAAACGTAATTCGATTAAGATGAAATGATTACGCTCACCAGGAATAGATTACGAGAAGTGATTGTTCACTTAAAAATATCGACGATTCCCTACGTGGGTCAGACACAAAAATGCGATTGGTGGTTTTCCACCAATTAAGAGTCAAAAGTTAATTAACTCAGGACAGTAATTACGGCTTCTTTCTCCAATTTTCCAGCGAATTTTTATTTTATTTTACTCGCTTAACGTCACTCTTCGATGTATAACTGGTTATTTATGATTTTTTTTTTTTTTTTTTTTTTTTTTTCATTTTGAAACAAACTTTGCTGCCGTTGCTACTGTTACTGAAAATGCACGTCTAATTTGAGAGATAATTTATTCAATAAATTTGACGTTGACAAGTTAATGATGCCGTACGGATGTTTTTTTTTTTTTTTTTTTTTTTTTAAGTTTATACGAGACGTTCATTTAGTAAATTGCTCGCTGAAATTGAAATTCCACTTTATAGAAAAGTGCAAAATTTTTATGGTAGCTGAAATTCAAAGCATGAATTTTTAAAACTTATCTTCAATTTGCTAACGATTTTATCCGCATTGGATGAATGCATATGTTTCCACTTAATTATACCTCTTTCTAATCTTTTAGAAAATTATTGCTTCAAAAAGCCCGTATAAAAAATCCTTGTTTAATTACTGCTCATATTTAAAACAATACATTGCCTGGAATCAGATAATACTTAATTAATATATTAGTAACTGAAAACGGAAATAGCATTAATCCCCTTTCAATGAGTTTAACAAATTATGTCAAGTAATTTCGCAAAGAAGAAAATTTTATTTTATTAGTAGAATATAAATACAATTAACATTTCCAGGATTGGTCAGCCATAAAATCAGCTTTTCTTTTGTTAACGCGCATACTCGTCAGCTGCTCATTTTTCAAAATTTTACAGTATTTTTTTTTTTTTTGGTATTTTAAAATGTAATTAAAATGCACATGACTCTAATTTTCAGTTATATTCATCAGGTACAATGTTTTAAAAAAATCTCTACTTTTTTGTTTATATTATAATTTTTAGTCTTTTGATAGTATCAAACCTCATGTGATTATTGAAGAAATATTTTTATAAAGAGCCATTCTTAGATACTTAGAATATTCTATGTTATTTCATAGTTATAATTATGATTAACTGAAATACTGTTGAAGTAATTCAATCATTGGTCCTTAAAGATAGTACAAGTGAATAGATTTCGGCGTTACATGGTTTTTGACTTCGTGGAGGAAGAGATCAGTTGACCTTGGAATGCCAGCGGCGTTTCGAACCTGGACAGTGGGTCCGAAACAAAATTGACTGGTCGCTTTTTGCTGCTCCTTTATCAAGCAGACCATAAGAGATGTCACAATCGGACTAGTTATTGAGACGGGTAAACATCTAGTGTTGATGCTGAAGAGAGCCGCTGTATACTCTCTTTCCAGGATCATTGTGAGGATGCGAAGAGAAAGGTTCTAACTGATAATTGTTAAGAAGTTTGCTTTTCTCCAGTCAGTACTGCAATTGATATACATCACTTCCCTGTTGTATTCAGTTTTCCGAGGAACAGTTTTCCATTTGGTTCTGTCGCTAGTTGAGTGGTGGGTCTCATCGACATATGCGCCAGGATATCTCTAGTTGTGATTTATGTGTGGTTGACTTAGACACAGAGGCAAGTGTTTTGCATCGGGACCATATGCAACCAGTAGTTCTAGGTTGTGTCATCGATCACCATTCTCCGATCACGTGGAGTGGGAGCTCATTTGATTTTGGAGTGCCTGGAACATTTAAAATCCTTAACCACTGGGTCGTAGAAGGAAGTTGACCGGTTTCTTTATGCTGCACCTTTATCAACTAAGCTAAAGAAGACGTCCCTCTCGAGTCAGTTATAAAGGCGTTTTAACTTCTGGTGTTGATGTTGATGAGAGAAGCTGCCTGGTTCAACAATAAAATATATTGTGAATATACACAAATTTCTTCTTTATGAATATTTTATTTTTCTTTCTTATAAAATACCTAAGAACTTTTACTAAATTTTATTAAATTTTGGAGTTACATTCCCTTTTTTGGTGAGATTTGTTCTTTAAAATACATCGTATAGAACAATTTTATAAATTTTACTTAATATACTAGGGTGGCTCAAAAAGTGTCCGCTTTTGGAATGGCATGTAACTCACTGTAGTATTGTTCAACGATCGTTTTCCTTTTTCTAAGGAAATTCACGAGAATGGTGTCCAACAAAACGTTGCACTCACTTTTCGGGCTAACGGGACCACTTTCGAATTATTTCGAAAAGAAGAAATTCTTTGTTTTGATGGTAGCTTGGTTTTCGATAAAGAATGGCAAATGGAAACACAGCGTAGAACTACTGGTTGCATATGCACCCGACTAGTTTTGATTTATGTGGGGTGTCCAAGACAACCACACATAAATCACAACGAGAGATATTACGGCTCACGTGTCGACGAGTAGCGACAGCCTATGACGCCAAATGGAGAACTGTTCCCCGCAAAACTGAATACATCAGGGAGAGGATTTTTTCAATTGCAGTATTTGCTGGAGGAAAGCCCCCTTCTCTATAATTATCAGTTGGAATGTCTCTCTTCGTATTATCATAATGATACTTGAAAGAGAGTATGCAGCGGCTCTCTTCAACAAGAACGCCAGAATAAAAGGCGCCTGAATAACTAGCCCGATTGGGACATCTCTTTTGGTCTGCTTGATAAAGGCGCAGTAAAAAGCGACCGATCAACTTTTCTTCGGACTAAGTGGATCAGGGATCGAAACGCCGCTGGCACTCCACGGTTTACAGTTCTTCTCCTCTACGGGGTCAAAAACCATGGAACACCGAAAGATAAAAATAAAAATAGATTTGAGGGGTGCAGGGTGAATATTTCCCATTTGAGTTCCTAAATTATTTGCTCCAGTAACCGTAAATGACTCACTCAAATCGTTCTCAAAATTACTGACTTCGAGCCTCATATGAACATAATCACGAACACGAAGTTGAATTTAGTGTAAAGTAATTACAATCCTCTTTCACACTTATTACATTTGCCTTAGGACAAAGCTTCAAATCTGTGACTCTACTCGATCAAAGTTGATCATTTTAGGCAGTGAATTGACATAGTCTGAAATGAGGTTAAAACTAATTAATTTGAAATTCAACTCATTAACTTCTTTAAATTGTTTCTGAAATATACATAAAAAATCCATTTATGCCATGTACGAAACATATATGAACTTGAAGATATGAACTTGATTGAATTGTAATATCTCCATGGTCTTAAATTTTGTTACCCGATTTCCAAAATTATTGTTGTTTCTAAAGCTACGTGCCTCCTTTTCCTACTACATTTGCAAAACTTGTTTCCAAGTGGGGGGAGGGAGAACGAAGAATGGTGAACCCCATGGATATGTGAAGCCCCGAGACTTCACTACACTTTACCTTGCCACTTTCATCTCTTTCCAAAGAGCTCCTTAAAGGATATCACTTTCATCCTGATGAGAGCTGCCGGCCTGACGTTGACAACAACCACCGGAATCCTTTAACAATGGATTCGTCCCACTAGTAAAGTGAACTAAGTGAATTATGCATTCCATAGATGATAGATGATACATGCAGCTTTCAGGTATAACTAGAATTGGAAAAATCGGGTCACAAAAAAAAATTGTGGGTGTAGAGGCATTACTTTTCAATCAAGCCTCGTTTGCTTTTGAAAGAGAGAAAGTTAATTAATAAATTTCAATCATTACTTTACCCCGATTTCGGAATTGTTAGGCCCATCGCCAATAACCCTCTTAATTCTAGAGCTACAATAATTCATAGAAAATTCAATTTTTCTACCCTTTCGTATTTGACAAAGATATCGAAAACTCACGTCCAAAAAATCACTCTTTACGTTCAGTTACTATTTGATGTAATCAAATTACTTTAAGCTATCACTTGGTTACGTCTTGCGGTAATTGACGTTTTCCCTAAAAAGATTCATCAAGACAAAATCGTATTATTTACTCCCGAAAAGAATTTATCTTTATTTTCTTTCCATTTAAACCACCCAGAACACATTTATTCCACTACTATTTTTGTGCAAATCGATTACTGCAGAAAACGATTGCTAATTACACTAGCTATTCGCATGTACTTTTAGCATTTCACTGGATTATTTCGTAAAGTTATAAGGAATTAACGATCCAGATTTGCAGTGCAAAAGCGTATAATCGTGGTTTATCGGAAAAGGTTTGTTTCCCGTCTATGATTTCACTTTGCTATATATGAAGACGATTTCACACCGATTATGCCTTCAGACGCACTTGTGTATCCAATAAGCAACCAATAATTCGCACCTGTTCATTTATGGTGTAAAGACTTCTCTCTGTATTTTCAGCTATATTATAGACTGCAATTACCCACATTTTAGTATTAGAAACTCTAAAATCTGTTACCTAAATTTGACAAATTAAATTCATTCATTTTTATGTTAAAATAGCTGTAGTTATTTGCATTTTCATTTGAATTTAGTAGTAGATATTTATAAGAATAAAATTAAATAATTATTTGCAGTTTTTGTTTTTATTGGCTAATAAACGCTGCATGAATATCTTGTTTTTAAAATTACCATAGCTACAGCGATTTCCGAAAGTAAAAGCACAGGCAGTCATTTATGCTTAATTTGAAAACAAATAAACATAAAACAAAATTTTGAACTATTATTTTTTAGTCCAACAATAAAACAAAACAGTAATATCGATCCTGATTTACTAATAAAGAATACAAATGATTATACAACTCTTTGATAATATAAAGAATACTCTTTGATTAAAAGAATAATAAATCTCCAATTTTTGTGAAAAAGAAGTTAAATATGTGGGTTTTAATAAGAAACGTGTCCACCCCCCTACTTGTAATACACAAGCGGCATCGACTTCTCGGATTGTCAATTCAGTTGTCAGACACCGAAATGGGAAGCCTGTCTGTCGAGGTAGTCCCTAAAATGCTCTATTATATAGAATAACTTCATGAGATAAGCTGGCCATTCAAACCAAACCTTGATCCTCAGGACATTTATCAAAAAGCCTAATTTAGTGATGTCAGACTTTAGCATCCATTAGGATAGATTCATCACCAAAAGCTCTAGAATATGGTGCAACTTATGATGCAAAGACCACGCCCCGATACTTCACAGCAACGAGAGTGTCTCCTAGAAGCACATGCAAACGAATTAGTGTTCAAACCACGGTTCCTCCAAAGCTGTATCTTTCAACTACTCGTTAGTCTAGTGGCAAATCATAGCATGATTTGAATCACTCTAAAAAGTAAATAAGTACTCGTCTGTGAAACGCACAGAAGTCATTGCTGTATAGTTCAGGATCTCTTGACCAACATAAATCCGACATTTCTGCGTCTGGATACACACAAGGGATCGTTTTACATATATTCCTTGATTGCGATGATCGTAGTAACAGATAGTGTCTTCTGGCGTAATGACCCGAAATGTTTAATTTAGTTTAGTTTTTATTAACGTCACACTAGAAACAACACGAGGGATATTGGCGATGGACCTCGTAATTTTGAGCCTCGGTCAAGTGTCGAGGACGACACCTGAGCTGGCATCCCCGGCTACACGGCGGGTCTTTAGAGGCCAAGGATCGAGCCCGCGAATTGAACGAAAATCGCCGGCCACGATGACCCAAAACGAGGCAGAGTAGCGTTCTTCTATTTCCGAACCGAAAGAGCTGGAAAGCGAAAGCGATGCAAGGGTTGGCAGCCTGGAACAGTTTTTTCTGGTTCTGAATTTTAAGATTTAATTCGATTCCAGACGACTCTGGACCACACTATGAGATACATTAAGACATTCTAACAGCATCAGCTTATGACAAACTTATTTTCATCCATCTGCCATCTATCATGTCATTGACATATCCTTTACATGACAAACAGTATCTTAAGATCAACAATTGAAATTCGATAGACATAAATAATTCCACACAAGTTACAAAAGCAGTATAGCAAGTTACATAAAGTTACAAAAGCAGCAGTAAAATACCTTTCGTTGCTTTTTAAGTAAGTAATTCATTGAAAAAGTAGTGGCGAGGATAAACTGTTTAGTGAGGTTTTATATCGAAGTTACTTATGATCTTCATGTATTTTTTGCCTTTATTCATATTCTTTTAATCATAAATATCACATAACTGCTTGTAACCTAACTTTAGATTGCCAATATATATTTTTAATACGTAAAACATAACTGACATAGAATACTTTTACAGTGTTTTTCAATAGCAAGTTTTTACTCGATATTGATACAATCGTAAAATCCAATCACCAGCTATCCACTCTATCCACCACCTTCAGTTCGAAAAATGTCTCATACTGTTTTTTTTTTTTCTTTAATGTTATTTTCAGTATTATACTATTGTATTTATTGAAATACAATTAAAGGCACCGAAAAAAGGAAGGTTTAAATCTGCTTATTCTTTCTTTTATTTTCGAAAGTATATCCTGAAATGGGAGGGAAAAAATTATCATATAAAAACTTTTCTTCTTATTTTTTTTTTTTTTTTTTTTTTTTTTAAATTTGGGGGGGGGTTTTTTTTTAATTTAAATAAATATTATAGCCAATAACTAAAAAGATATTTAATGACTACGTTGAATTAATTCGAAAATAGTTACCAGGAAAATACTTTAAACACCTTAAAGCTGCTATATAACAGCCATTTTAATTTCGTGAATGTAATCCTTCAGAATTTCTGCTTTCATTCTCAAACCTAGACTATTTTATCTGTTTGAATGCAATAAAAGGGTGCATCCGTAAGAACAAAAAAAAATAATGAAGGTTTCCACGCAATTAATATTTTTTCTCGAGTTTTGAAAATATTTTTAAAGACCGGAAAACTCAAACGAATCATTGAAATCGACACAAAAATATTTTTAAAAATCGAAGGAAAATGCAATTTCCTACAAATCTTCATAATTCGTAGCTCTTTTGGATGCACGTTGAAGCATTTTAATAGATAAAATAATCTAGATTTGAGGAGGAAGTAAAAAATGCGTAGGATTAACACTACATTCACAAAATCAAAATGGTAAATGAGCGAAAGCTTTAAACAGAAAAAAACTCTGCAATACAAATGCTTATTCGTCGTATTAAAAATTAATCTGCATAGCAGTAGTGAACGATTATCTTCTTTCAAAAGCAGTCCAATTCAGAATAGCAATCATTGCGTCAGCCACTTTCAAAAATATAAATTCGGTTTAAAAATACAGCAAGAAATTCAGATCATTTCACCATAAAATAACATGTGCAAAAAAATTATTGAAAATAAAAATTGAATTCCCCTCTTATTAAATTTACTGTTATCAATGTCAAATGTTAGAAAACGATTAGGTAAATTTAACTAAAAATATAATTATATATTGAATGGTAAGAAAAGGCGGAAGATTAATGTTCTGAATTTTGATACTTTTATAAATGAAAAATTAACCGTTACATTGCATGTATAGAATAGGATTGAATTGATCTGACTTATTTCACAATGTGTTTTTATTTCATTGTGAAAATATTATCAAAACAAATAATAGTTATGCTGTATATTAAGATTAACAAAATCCATACCAAAATTATAAAATAGTGTCTTCTAAAATATTGTTCCTTTTTAACTATTGAATACTTATACGGCAACATTTTATTATAAATATTTTGAAATTTTTTAATTACGTCAATTAAAATTCATTTTCGTAATAAAAATTAATAAACTGATTTCATTCTTTGCGTGTTTTACAACGTGATCGAGTTCTCAGATTGCATTCCATGTTTTCTTCGGAATAAAAAAGCATATATGATTGTAGCTTTTAATATTAATATACCTTTTAAATCATTCAACCTCAAATAAAGTTTCTTAAAGACATGAAAAATTTAAAATGTGCCCCAATTAATCTTTCAAATCTTCTGTTGGTGAAATAAATAATACGAAATTTAAGAACTTAAAGAGTACGATACAAAAATTTAGAAAAATTTTAAAAATCCGAGATAATTTTCAAATTTTTCTTCGCCTTTACACTATTTTTGGGTGGAAAACACAGTGCTTACAATCAAAGAAAAACAAAGTTTATGATACTCTGAAGCAAATTGTATAAATTAAAAATTTGTTGAAAAATAGTAGTAAAATATATTTTGAACAATTTAGAACACAAAGAAGATAGGAACATTTGCGTTGCACGTATTTTTTCCATACATCATTAACTGATAAATTCCTTTACTGAAACAGGTCACTTTTTTATGGATTTAAATTTCGGAAACGTGATTACAAATCATAAAAAAAAAAAAAAGAGAGAGAAATTTTTTTTCAGAATTCGTTTCTTACATTCATTATCTGTAGTAAGAGTCTGTAGTAATTATACCCTTTTCAACCAAACAGTAATTTAAAATTTTAATCCAACTCTCACGGATCATTTAAAATGCGTGAAATGTAACAAAAAATGATAAATAAGCACTTTGAAAAATTGTGGATCATTTTCTAATTTAAAAGCAAATGACATTAAATTTATAATTTATTCTCTAACTAAATTTCGAATAACTTTATAACACTGAACATTGTTGTAAGGATTAATAACATATAAAAAAGTATAAATGTTTGTAAGAAATTTCAGTACTATAAATTATGAAGTTAACACACACAAAAAAATAACCAATGTATCATATGAAAATTAAATCAGATTCACACAAATAATGTATTTAAAAATTATTCATGATGTGAAATTTGCAAAAGTGGAAAAAAATGAAAAGTATTTGTGCTGAACTGTCACAAATGATGGAACTTCATTTTGATAGAATTAGAACACAAGTAATTCTAAGTAATACATTTTCGATTTTTTTTTATATATATTTACAGAAATTTCTTTTTTCAAATCAAATTGCTTCATTATAATATTTGAAATTTACAAAAGAAAACAATCAGTGATGAGTGAAGTGTTATCGAATTTAATATTAAGAATGCATCAAAATTAAAGTTTTTATTGAATCAAGGAAATAGAAAAAAAAATCTTTTATTTTTTTTCAAATCAAATTTCCTTTTCCTAATGTAATCATAGCTATTCTAACAAAACTAAATATTTTAGAGTTTGGCAACTAATTATTTGCATTTTGAATTCGCAAAATGCAGCCGAAATCATTTAGAAGATCTAATAAAGGTTAATAATCATTTTCACAAATTATTTTCTCAAATTAAATCTAACTCATATATAAAATGAGTAAATTTAAAAATTATGAAATATTAATTATTTTTATTTAATACAATGCATATTTATACTAATTTAAATTAGTGCTTCAAAACATTTAGGTTTTTCACAAAATATTTTAATACAATTAAAAATAATAACAAAATATCTTTGAATTTAAATTTAAGTTATTTTACATTTAAAAGTGCGATTCAATAATATTGTTATATGTCCCTATATAAATAAATCAAAATTATTGAGCTAAATTAGTATTGTAAAAATAATAAATTTTGTGCAAAAATTAAATATGAATTCTGTTTCCAAAGTATTTTTATTTCGAATTCCAAAAATGTTGCCAAAATGCAAACGAATATAACTTCTAACCAATTATTTTACGGGTACAAAATAAATTATTCTAAATTTTCTCTCACGTCAACAATAGTCAACTGTTTGAATAGAATTAATATTACCAAATCCATCAACAAAGTACATGCATTTTGAATTTGAAAATCTGTAGCCAAAACGCAAGCGAATAAAATTACTATCGAATTTTCTCAACTGGAGGAATTTTCCATTAGCGGAGACGGGTGCAAAAAGTTTGTTTCACCTGAGAAGGGTTGCGGTTCCAGTTATTGATCGAACGGCAAGGGAAACAGGTGGGAAAAGAAACGATAAGAAATGGAAGGATCAGAAAAGAAGAAAAAACGAAAATGGCGCATTGGAATTTCAGCCAATTAATTGACAGCTGTCTGGAAGGAATGTTTTCTGAACTAATTTTCTGCAGCGCTTATTGATCAACAAGTATCTTTGGCGAGATGTTTGTTTGGATCAGTTAGATAAATATTTCAAGCATTTAAGTGATTATGTTGGTTTATGTGGCTAACAGTGGGCAAAGGGTGATAGAGGAGTGGGGTCAAAGTATACAATTTTATAAGTTTCATCAATACTTTCTTTTATTAATACATATTTCGCATCTTTTCTGTTGTCCGATGCGATTTAAATAGATTATTATTCCGAAACAAAGTAGAATTTTTCCTAATTAATAACTTAACAGACAGTGCAGTCATAGATGTAAAATAATTATCCATTCGAAAACACCTTTTGCAAAACTAATTTTATTTATAAAGGATCTACCCACTAATTAAATTATTCTTGCTCATTATACAAGGAGATGACAAAATTATTATCAGATTTTAAAATGGTATCACTGCAAAAATATTAATTGCCACAGAAGAAGCATGCATTCTCCAAAACCAGCGACAGACAGTTGTTTAGCGTGAAGCCTTCTCTTTCAAATGCAGTGACTCTTCCTTTTGTATACAAATTCGTGTAACCGTAGCCTTCGTTCGCATTAGACTTATTTTCTTGTTTCTCCGGAAAAATAATAAGTGTAACAATAGTGAAACGTATTGTTGTGAAAGTTCTCATGAAACTGAAAAAACCGCTAATGAAACTTATAATTTATTGAAAAAAGTTTACGGCAATTAACACTTATCGTGCATATGTTTTTGAGTGGTTTAAGCGTTTTCAAGAAGGATGAGAAGACGTTGAAGATGATTCACGCCCGGGTCACCCTTCCACATGAAAACCGGATTACAGTATCGAAAAAAAATCGGTGATCTGATTCGATCTGACAGTCAGTTAAACATTCGTGCGATTGCTGAAACTGTAGGAATTGACAAAGAATCCGTACGGCAAATTATACATAACACTTTTAACATGCAAAGACTGTGTGACAAAATAGTGCCTAAAATTTTCTCGTTTGAACAACAAGAAGCTGACAAAAAATATTTATACTGACACTTTGAATGCCATTGAAAATTACCCAAACTTAATGGAAAAGATGACTCTTCCTTTTGTAATGTGACAAATCGTGGTTTTTTACTTAGTTTTTTACTTATAATCCTAAAAGGAAGCGCCAATCTATGCATTCGAGGAGCCGATGTTTACCGAGAGCCGAAAAAGCTCGAATGAGCAAATCAAAAGTCAAAGCAATAATGAGGTTTTTTTTTTTTTTCTTTCAATATTCATAAAATTATGTACTTTCACTAGATTCCTGATGGTCAAATTATTAATTAACATTATTACTTTGACGTTCTTGCTGAACTCCGTGAAAGAAAGAGAAAGTTATTGTGGAAAGACTTGTCATTCCACACTGTCTGTCAAAAGGTTTCCAGCCAAGTACAGTATCCCAGTGTTAGACCATCCCCTTTTTCGGTGGATCTTGCACAATGCGACTTCTGTCTGTTTCCTAAAGTGAAATCTGCATTAAAAGGAACAAGATTTTAGTCCATGGAAGCTGTGAAAGAGAAAACGGCAAGCATCCAGAAGGAGCTGACAGAAAACTTCCAGCATTGTTTCGAATAATGGAGGATTCGCATGGAGCGTTTTAGGAACAGAGGGGTGTTTCTTGAAGGTGGCAATAAATAAATGTATATACATCAAAATAAAATATTTTTACAGCGTCAGTCTGGTTATTTAATAGCCACATATCGTATTTTTATTTCTTCACGTTCTCGTTTCCGTATGAGCCACTGATAAGCACCAACTCACGTCCACGCTCGAAGTGGGTGAAAAGAAATGATTCAATTTCTGCGTCGTATTTCCCAAATTGGGGACAAGTCACCGGAAAACGTTTCGAGTTTCAGAATATGAGAAGTCTTCATCTTAGAAAAACAGAATTCTTCGTCTTTCTTATATTTAGATCACACTCTTGGTTTGGCGCAGCATAGCCCTATATATCACTTGCGTCTTCAGCTTTCATTCACACAATCAATGTGCAGGGTCATTAGAAAATAATCACCTCGTTTCAAAAGGTAATAACTACAAAAAATAGTTCTATTATTGAGTACTGATGGAAGGAACAAGATCGTATGAACTACCACAGAAGGGTCAACTCATCTCCTTTTTTCTTAGCAACAGGAAGGAAACAATTCAGTTTCTACGTCACATGCCTCAAAATGGAGACAAAACACCGAAAAACGTTTTGTGCTTTAGAATATGCGAAATCTGCATCGCTTGTTTCAGTGCAGTGTTTGTTTATTAACGTCACACTGGGAAACAACTCGTTGCTTCTATGCAGAGAGAGCTTTCAGATGAAAATATTAATCTCATATGCCATGCCATCAGAGCATTCTGACACGCCGATTCAAGAGAACGTTTTTGCGTCAAAGAACGAGAGACGAAGAGCTTCACACGGTTCAGTGGATAGAGTTAGGGACAGTTTTGCACTCAGCCTACAGCAACCTCCACGTCTCGTTAGGCGTGAAACGAGTATTCCACAGTCGATTGTTGGGAAGATTTCACATCGACGATTTACATCCGAAACCGCATTCAGTACGAACGTCGACAGGCTCCAGCATCTCTGGGAAGAATTGGACGACCGTATAAACGTCTGTGCTTTAACGAAAGGAGGACATATTAAATATTTATAACAGTTTGAAAACGAAGTTGATAAGTTTCCCTTGATATCGTTCATTGATAAGTTGATCTTCATATCGTACATTGAGATATCGTTCTTGAAAGATCATTCTATCGTTTGTAGAAAAAACTGACAGGTAAAATACCTAAAAGACTTAGCACAAATTATCGGAAATATTTTAAAATAACATAACGCGTAAGCAAATTTATGAATTCATATCAACAATTCAATGTTAAATTATCGAATTTCTATAGCATTGTAAAATATAAACATAAAAACATTCTTGCAAAAATTCTTTAAACAGACATGCAGGCCAGAATAAAATAAGTTTCAGTTACCCGTAAGGTTCATAACACAAGAAATAAATTTTCAAAGCCCCAAAAGAATCAAAAAAGAATTATAAAGCTCAACAATAATCAAATGGGCCCCTAATTCTAGACAAATTACTGAAAATGAAAAATGGCGAAAATGAATAAAATTGATTATGATAAATATCTTTAACTTGTGTGAATCTCGGTTAGAACTTTTGTTAAATTAGCAGCACTTGTGAAGCACCAATTACAAAGAAATATTTTTAACATCAAATCTGATATTTCTTAATAATATATTTTTTAAATTTGTCTGCATAACTTGCTAGTCGCTTAAAATTTTATCTTTATCCACTATTTTGAATTAGTTTAAGCCATGTTGTGAGTAATCCTTTAGGATTACTAATTACTTTTTCAAATGTCGACTCAACTGCATTTATTTTGAATGGAATAAAATACATAAGATAAAATTAAGAACAAATTTTTAGCAAAAGATCAATCGGCAAAATGCTACTTATTAATATCAAACATATCTTTTTGAAAATGACTTTTGGATGTTTTTACATTGCTTTACTTTCGAACACATTTCAGAAATCTATTCGGTACAGAAGCTGCAGACATTTGCGGCATCCTGCCCGCACACTTTAATCATTATAAAAAATTGCACGCATTTTTTCATCGGCAGCTACGTAAGAAACATCACGTATTAAAATATTCACTTTCGTATTAATCACAGAAAAGGAAAATTGTTTCAAAAGATAAAATAAGAAAAGATCACAGCAGTAAAAACAATACACAATGAAGTTTCATGAGGGAAAAAATTCGAGTTCTTAAATGCGTTATTAAAATAAAATAAAAAATATAGTTTCATTAGCAATGTCCTTTAGATTTCATGTAACCATAGCAACCTTTAATTTCCAGATGTACTGTTTTGCAAAATGAGTTTTATTTTCCTCTTGACGATAGACGAAATGAGTAATTGACCTTGAAAAGTGAAATGAGTTTCCACGATGAAAATTTTATCAACGCTTAAGTTAAAATAGTTTCCGGTGATGATCTAATCCGAAGAAGGGGGTTCGGGTGAAGTTAACGAGGATTTTTCATTGCAATAAAAAGTTCGGACACACGTCTGAAAATGTACCAGTTTTCATAAAATAAATTAAATATTTTAAGAATGAACTAAAGAAAACAACTATTGTATCTTGATTTTACGATGCAAAAGGCAAGATTAACAGTGGATTAAAAGTCAAAAAAATAAAGCCAAAGGGAAGTTTAATTCCGCTGATTTTCATTCAAATTAATTTGATTGGTGTGTATTGGCGCACCGGTGAGTCTTGCATGACGTGACAAAATTGTTTTATGAAAGTTTCTTACTTTTTTATCATGCAGCAAGTGAGTGAATGAATGTACAGTTTATTGGCGCAAGAGCCAAATATGGCTATGCTGCGCCAAACAAGATTTAACTGTGGTCTAGACGTGAAGAAATTGAAGAAAAGACAAGAAAAAATGGTTGACAAGGAGGGTCGAAAATAGAGAAGGATCGCTAAGGTAACCCGGGGGTGCGTCATCCGTGTTTACCAAAGACAGTAAACCCCATGGGAAAGAAAAAGATCACTATTGCCTCGGGGACATGATGCCCGTATTTACCTGAAGAAGACAAATCACTGAGGTCCCCTGATATAATCCCCAGAGACAGGAATCCCGGCTATACCCCCAGACGCCGGGTATCAATTTTAATCACCTCTTACGACATGCATGAGCTGCAGTGGGACTATTCTGTCATTCCCGGTCACCATCATCATGCAGCAAACCCACTGCACGATAAGGCTTTAGTAGCATCAAATCTCAAACCCACGACTTCACAGAAACAACACTAACCGCGAGATCGCTACTATGTGACCATACGGCTACCAAAATCACAAAAATAATTTTTCTTCCAGATCTAATAAGAAATTTATCTGAATTAATTCCAAGATTGCAAATGCTGAGGAACAAAGCTTGTTATTGGCCTAAATAGAATGGGGGAAATAAGAAATGTACTATTACGTGTAATTTTATCCATAAAATTACTCGTAATACTACCTGTAATAGAATCACTTAGTAATTACGGAGATACTAAAACTTTTAAATAACTATTTCAACAATTTTCTTGTCTAAAGATAAAATATTATAATCTTCAGTGAGGGCTGGCGAGTACTTAGAAAAGTACGACAGTCGTTTTGCTAAAATGGAACACTACCATCCGGGAAAGATTCGGATTATCAAGTTCCGTCGACAGAAACACGAAGACTCGTCTTCAAGCAAAAATTGATATCAATACCAGAGGAAGATTTATCAGGTATTGTGGAAGAGGAATTGATAGAAATGTGGCTTCCCGCTGTAACTTCAAACTCACTAGCAATGACCGAACATAGAGAAATTGCATTTCAAAACAACGAAACATTACCTTCCTGCTTGTAATAAAATATGTCCAGTACAATTCATAGGCAAAAGGTAAGAAATATTTCATTATGCACGATGTGAACTATAATATTTTAAAAAGTAGTTCTTAAAAAGATATCTTGTACAAAATATGCTTCGTTCTACACACTTTTATCCTGGATTTGTAAAGTGATGTTTTCACACAGCCAAAATCCTCCGACCATTTAAAATGTGAATAACTTTTGTGATAATGTTTCGTTTGTTTTCAGATTTTAACTACAAAAAAATTCACAAATGAGTTACTCCAGTGTAACTGAGTAAAAAAAAATTTCCCTTGTTCTTACATAGATTACGTCATTGTATCTAAGGTTTTTTTTAAACTGATTGTTTATTAACTTCGCCCTTTGAAGCAAAATGAGAACTATGGGTGAGGGACCTCGGTCAAGTGACGAGAAAGAGACCCGAGCTGAGACCTTTTGTTCATACTTCCACGCCACGAGACACGGTGGATGTTTAATGGCATAAGGACTCAAACCCACGATTCGACGAAAACAACACCGGCTGTGAGTTCGCGACCACTAGGCTACAGCGATTACGCTAAATGAATCTTTCAAATAGATATTTTTGATTTTACGTTTAATATTTCTAATTACATATCTTCTAAATGCGAGAGGAAAAATGTGTTCAGTAATATAAACGTTTAAATAATTTCGAAGGGTTGGATTTCTTTGATAACACCAAAACAAATGTGTTATGCTTATAAATGTTGATAATTCATAATTCCTGAAAATATTTCACTACTTGCAATAAAAAGTTAATACGTCATTTTCTGAGTTAATTGAGACAGAAGTATAATTTTATTACCATTGTAATGACAAGAAAATTAAGAGTTTACCATGCAAAATTCTTTCTGCATTTTAATCTCTTTGATTGCGGCAATAAGGGAAATCATCAAGAAATAGTTTTGTTTATTTAAACATGAAAGCATTTAAATTTTCCCTTTTTACATTATACTATATGAAAACAAAAAAATTTAAATTTTAGCATTAAAATAACTTAAAGATTATGACAAATTCTGGAAGGGAAAAAACCGCAACTAATATTAGAGTCAAATTTACATTCTCAGTTTCACTATTGCACATTAAAAATTTGAATTTTATTCATTTTTCATCAAATTAATTTTCTAGGGCATATTCGAGTTTCTTGAACAACTGAGAATTTTTTTTTAAAAACTTTTTTTTTTTTTTTTTTTTTCTTAAAAAAATATGATGTGTAACTTTTGTTCTGGAGCTTTAAAATCAGAAATTTAAAATCTAGTTGCCTGGTAAGCAAGCCATTGTTAGACACAAATTTTATTTTCCAATGAAATATTAGTTGATTCAAGTGCTCCAGATTCCTCCTACTTACTAAATAAAGCATTTATTTAAGCTAGAAATTATTGCACTCTTTTATATTCAGCATTCATTTTTACAGAAACATTTACGAATGATAATATTATATATTTCCCCATTTCTTCATTTTTTTCCTTCCTCGTCGACTCTAAGAGGGGATTTAATACAAAGAAGCTTCGATGCTTCGAATTCCACCCTAATTACGTCAAGGAACTGCTTTATGCTTCATCAAATGTTCTCATTGCAAAAGGAACAAAAGAAGAAAAACGGCTGGTTTGGAATAGAATAAGTCCTTTTCATCTTCAAAGCATTTAGAGATATTATTTCTGCCTCGTATCGCTTATGCTTTTGTCTGTTATTGTTATAAAAAAAATAAGAGCTATAGCGCTTTCAAAGCTCTACAATTATTAAGTTATTCGTTTTTAAATGGTTGAATTAGAAGACAATGCGTTTTAGAATATATCTATTGAATATATTTTGATTCGTTAGTTATTAGTGCATTTAGTTGCGGTTTTAAAAGGCTTTTTAGACAATGAAAGGGCATTAAACAGAAGAAATATTGCTCATATTATACATAAAAAATTGTGTATGTTTTGGCTCCAAGACAAATAAACGAAGAAAGACAAAAAGAAATGCTTGCAACTAATATTTTTTTTCAAATTAGAGTCCATTTGAAAAAATTCAACTTTATATCAACCTGATTGATAGCTGTGGCTACAAAACCTAAAGAACAATTATTTTTAAGCCTATCTAGTCTTAAATATAGTACACATAAATTTCTTAAAAATACATCTGCCAGATTTCTCCCTATTTTATATGCCCTCTTTTATGTCTGTCTACAAGATGAATTCATGAACATCCCTCGCAAGAATCTTATAGAAAATAAAGCACAATTTTCTTTAATATAAAAGCTCCATTTAATATAAAAGCTTCATAATAAGACTTTTATTTTGAGAATATAAAAGGAGTTGGATAACAACCAGAAAAATATTTTTAAACTGTTTTTCAAGGTTCATAGCAAATTGGATTTTAGTATTTTATATCATTAAAAAACTTATGAACAAAAGATAACTTCTAGAAAAGACGAACTTATTTTAATTAGTATAATTATCACTTGGTAACTGTTAACAATTTACCAATAATTCATCATTTAATTTTCAAAACATCGAAATGGTGTATAGTTTACCTTTCTCTCTCTCATTTCCTTTAAGATCTAATAATATTTACAACTGAATGGATTTTACTCTATACACAAAAATATGTTTTTAAAAACTTTCGCAAAAGGATTACTTATATTGATATCATATAATGAAAACATAATATCATAATATTATAAAGCATTGCCTGTCTTAAAATATATTTCAGATGGTCTGTCTGTATTTCAGCAGAAAACTACATTTCAGAAATGCTTGAAATCTGATAAACGAAATTTGGCATACGATAATGCCAAGTTTGCAACATAAATTTCTTTGTTCTTTCACGTACCACTGAGAAGTAACACGGGGGCTATTGGCAGCCGATATCATCATTTTGAACCCCGGTCAGATGATGAGCACCAAACTCTCGAAACTTACACACCAGGCTAACGTTAGGACTTTGAAACCTGATATTAACTTTTAGTGTAATCTAATGCACAGCTCTAAGTCTCTCGTTCCTCATGGGCATAATTAGGTTGAGAGTGCAACAGTTATTTCATACAATACTTTCACAGAAAGACAGTTGAACTAGCAAATATTCGAACAATAAAACAACGACTCATAGTTCCTATATTTTGACATTATTCTATTGTGTAAATCTTCTGCACTGACAACATTTGGTATCCGTTGTATCACTATTTGATTTCAATCAAAACCCAATGACTCGGATTCTCATAAACCGTAAATATTGATTTAGATCGACTAATGTCACAACGGAAAGTAGACAAAGGCTCTAATACTTTCAAATTGTGACCATCTGAATTAGTTACGCAACGACCTCTGTTACCCCACATCAATAGTCTTTGCTCTCAAATTTTTCTCTCCGAAGTTCTTTGCTGTATAATATCAAATCTCGATTCAAAAATGTTTCATTCCGTATAAAACATTCGATTCTTTTTTATTCCGTATATTTAATTTATTTTACACAGTTTTTTTACTCTATCCAGAAATTGGACTTAATTAATTTTACTTCGAAAATTGATAACACGAGATGTATTTTTTAAATAAGGTCTGTTTTTAAAAAATAAAAAAAAAATGCTTTAAATATCCTTAAAATATTTTTTCCACGTTCTACATACTTTTATCAACCTTTCCACATAATTTCCATTTTTGTTCAAACATTTGTCATACCGCTCACTAAGTTTTTTAACTGCATCGTCAAAGAAATTTGCCGCCTGTGAAGAATCCCAATTCATGTGTGCGACTGCAGTTTCACTTCGTCGTCGTTGACCCCCAAGGAATTCTTTAAGTACCGAAACAAGTGAAAATCACTGGGTGGAAGGTTTGAACTATAAGTTGGATGATCTAATTGTTCTCATCTAGGAGACCTGATTAGACCTTGTATTTGTACAAAAACATTCACACTCATTTTCAAACTATCATACCTTCATTTATAGCATTATCACCTTAAACATCACAAATAAGACTGTAAATTTCCTCTGCTGTCAAGTTTCTTGCACTCAAGAATTGAAAAAGGCGAGCAACTTAATTTTCTTAAGCATTATAAACTTCTACAGCACAACTCACAGACAGACGATTACAACTTCAAATGGCATTAAAAGCGCACAAAGCATACTGGAAGCAGACTCGCATGCACACAATCACTTTGCTTTAGGTCCTGGTACAATCATTTTGTATGTCCCAAGAGAACTCTATGCCAAAATTCAAACAACAAAACCAAACCATAAGCGTGTCAAAAATCGAATAAATGATGCGGATATTTTCTGGCTAAAGTCAATAAGATAGTACTTCAGTAATTTAATACAAATTCTATATTTCAATTTTTATTTTCTTAAATAATACTTAATTGTTAAAGTAAGAGAACTGGATTTCAAACCCATTCAAAAAAATATTTTTCAGACAAAAAAAAATTATCAGTCTCTCTGAAAATTAATAATTAACTGAACTTTCAATAGGTTATACTTTGCGAATAGTATTTCTTTTTAAAAAAAATAACATCGGCTTTTAGGTAACATTTAAAAAAAAAGGGTACTAAAGATTAAGGCATCAAAATGCTTATTACCTTTCACGAATATAGAGCTTGACGGAAGAGAATTCTTGTTTCCCACTGATGCGCTAAAATTTATGGAATAAAATGCAAATATCCAAATGGTAATAGCATCACATAAAAAATTTATGCATTGTTAGGGCTTTCGTTTGTACACAAGTGATTAAGGTGAACAGTTTTCCGACCTGACTATGACTGCAAGACGAGAATTAACATTTCGAACACGAAATGTTAGTCGGAGCAAGACGCATGAAGAAGACAGACATTCCATTTCTGAAATTGTAAGAGAATTCGGTATTCTTCGATCCTCAGAGTCAAGAGCTTGCTGATAATACATAATAAAAGGGATTACCTTCCGCCATGGACAATGCAAGGGTCGCCTACTGCATGACCGAGATCAGCGATGTCTGCATAGGGTAGTCAGTGCTACCACACAAGCGACACTTCTTCAAATAAAAGCAACAGAAATGTGGGGCAAATGACAAACGTGCCCTTGAAAACAGTGCATCGAAATGTGATGTTAATGGGCAGCAGAAAAACGACTCGAATGCCTTTGCTAACAACACAGCATCATCGGCTGCAGAGAGTCTGCTGAGCTCGGGATTATATCTATTGGACTCTAGATGGCAGGAAAGATGATCAGATGAATCGGGATTCTAATTGATAACAGATGATGGTAGGTTTCAAGTGTGGTGTAAACCCCTCAGGTGGCTCTATAATGGCGTGCGCTGCTTTAACGTGGTATGGACTGGTTCTCTGGTCTAACTGAACCAATAATTGATCGAAAATGGCTATGTTCAGCTACTTGAAGAATATTTGCAATCATTCGAGGATTTCATCTACCCAAACAACGATAGAATGTTGCAGGATGACAATGCACCATATCACTGAACAAAATTATTCGCGATTGGTATGAGGAACATTCTGAGCAATTTCAGCAAATGATATGGCCATTTGATTTCAAGTGATCTCATCGAGTATATATGAGATATGATCGATAAAAAGGTCAGTTTTTACACAAAATCCTATATCGGCAACACTTTCGCAAGTATGGACGGCTGTAGGGGCAGCACGACTGATCATTTCTTCTGAAGACTTCTGACGACTTGTTGAGTCAATGCCACATCGAGTTGCTGCCCTTCGACAGAAAAAATTAAGTTTCATTCATACGATATTAGAAGGTATTCCATGAATTCAGCATCTTCTTGGGGAAGTTCCTGATTTGAAGTTGTATGTTTTCTGTTGTAATGGGTTTTAAAAACCTCAGACCCAAAAATCAAACGCAAAAACTGCATTAAAATTATCTAAAACTCGTAAGTCAAGCACAATAATTTCAAGAACATTTATCAGTCAATTTGGGTAAAAAGCATTGAATATAAATATATTGAAATTATTGGATAAATTTACTGGGTAAGACTGTGACAAAATACGACCATTAACGTCGCAATCAAAATATTGTATTTGCGATAATCAATAACGAGAATGTATGCAAAGAAATATGAAAACAGTAACAACAAAAATTTAGAATTCAATATATTTTTATAAATCAATTTACGTTTTGAATGGAAATTTTCATTTTATTATTAACACTAAGTATTTAATAAATAAGCTTAAACAACGTTTTAAAATAGCTACAATCGGTGAAATTCCAACAAAAAGAAATATTCAGTCGTCGTTAACAGAAAAAGTAATGCATACATGAAATCTAACTCTCAAAAAGCACATATTGATTTCGAATCTACTCTTTAAAAATGCAAGGTGTACACTTATACATAAATTCCCACACAAAAACACATGACAATAAAAAAAAAGTTCTTCAAAAAAGCTCTACATCCAAAGAGTTATATAGAGGTATAGGAATAACCAATAAAGTAGAGAAAAGAAAACTGTTAGATAAAAGACCACTTACACATGTAACCCCTTCCCCATTCCCTTCCGAACGTCCGGCATTCCGGGACGCATTAAGACTTTCACCTGCCTCTATCAGACGGAAAGTCTCCACCCTCCCGGATTTATGGAAGCCTGTGACGTAGCAGAAATGTTTATATATCTCCCGCAGACGATATTTAAGAGAGCCGCAGATCATCCGGAGAGGGGGGACTCGTCGTCTTTCCCCCTCTGACATGGGAAGTTTTAATGGTGTAGATGTTGTGAACGGTAGCAGACGAGTTTCGTGTTTTGAGTAATTGTCTGAAAGATGGTTTGTATCTATAGTTAAACTTAGCGTGTGGAATGTTTGAAACAGGTAGCAGTTACACGAAGTAGGATTAATTTATAAAATAACGATTTTTGCTTACAAATGGAAATTATTAATGCACTGGTGCTCAAAATCGAGAGAATTTGTGTATTTTGTAGAATCTCTACAAAAGATCTAAGCGAAAGGTCAAACAAATGCTTTCAAACAAAAATTCAAATACCTAGTATCGATTACGTAAGCGTACACTCGCGTATGGGTTGAGTATTTATAAGAAAATCTTTCATAAGTTCAAGAGCCAATTTCCGCGCTTTGTTCATTCTCCCACCTGCGCAATTCTTCTGGCGTGTGTTTTTTTCAGTAGAAGCAGCATTCAACGAAATTCCAAAGAAAACATTTAAAATGAGTAGCTATCAATGTTTGGATATAGAATGGGAGGTATGTTGCCGGGATATTTGAGACAAAGCAGGATCAAGTGCAAATTGCTAGAGATTTTAAAGTAAGATCAAGCATTGTGGTCAATTCATAGATATAGATAAATGAGACCAAATTCAAGCGTAAAAGGAAAGTAAAAGGTCGTACAAGAGCCACGACGAAAAACGACAGTCGTCCCTTACAGCTAACCGTAATTTAGGAATGCAACAGCTTATCAGCTGTCTCGTGAACTTCTCACAGAAACCTAAGTTTCAAGGACTTACAGAAGATTACCCAATTGAGGCTATTTTGTAAGATCTTTCAGCGTCTCTCTCACTTCTGAGCACTATGAAACCTGGTTATCATAGCGCAGAGACTTAAATAAGTGGGAATAATAAAGATTGAAGGTGAGAGAACCAGATATAGTTATGATGCTCCCAATAGGGTGTAGCTGTGTTCTAAAAGTACGAAGAATGAGAAAAAGAGATAAAAGTTAGTTGACAAGAATGTCGTAAAAAATACAAATTAAATAAACAGTTTTAAGGTAAATAAGTAAAAACATTCTTTTATGTTTGGATTGCTTAAAATGACATTTTAAGACAATCATAATTTGTTTTTATTAGAAATTTATTTGATAGGGGGAAAAGGGATAATTTCTTTTTCATACAATTTTTGTACGTATTTTTAATTCATCCCTTTTTTTGGAGTATTGAATGCAACTGACAAGCAAGGAAAAGTGAATAATAAAAGATAAATAATAAATGAAACTATTTAATTTTTTCCTTTATACAAGATGAGGCTATTAAATTACGAGACTGACGCTGTAAAAGCAATTTATTTTGATTTCATACATATTTACTTAATATTACCTTCAATGTACATCCCTCCTCTATTCCTACAACGCTCCATGCGAGTCTTCCATTGTTCCAAACGGTGTTGGAAGTTTTCTTCTGTCAACTCCTTCAGAATGTGTACCGCTTTCTCTTTCCCAGCTTCAACGGACTCGAATCTCGTTCCTTTTAATTCAGATTTCATATGAAAAAACAGATAGATGTTGTTGTTGGTTTTATTAACCTCGCTCTAGATACACCACGAGGGCTGCTGGTGACGGACCTATCAATTTTGAACCACGGTCAAGTGACAAGGCCGACACCTGAGCTGGCACCTTCCTCCTCCTGCACTGCGGATGTCACAACAAGGCTCGAACCCACGACTCGACGAAAACCATCGGTAGCGAGTCCGCTACCATGACCACTAGGTAACCGCGGCAACCATGGGATATCAAAAAATTGTTCGTAATGAAAGTTGTAGAAACTAGAGAACAATAAAACAATAAACTGAGAACAATAAAAAATACTACAATAATGAATAAAACAAAATAAATGAAAACGGTACCAACTCAGGTGTGTACTACATCTGTTCCTTGAACTTTATTTTTTAAAGAAATGATTTTCGATCTCACTCAATTTCGAGTTGAGATTAAAACAGCTTTTTGCAAAGTTTTGCAAAGAACAGATTTAGACCCCCAAGGTGAGCTTTTTTTATATATTTATTATTAAATTACTAAATTAAATACAAGAAGAATTAAATTACTCAATTAATATTAAGTTACTCTATTAAATATAAGAATTAAACTAAACGAGGAAATATCGAGAACTGGGCTATAGTAAACTTTTCCGGTATTAAAATTAAAGGAAAAAATAAGTTATTAAATTGAATATATTTAAGCTAAAAGTAATTTAAATTGAAACAAGCGATAAGAAATTGAAAAGTGATCTGGTACGCCAAAAGGGATCCACCTAAAACAATAACCTCTTAGGTGGCTGATTACTTTCAAAAAATTATAGACAAAAAAATAGCTTGAAATTACTAACATATTTAAAAAGAACAGCCTTGTTCATGCCCTGAAATTTGCTTACATTTCCCCCACAATTTCACTTATTCCAACATTTACTTCTCGTATATACAAAAGTGATATATCAATCGAAAGCTAAATTTATGTATATTACTACGTAAAAATTTTTAAAAAATCAGTTTTTTTTTTGTCATTTTGGGGAAGAATGTAATGGTAATATCTCACGATTTTATAACAATTTTGGACTGTATTGGGGAGGGGTACTGAATTACTTTACTGGGACACAGCACAAAGTATCCAAACTATAAGAGTTAGAGAAAAGAAGAAAATGCAAACATAATAAACTAACACGGCTTAAAGTGGGCCACAAAAACACCTCCTAGGTAAGGAAAAATAGGTTTCAATTAGGAGAGAAAAATAAGGATATACATACAATAAAAATGCAAGAAAAAACAGAAGAAAACACACAATTACTAAAAACAACAAGGGTTTAGAGTCCAAATGAAAAGTGAAGCTACAAGTCCAGGAAGACACGAAGTTTGTATTGTCCAGATAGTCATTTAAGGATTCCTGCCGACGAACTCCGAGGACTGGGTGGAGTCGTGATCTCTCGATTTCTGAGGGTGGTGAGGTAGGTATCGGAACAAATCAACAAGAGATACTAATCATTTTTCGGATCTCAAGACTCACCATACTTTCAACAACAATGGGACACTCAAGGATTTTTCAGAACCCATCTTGTTTAAAGAATTCCACAACCGGCTGGTATTTTTCAATTTTCCTTTCACTGGCGAAATTAAATGCTTCACGGCGATTCTCGAAGAGGACAGCCAGGTCGATGATGGTAATATCTCCATCCAAACAAATTACAAATATGGGTAAATGTTGGTTCCACTGACTCACTGATTTTCTCCAACTAAGTTTCCAAGGTTTTCTTAGTCTTCATTACGATCTCGTTATGACGCTGCTGCCAGGCGTGTGAGTATGCCCCGCAGTAGATAAGGTCATGTGGTAGGACATAAGCGCACCACACTTCCTGCATATTCATTCTCGCTCTTCAACACCTCTCTTGTTCCCATTCAGTGTAACAAGATTCAGTATAGTATTATGCACAAAGCGACAGTCCGCAAACCTGCTGTACAGTCCTTCATGGATGAAGGGAGAACTGGATTTTGAGAGCGATACACAATCCATGGCCTTTTACTGAAACCTCAGGTTCAGGAGCTTCTCCCTCTGAATGATTCTCATTTCCTTGTGGAGGTTTTTAAGAACCTTCCAGCTTTCGAAGGTAGGGATCGTGAAGCAGAGGTTCGGCGTTCCATCCGAAAATCCTCAAGTGATTCTATTATTCTTGGAAGAAAAACGCGCCAGGGTCCAGGTATTCAATCCCTCGTTGATGGTCAATGTCAATATCTTTTCTACTGAGCCAGTTAGATTGTTGACGATTTCACCGTCTGATGGTGATATTTGGGGTCGATGCCTAACCGTTCAGGAGAGTTGGGCGATTGTCTCATCTTTAGATGTCAAGAGTTCGAAGACAGTATATACTAAGCAAAGATCCGAATCCATAGCAATCTTGGGAATACAGCTGTATCCAAAGTCCATACAGTCGAGATGGTCGGGGTTTGACGAGTTGGCAGGTAGGTGCATGATGTCTTTTACCTCTTTTCTCACGAACGTTTTCCATTTTCTCTAATCTTTTCTAATTCAATAGGTAATCTTCATCATGTGTTGAGAGAGGGATAAAAGATCGTTTTGGGGGCATCAATCTCTTCCCAAGTATGAATTTGGAGTTGACCATGACCTAGCCAATATGAGTGGATCATTTGCATCTTGGAAGCGTTCCACCATGGTTCCGCAGGATGACCATATTGTTCTTCGTCCTCGAAAATTCGAAAACTCGTACTCCCAATCGAGAAGCTTGCACTCCTAATACCCACTAGAATTGCATCCTTGAATTTGATCGATATACAAGATGCATAAAAATGAATTCAACTTACAAAATATTGACAGAATGATAGAATTTATTAAAATATTATACCTAATAAACAAAACAAAGTAATTTAAAAGCAGAAGAGTCATTAAATTTAATAATTGATACTTTTTAGGTTTAATTAGGGTACAATAGTTTTACTTAGATATTCAGCGTTTTAAATTATCGGGGAAGAATTAATTAAACATTTAAAAATAGCCGTCGTATCGATAGGCTGTGTAACTTATAAAACAAACTTTCATGCCTTACACAAATTAGTAAAATAAATTCATTGTTTATGAAATATTGAGATACTAGTCGATTAGCCTCGGCCCCATTTTCTTGGCGAATAACCTTATGCGCCAAAATAACACGGCATGACGGTAATATGAATTTCCATCAGGTTTGTCAATTTTTATTACTGTTTTTGGATTGACTGCTTTAATAACATCGCACTTTTCAGCAATACGGGAGCTATTAGCAACAGGTGAATGAGCAAGATACTTGCGTATAGCAATCATATTTGCGACTTTTAAGCCAGAGATTACCAAGTGAAATGTTAGTGACAACAAGCATACATGTTTCTGCAGATAAAGTTTGTAAATTTTATTAAATTTTTACATTAAAACTTTTTGAACTTCTAATTAGTTTGTCTTTGTGTTTCCTTTTGGACGGAAATTTCACCGAAATATGTTTAAGAATAGTTTTGAAGAAAGCTTTTTCTTCAAAACTATTCTTAACCTATTACAGGGTTGTTCAATATCATTCATCCGATTTCAAAATTCCCTATTTTCAAAAATAAATGACTCAGAATGATAAGTAATACATAAGTACAAAGGAAAAGTTTGGATTTTTTTTAAAATTGTTCGATATAACTTCCTTTTGTTACACATATAATGTCAATTAGATATGTTCCTGCCAAACACGTAGTAAAGTGTCAGTATTAATTGACTGTACAGCAGCAGAAATCCGTTGTTTGAGTTTAAATAAATTTGAGGGTTATGGTGGAGCATACGTTTTATCTTTTACACACATTTAAGGGAAGAAATCGCCAGGGGTATCAGATTATTAGACATGGGAATCGCATATTAGGTGACTTTGGTGGCCAGCTGTGAAACATTAAATCATCTGGTCCACTGTGACCGGTCCAACTGCGAAGTAGCTTCGTGAAAGCTTCTGAAACAGATTTCGTGAAATTCTTTCTCGAAGAACAAACGAGGGACATCTATTGTTCTGATAAAATTTCATCAGTTTTTCTTTGTATGTGTTATTTATCATTCTGTGTCATTTATTTTGAAAAATATGTAATTTTGAATAAACATGTGTAAATAATTCATAATTATATTTTTGGTGTATTTGTCAGTCATGAGGGAAAATATTTACCCTAAGGATTTCATAATTTTATAAATAAATCCCTCAAATAACAAAATTTACAATATTTAAAAACATTTTTTTTTCACATCATTAATTAAATTCAGTTTTTGATAAAAAAAAATATTTTCAATTTTGGTAACGAAATGGTATTTTATATAGATATTTTAAAATAAATTTCTATGATAAAAATTCGATATGCTATCATATTTTTGAAAATGATTCTATTTCACTCTTCTTTTTTTATCGACAGTTACTTAAAATCAACTTGCACAAATCATAAGATACAGAGATGGAAAGTCGATTATTTTAATCTTACATACATTCCATTTTATTATCCTTAAATTACCTCTCTCTAATGACTCCTTATGATTTCACTGATAAAAAGCTAAATAAAACGTTTATTCAGGTCTTTAATAAATAAATTCAAATATTATACCTAATTATATCTTCTGAATAAGACTTTTATAACTTTAACTAAGCTTTCTGGTAATAATAATATAAATCTCAGGGAACCTGAATATTGAAATGATAAGCAAGATTTACTCATAATCTTGAAATCTTTTACTCAAAATGTTTAAATTGTTGATGTACTTCCTTTTCAAATCTAAATTCCATATAATCATAATTATAAATAATCTTCAGTAAATTTGTATCTACGGTTGAGAGCAATTTATTCACATTCCGTTATTTAAATCCTGCCATTTAAAGCAAATGGGTTCTGCGAACGAACTATACCTAAAATGGTTCCAATTACATTTATTCGTTCGATTAGAATTTAAATGCTAGAAAATGGTTCAGGATTTTAAACTATGCCAGACATAATACTTACCGATTTGTTACTTCGATGATAAACTTCAGTTTATGACGACGATGAGCATTTGCTTGCAAATCTAAGAAAAGAAAATGCAGCTTTAGAGCAAATAACTTCGCAAGCAGGGCCATTTTTACGATTTTTCAGTAAACAAATAGTTTTCTTTCTGTTCCAAACTTTTTCCGGAAATAACGATCTTCCTATGGTTATTCTTTTGCTGATGTCTTCGGTTTCGCCATTTTTTTAAGATAGAACAGATCGGTGGAACTTTCTTAAGAATTCAAACAAGCAGTGACGTCACTGTCGAAGCAAATACGAACAAAAGAATATTTTAAGAATTCCAATAAAAAGAATATTTGTGACTTTTATTTCAAAGGTTTCAAGAGAAGAAATATTTCATTTTATTCTTTGTGCGTGTATAAGATTTTATTTGCATTGAACAAATAATTAAACAAAAGACTTTAAGATCAACATATAATTAAATATTAATAAGTGCAGAATAACTTCGCACAGCAGAATAAATTCAAATACAAATATGTGCTTTTATCTAAGAAGTCAGAGATAAAGAAAACTTTAAAAAATAGAAATTTTGACGTCTTTAGTCACGAGGGAAAATTAAATTTTAAGCTAAAAATAGAACAATAAGATGTAAGATAAAATAGAACGTTTTTTTAAAAAAATTCACATCTTATTAATTAAGAAAAGAGTTAAATGCTGAAGAGTTACAATTAATCAAAAATAAGCTATGCTTAAAAGTTCATTCGTTTCATTATAGAGGAACTGAGTTTACTCAAGTATTAAAATTTTTGGTGTTAAATTAAATTTCAACAACAATAAAAATGATTTTGAAATTTTTTATTAACACACCTCTTAAGAATTTTAGTTCTCACTGATTAATGGAATAGGAATAGAACAGTTTGTGAAATAAAACTTGTATGTATAAAAAAAAAAGGTAAAGATGTGAAGAAGAAAAAGAAGATGGGGAAATTTATTTTCAGCCAAATGAAAAAGAAATCCGTTGCTAAAGTAAACAAGCTACATTTATGACATCCCAAATATAGAACAGCTCTCCACTTTCAGAAGTTTCACAGTCCCAAAATTTAACATTTATTTCACATACAAGTTGGATTTAAAAAACTTTTTCTCCAAGTGTTGTACTTAATAATTTCTATATATTTCTACAATATTTTCTATTTCAAGAATAAAAAAATTATTGTCAATTTGACAACGATGTTTTTCTTCGCTTTCCGAACCCATATAAAATCTGCAATTTTTGTTTGATCGAGATTTAATATCTTTTAAAAAGTTCTTTTTTAAATTTCCTCCAGGTATAGCACAAGACTATAAATAAATGCACAAAATTGAAAAACGTATCAACCATATTTAAAAAAGACTAAATATAATACGCGCAACCACAAAAACAAAAAGTATTAAAATACTAACACAAAGAAACACACAAAATTTTACTATGTTTTAGTACAATAAAACCTCGTTGTCTGATATCTTAACTCAGCTAGTCTACCCGAAGCTGTTTGTTTTTTTAAATTTGAGAAACAACATGCGAATTTCCATAATACCAATTGTTTGATCAACGTATATTTAGAAATTATTTTCTCTTCTGAAATCTTAACAATTATGGATTATTAGAAAGTAGGTTAGGAGGACTTGATATATATTCTGTGCAATGTCAACACAAAACTTTAGTTACACTTTATACCAAATGATATAGGGGGCTACATAGTCTGGATGTAAAAAGCAATAAACAGCATTAAGAGCACTTCTGTTGTTCACAAAGTAAACTTCTATAAATTTATTTTATAATGTAAACTTCTGTAAACTATCTTCTGTAAATGGAATTTATACTCGATTAATCCAATATAAATAGAATTTTTTATACGTTTTATTTTATTTCATTTTTTCTAGTTATCCGTCAAACCCGAATTTCTGTTACTTCAGAAGGGCTGCAGTCCCAATTATTCCAATTTAACGATGTTTTACTGTACTCTGAGAACAAAATGGACTTCGAATTCTAACAAACCTTGAAATTCCGACAGAAAATCAAATACGATACCTATACTCAAATAGAAAACGATCAATGAGATATTTCGGGCACTTAAAAGCTCTTATTTTTTCCAAGTTGTATACTTTCCTAATATAGAATTTTTTTCTCTTAAAACATTTTCAGGATTGTATGGGAATTTAACTAATTATCAAACAGTATTGGGATACATTCTGGAATGTCGTGTTATTCGAGGGTTCTCCGGGATTCTTAAAGCGAACAGTGTTATGTAAGGACCACGAAACACGGGGTGCCTATTTTCTACACAAATACTTTGAGCTAATTGAATTGGAGCACAATTTGATTAACGTCGCACATTGAAGCATCACGAGGGCTATTGAAGATAGACCTCGTCATTCTGAGCTACGATCCAGTGGAGAGGACGACACTTGAGATGGGATACTACTATCCTAACTTCCCCACCATTCCAGCGTAAGGACTTTGAGCTCCGACATATTTAACGATCTCTATTGGACTGTAACCCACGAATGGATGCAAACAAGGCTAGCGAATGGATGCGCTAGCGACAATGGCCACTGGGCTACCGCGAAAATCTAAAAGAATGAAATTAAATCTGACATACACTGAAAGTAAATATTTGATTTTAAATCTCACCCAAAAAGTCCCCTCTCAACTACCTCCCGGAACGTATTTAAGGAACTCAGCTTGACGCTCTGGCTACGACGTGTTCAGTTTTAAAGAAGTGTTTGGGCATCACAGAAGTCTGTACATTTTTTATCCCTTTTCGCTCTCTCAATCAACATACAAAAGTATATCAACGATGGAGCACGACGGCTACAAATAAGATATGTCATGTACCACCAAGGTTACACATCACCTTTTAAAAATTAAGAAACTTGTTTAAAAACATATTAAACCATGTTTAAGAAACTTAGTAATATATCGGAGTTCATTCAAATTATATGTATTACATGTTTGGTTTATTTATATTAACGTACCATCAGGGAGAGTAAAATGAAACCAATAACTTATGGGCAACAGGCAAAGGATATAATAATTCAGAATCTCGATAAGATGACGTGAGTGAGGACATACATCTTTTCCCTTACTTCAGCATCACACCTTGAAAAGACTTTGAATTCCATTTTGATTTCACTTGAAGCCGTCTTCTATTCCTCCCCTATTCCACACTCAGGTCTTTGATGGATTCGAGAATCAAATCCAGGACGAACATCATAAATTAGGCAATCTAGTCACTGAAACGCCACGGCGTCATGAATTGTAAACTCCAGTATCGAAGCACACAAGCCTCAATAATCCAAGATCCATACATTTCAAACAACTGCAAAAATAAAGAATCACATTTTCTATCTCTTCATACTTTTTCTGCCAAACGTAAAAGATAACGACTTCCCGATATCGTCATTGCCCAGGGGCTGAGATCGCTCAGAGTCGATTCCCAGATTATTTATCTATGAGATCCTTCACCCATCATAATCGATTACAAGTTTCCTCTTGTATGTCTGGTTTGCTCTTAATCTTCCGATATCTCTTAGGATTTCATAGTTTTTTCGAAAGATGCCCGCATGGATTCTTATTTTAAGGCCTAAAGTATTGAAACAAAAATGTGTGTGTAAATCAGTTTTGTTAAAAAAGATTAACACTGGCTAAATTTATGCAGGATGCAAAAAACAGCCTTCAAAATTGTATCCGTATGTCGACTTTTATCAGAAAAAATACAAACATGGGGAAAGTGAGTAACAATAAAAATTTGTTTTCTCGACATTTCTGAACATTTACCTTTCCTACTTTTTGGTGTAAATCTTACTACATCATTATGATTTCCATAACTGAATATTATTTAGTTTGAATTAGCATCGCGCCAGATGAGAACTACTAGTATACCCAAAGTATTTCCTAATTTTGAGCCAAAATTAGGAAATGCATTGGCTATAATCAGTACTCGATGCTTCAGTTTATATCTATTTCCTAACAATCACTTCATACTATAAGATGTAAAGGGATATTAGCTCAGGTTTTAAATGTGAGTTCAGTGTGAGTAAATGGGGGGGGGGCACAAAAGAGCCAAAGAAGATTATGCTGAGCCAAACGTTTGTTAAAAAGATTTGAGTTCAGTTAGAGGAATAATTCTGTTTAAAGAACATCTACTTACATTGCTCAACTCGACGGGGGTCTTAATGAAATCAGGACTCAAGCCCGAAGCTTGATGTGAACATTTTCAGCCACGAAGTTGGGTATCATGATTCGTCCGTTGATTGAACGTTTATTAACACGTTTGCATTATTCAAAATGGGAAAAACTGGCATCGTATCACCAAAATTTTTTTGTTTTATAAATCTGAATCATTTCAAAATGATTTTTAGAAAAAGAAAACAAAATGGAGTACACAAAGAATTTATAATTTTTTGTTCAATGAAGTCATATATCGAAAATAATTTGAGAAATTAAATTCAATAGTTTTACACCGCATCATAATACTTAAAATGGTCAATACGTATAGCCACACGGCAGCTACGACTCTGATGAAATGAATCTTTTTCTAATTTTGTGATAAATTATACAATGTTTACCAGCTTTCCGGATGAATTAACTTCAATGGTAAATTAAAAAATGTTGGTCAGTCATTCTTTACGGTAATGAGGAACATTAGTGTAATTTTTCGTGTTCCTGGATGCCACTACAAATCGAATCATCCATTTTTATCAATTTATTATTATTAGCCAACCAAGGGGCTATAGTTTTAGTTGGATCATGTTTGGTGGACCTGATCACTTTTCCATTTTTTATCGTTTGCTTCAATTTTAATTACATTTAACTTAACCCTAGAACACTAGCATGTTTATATATGCCGCTATCATTAGAGATACGTAAAATTTACGTGCTCACGTAAAATTCGTTTTGTTTGCTTATATTACATTAATGTTGGTTTTAAATATAATGAAAATAATTTGCCTCTTAAATTTAACATAATCTACGCAGCTGAAAAATAAATTTATATAACAATTAGTTATCAATACAATTATATGTCTGTACAGAAAGACATGACTTCTAGCACTCTTCACATATGAGCTGAATGCTGCTCTATACATTCAATCAAAAAAAGTTACATCAAACATAACTTTTGTTGACAAATGGTTATCTTGAAATATTGAAGTTGGTATTAATATTCCAAATAAGGCATTCATTTCATCGCAATTTAAATTATTTAGGGAATTTGCTTAACCTGTCTTCTTTCGGTTTATTTGTGTGTTTGTGTGAGTATTTCTTTATTTACAAAATCGGAAATAAAAAATTAAAACAATCAATTGGTCCTTAGCAAATCGAACCTCGGCAACTGGACCTGGTCTAAGATGAACAATATTTTTTGCGCTAGTTTTCTGTTTAGTGCTATTATTAATTTTCATATGCCACTCATAACCATTTATTTCTTTTAGTCAACATACAAAAATATAATGTGACCTTGTTCATTTGAATTTTGAATATCTGTAGTCTTTTTATTTTTCTTTTGAACATGTAATTCAATTTTTTTTACATTTATTCATAACACCACTGAGCTCAATTTCTTGTATCGGGAATGAATCATTAATTCAGGATCATTTACCATCAGAAATATAATCTGGATCAGCATCATTGTCATTCAGTTATCTTCATCAAATTCAACCTTATCGCCACTTTCACTATCTTCAGATTTCAGAATCAATTCTTGAATTTCTTCATCCGTTAAGTACTTGCGTCGTTTGGTCATTTCTTCAACATAATATGAAATTAGAATTGAAACACTTTTATGTACGTCATTCACAAAGTTAAAAGTAAAGACTATCACTTGGAATACGTTGAAATTACGTATTTAAAAAGTCGTGTATTACTAGCGACACGAAAAATCTACGTGTTTAAAAAATTATGTATGACAAGCGACACGTAAAATTAACGCGGGCAAACTTCCGCATATTAATAGCGACACGTAAGATTTACGTGGTGAATTCTAGTTCATGAAGCGAGACAAATGAACCGTAGATGAAAAAATCAAACCTCTTGGCATGAAACCTACTAAGTGACGCCTCGAAGCACTCAAAATCAAACAAGTATATCGGTGGAAGGACTGGTCAGAAAAGAATCAATAAAAGAAGACCGCACATAAAATTTACACACACTAGTATTCTAGGGTTAAATATATTCATTTTAAAAATTTATCGTTTGCTTTAATTTTAATAACATGTAGACGATGTAATATTCAATTTAATAACTTAGCGTTTGCTTTAATTTTAATTACATTTAGCTTAAATATATTCAATTTAATAATTTACCGTTCCCTTTAATTTTAATATCGAAAAAATTTACTATTGTCCATTTCTCGATTCATTCGGATCGCTTACTTTAATTCTTATATTTACTTGAGTAATTTCGTATTAATTATAAAAAAAAGCACACCTCGGGTGTCTAAATCTGTTCTTTGCAAAATTTTGCATAGCACTTTTTCATTTTTTCCAAATTATTATTAATGCTTTTACCCGGAAAACACCGTTTGCCACTAACTGCGCGTATGAGCGCTAGCGTTTTGTTCATTTATTAAAACTACTAGCGCTTACATTCTGAGCTTTGGATATCATAGCCAGAGGAATTCCGAACGTATGATGCAAATGGATTAACATCTCACTTAAAAGCAACAAGAAGGTTACCGGAGACGGACCTCGTCATTTCGAACCGATGTAAAGTGACATCTGAATGGTCACTCTACATTCATACCAACGTGAGAACTTTGATTCCCTTCTTATTGAACGTGCATAATATAAGAAGGATCTTAAAAAGCATCGGGACTCGAGCCCTCGACTCAGCTGACGTAACACTGGCCATGACCATTTGATTACCGAGACGGCGGAGAGTCCTTAAAAAGAGGCCACCTAATCAGTTTGATACCAGTAATTGTTGCACAATCTGCTTTTGGAAATCATGACAAAATCTAACAAAAAAATTCATGCCCCTAGGCAGAAACATTTTTTAAAAAAACAGAAAAATTGCAAATATGTGCATTTGAAGTTTTCTCACAGCAATATATCATAGCATACTTTTTTGTCGCTCGTGAACTAGAGCTGTTCTAATTTATATAAAACAATTTCTAAAGATGGTTAAATATCCGTGGTCATCTATGACCGATCTATACGTAGGCGGGACAACGTGACATACGTCATTGATCATGAACATATTTAACATTCAAATTCGCACGGAATGAGGATGTCGGTATTTTATGGATTTTTTTCTGAATGAATCACGAAATTCTTCAAATTATGTGATTGGGTTCTCAGAAACACGGAAATGCAGTGCACACTTAGATGCGATTGATTTTGTTGAATTATGTACTTCAGTCAGAATTCACATTAGATTAATTATGAACCTAATTTGGCCAAGATTAGAAACGAGCTTTGACTTGTATTCATTTAATAAATTTCAAACAAAATTCGTCATAATAAATCAAAGTCAATAACGGCTTTTAATTGATTGCTGTATGAACATCGAACTTCGAGGCAATGCGAGGGCTGTTGGCTATCACACCTAAAAGTGTTTAGAACTATTAAACCGGTCTTCAGAGAATTAAGAAAAAACAAGAACCACACAAAATAGAATTTTAAAAAAATTAAATAAATTTACAGTAATATAGCATTCGTACAAGAGTAATTTACGAAAGAATAAAATTAATTCAAAAAGTCACATCCAATAAAACACTATTTTAACAAATATGAATAGGGTTCAAACATTTTGAATTATTAACAACTATACTAAAAACTCAAAAACTAAAACTTACTAATTTTGAAGTACGAAGTTTGAAGTGTATATATATGTGTGTGTGTGTGTGTGTGTGTGTGTGTGTGTGTGTGTGTGTGTGTGTGTGTGTGTGTGTGTGTGTGTGTGTGTGTGTGTGTGTGTGTGTGTGTGTGTGTGTGGTAGTAGTGATACTCATCTAACGACATTTAAGTTTGACAGGCAGCGTATAATTTTTGGTATGGGTCGTAATTCAATTGAAACCTGTTATTCTGGAGGGGGGGGATTTACTGTACTCGTATAGCTTCCTAGAAACGTTAAAACTTGTTATGAAATTTCGTTATTGGTTGATAGACTACGCTTTATTAATAGGAGGTTTACGGCTTCTAAAATACTATGCATCGTTCTGAGTCAGGTAGAACCATTTCTACTTTCCTCTGTCGACAGGTGATTTCTCAAACGATTGTTTACGAAAAATCCGAAAATAAGTGATCCCAAGCTCACAATAGAATTGAAAAACAGTGGAATTGTCATAACTGTTGATACGATTTGAAATGCACGTAGGTAAAAAAGTTTATACAACGATGTTGCATGGGGAAAAAATCTTTGTGAATAAAAAGAATCTCAAGCTACATTTGTGCTTCGCTCTTAAGTAAGAAATCAATCGTTCTGGAACAAAAAAAAAATTCCCTCAAAAGTATGTTTTTTAACACGTGAGTACTTGGATAGGACGTTAGACGAACGGTGTGGAGAAAAAAAATATATAGAAACGTATCCAAGGAATTGACTACCGATAATGAAACTTGGAGGTACTTGTCTCGAGGTGTATGAGTGTCTCGAAGGTCAACTATCTAATCCCAATTAATGGAATCAATAATCTCTAGCCTTATAGAAACATTCTGAAAAATAATTTGCAGTAACACATCGATCAATAACTCCCGAGACTAACCCAGAGATGGCGCTCGTAGTAAACCAGTAACCAGGTCTTTCTAGAGTACTAACCTTTGCTTGAAACGTGTCAAAATTTTAAGTCGATCGGACCAGGAAAAAGGTTTTTTGAAGTGAAGTGAAAAAGGTTTTTTCCAAGTGGGTGCCGCGATTGCTTTCGATGGAACAAAAACAGCAACGAGTCGATGATTCAGAAAGCTGTTTATCGCTATTTACTCCCAAAAAAAAAGATTTCTTGCGAAAAAAAAAATTTTGGGAAAAAAAAAAAAAAAAGATTTGGAAAAGCGTTGGAACGATTGTATCACCCTAAAAGGTGATGAACAAAAGGTGTTATGTTGATGAATAAAAAAAAATTTTGCAAAAAAAATGTTTTCAATGTTAGACTCGGGAGTTATTGATCGATGTGTTATAGGTCTACAAAAATGAGTCTTCATGCACGTTCCCAAGCATACAGCCTCAAATACGCGCGTGGCTTAGGACTAAATACAACAAATTTACGAAATTTCCACTTCAGTCACCAGTCATCAATACCACTGAACATGTATGGGGAAATTCTAGATAAAATATTCAAACCAGGTCGATTTCTAGTAAATATGACTTGAAAAGCACTTTTAAATAATAAGACTCACATTAAATTTAATTGAATCTTTGCAAAGAAGGCTTGGAGCAATTATTCATACTAAAGAATATCTTCGAAATTTTATTTACAAAATTCTAGTTTATATAAGCATTTGAGATTATGTACACACAATGTACAAGTACTCTCAACACCACAATATTTAGCATAGTTTATGATTAACAAATTTTATATTTTTGTATGTAATTTTTTCATGTAAATTTTACATGGAAATAGTAAATTATATTCTAATGTATATATCTAAGCACTTTTTGTTAATTTAACCATATACGTTTTGACGGCTGCTTCATTACATTATGATTATCGATGTATGAATACTTTCTGCACTCACTGTACATGGGTTATTTACAGTAGGTACAGTAATATAAGACAGTATAAGCAAAAGTAAGCACATAATTTTTTTAAAAAAATTTATAATCAAGTTTTTATTTAAAGATGGACAAAAGAGTATAAAAATATTTTAAATGTAATATAATATACAATTTATAAAGTGCTTTAGGCTCTTAACAGAAATACCTACTAGGTAATTACCTATAAATTAAGTACTACGGCTATTTACATTTCTGCAAGATCAAAAGAAGTATCAACGCTTTAAACTTTTATAAATTACACATTTAACATTTAAAAAGTCCTTTTATACTTTTAATGTAGCCGCGGTAGCCTAGTGGTCATGGTTTCGGATTCTTGGCCGGCGGTTTTCGATCAGTCGCGGGTTCGATCCTTGATCTCTAAAGACCCGCCGTGTAAACGGGGCTGATGCACGATCTGTCGGTGCCCAAAGTCCTCCCGTTGAGGTGGTGTGGATGTTAGGAGAGGGAGTGCCAGCTCAGGTGTCGTCCTCTTCACTTGACAAAGGTTCAAAATTACGAGGTCCGTCGCCAATAGCCCTTGTGTTGTTTCTAGTGCGACGTTCATAAAAACTAAACTAAAAAAAATTATACTTTTAATCCATCTTTAAGCTACGTATGCAAAATGTCAACTGAAATGTACAAGGTCCGTCCTAAGTCCGTTATTTCTTGAGTGTACCATAGTAATGTATTGTCGGTGAGTGTTGCTGGTTTTAATGGAGCAAGAGCCAGATATGGTAATATTGCGCCAAACAAAGTACATATAAGAGGAAAAACACTAAATTAATGTATATTACGACAATGTAAAAAAAATCCTTTGAATTGTGAATTGGTTGAATAAAATCTTTGAAAAAGATAAAGCTGGGGATAAAATTAAAAACAGAAGCACGAGATAAAGTAGCATAGTATAAAAGATGTATATCATAGTGTGCAATTAATAAACGTTAAAATGAGAGTATTTCACGAAATTATTTCCGGTTTTTCTTTTTTTTGGATGTCTTTAAAGGACAGCAGCCTTACGTTTCATCCAAGTTTTTTCCCAATAAGGAATTATCGATGCCATAGTGGATGTAATCATACACTTGATAAAAAAAAAAAAAAAAAAAGAAAAGAGAGAGACCCTCCGTTTTTTTTTTCATATTCGTTCAAATGAATATCTATTTCAGGTTTTTTCCTGATATTCGGTGAGAAAAATTGCACTTTGCTTTCCACTTTCCTTTAAGTCTGCCATGTCAATTATGGGATAGATAATTTAGCTGGATTGTGTTTGAAGCAGGGTAATAAATTTTTACCGAATGCTAATTTCTCCGATTGGTTGTACGAGTCCTCTACGGATATTTTGTACTAAATACAAGTTAATTGGTCCGGAGTAGACGATGCGGTAACATTGTAGGCATTGGTCTAATGGAAGCTGATTGCAGTGTAGTGGGAGATGAAGGTAGTTGGTGTTCTTGAGAGGACAATGTGGAAATCGCAATTACGGAAGAAAACAAAGCCAATGAATTGGATACGGGGATATAACAAAGGTTTCGCCAGCTGTAAAGACGGACAAATAAATTTTGTAATGTTTTGGTCAGTTTGGATGGAAGTGGAAAAACAAGATTTAACCGTTTATGAATACGCTTGAAAAATGTGAGGAACTATGCGTTTTCGTGATTCTATGTAAGAAATATTACGGGTAGTTTTGGTTTCTTGGAATTGTTTTTTATTTTTTATTGTGAAAAAAGTTTGGTGTATTTTCATGGAAATTATAAGTGTATTCAAAATTGCAGCTTGATCTAATTCTATGAAGTGGGTTAAAAAAAATTCGAGTTTCGAAATCTATCCAGAAAGACATAAATACATATGAAGTCAAATAAAAGCTTGTAAAATATTAACTGTTTTACAGATATTTGTAAAATAGGAGACAAAAATTGTACATGGTAAAATCCATGACCATAACGCTAAAACACTTTTACAGATAAAAAACGAAAGTAATAAAGATACTGTTAAACAGATAAGGAAAGAAGGACTATTGGCGACTAATCTTGTCATTTTGAACTGCGGTCAAGTAACGAGGACGACGCTTGAACTGTCACTCTCACCCTAAAAAGTTACATACCATGCAAATTGGAAGATTGATGCCCGACAGATATAACATGCATTAGTTCCGCTACACAACAAACCTTCATGATTCGACTAAAATCTTTTTGGCCATGAGCCAACAATCATAGAATGGGGTTGTCAAAGATGTGAATCTTAAAAATTAATGCATATAATTTGCTACATACACTTATGAAATCATAACATTTTAAGTGCGCTATCTAGAATAGACCGGTAATTAAATGAATCTCGATGGAATCACAACTAATTTAACGTGGTCTTCCACAACATCAACAGTTTTCTGATTTTATCGTATTCCTTTAAAACTGTTTAAACATCGCATATAAAAAAAAATAATAAATGTGAAAGATTCCAAAAATCGCGAACAGCAAAACAAAAAAAAAACTTAGAATATGAGAATTAAAATGTAACCGAATTTTTTTTCAACAAATTTAAAAGTAATAATGATTTTATGCGGTATTCGTTAAAAATAAAAATTCAAATAAAAAGCAAAGACGCTGTTAATTTAATTCCTGCCCCTTTTGTTCTAAGGCAAAAGATGCATAAGAATTAAGAAAATGCAGAATAAATTATTATTTCCTCAAAAAAAATCATAAATGAAGTTTACTTCACAAAACAAAGAATTAGCTTCTGAGTCCTTTTATGATTTTTTTAAAGCAAACTTTTTACATCTGACCATTGGACCGATAGCAACTAGTGATTGCAAATTTACTCATATTTTTCTGTTACCATTAAGTTAACAAAATTTTCGGAGAAAAACGGGTAAGCTGGTAAATTACCGTAAATCTTTTGAATCGTATATATTTATGGTAAGACATTTTATTTAATATTTATGTTTTATCATTTTGTATTATTGTGGTTCAATTATACGAAAATTAATTATATTTTTAATATGAATAATACGAATAAAATTCATCAGTTAAGTAAAAATTATTCACGAATAATTTTTCATAATGAAAAAAATTATGAAAAATATAATTAAATACATTATCTATATACAACAAACTTTTTAAAAAAAATAAGTGCGTAAGAAACAAAACTTAATTGACACTTGGCCTAGTAGTGAATATTAATCCAAAGGTTCAAGAAGATTGGAAAAGAGTGGTGTCTTTCTATTATATTTATTGCAGTCTCTACGCACTAATTATGCGCATAAATTAGTATTTACAATTATATTGGGCCTCCAAACAGCCTTATGCAATCATTATCCTGCTTGATTGGTCAGAAAAACTAATGACATTAGACACATGAAATACACGCCTTTCTCGGTCAGTAACTAAAATATGTTCTGAATTTCTTTCCCATGCTCTCTCATACCTCAGAGGAAACACGCTGTCTCCTTTATTACCACTATATTCAAATGAATTATTTCCATCAGGTCTCTTAAAGTATCTGTACACCTTTGAAACATCATTTTTGACAAAATTTTCGATTTTCTCATCTTAATGTTATTTTAAAATTTAATTTTTTTTTTTCTTCCCAATAGTGTTTAAATTTTGCTTATACCGTATATAGAATTAAGGTTTCAGACATTTGAATTTTATTCGGAATCTCATTTCTGAAACCGTAAGTGCAGGTTTGCATGAAGAAAATTAAAAAAAAAAAAAACGTTTGTTTACATTTTTATTTTTCAAAATGTCGCCTAAGATTTACAATAATACAAAATAATTAAATTTTGAAATATGAATTTGAGTTTTCAGAATGTTTGAAAATATAATTGGTAACAGGTTTTTAAATATATTTTTATGTAGAATCAGACAAAAAAAAAATGAGTTTTATTGTATGTTCACATCAATTTTGGTTTCTTAGTTCATTGTTATAAATTCCTGTTTAAGCTTCTTTTTATTGTTGAAAACTTGATTATTTTCGTTTTAAATGGGTAAAGCTAAGCAAAAATTAGTGCAAAAAGGAAATACCAATTTCGTGGTAATGGTTTTCAAAATATCTATATGAATTGAATCTGAAACTCTTGGAAATAATGTGTGCCTAAGAAATTTAAAATGTTCTGCTTTAAAGATGGAAGCTGTTGGAGTTAACAGAATCTTCAAACAATCAGTTGTCAAACGAGGTCTTAAATATTCACTATTATAGTGATGGGAATTCAAAAGGATACATCAGCGTGAAAGACACATACGGGAAAGACAGTGTTACTAAAATGGAATGCATGGATCATGTCTAATAAAGAGTAAGTGCCAGATTGCTCAAGCTCTGAAATCGAAAAATTAAAGTTTATCTGTTAAAAGTAAACTTCCAATTCTTTTATTGACAGATTACAAAACTACAATGGTATTGCTGTTCGTAGTAACGTAGGCAATATCTACTCAAAAACTTCAACAAAATGCGATTTTGTACCATTGTTCATCGAGCGGTAAGAAACCAATGCATGGATAAAGCTCTATCGGGAAAGATAGCCGGTGTCAGCGAGCACTGTCATGAGGCAAAAATCCCGAAAGAAAATGTCTTATCTAATGCAATATTAAATATGGTTAAGCCTACTTATTGAGGACCATGTTCTAAGAAACTTCTGTCAAAGGGCCTCCATGGTAAGACGAAGAATGCTTATGAATGTTTTAATATCATTATATGGCAGAGGGTACCGAAAAAAAAATTTGTGTGTGTTAAAACTTTTAAGTTCTGGTGTGTTAGATGCTGTGATAGAGCTTAATGATGGGTACAAAGGTTGTGTTGACATTTTAAAGGCACTTAATACGACTCCAGGTAATAACCTGGAGTCATATTAAGCTCATATAAACATCTTGACACATTTGATGCCAAACGTCTTTCCAACAAAACGTAAAGCAGCATCGAAAAATACTAAGAGCGCTTAGGAAAATGAATTAATGTGTTAGAAAGCAAAAAAGGTGTTATATATAAACCAGGGGCATTTTAAGTATATTTTATTATGTTTATTGTTAAAAATTGTATTTGAAAGCTTGTTTTTGTTATATCTCAAAAAGAATTTTTTGACATCTTTGCATATGGCAACGTAGATATCAGAAAAATTATAAACCAAATTAATTTAAATTTTTTGCAAAATCCTTCTTTATATAGTTTTTAAGATCCCAACTACTTTCATGGTTGTAAAGTTGATAAGTTTTTAGGAATAAATGTATAAATCATGTATTATAACAACTGGTTTTTTTCATCGTTCTTTGACTCGAAATACAATAAAAAAAAATATAATAATATGATTTTCATCCTGAAAGCAGTACTAGCCTTAAAAAATTTTATGACATATAAGATAAAATTTATGGAATTGTGATATATTTGTTTACTTTTGAGTTATGATAATTTATGTACCATTTTCACTACGTTTTCACTCTAAAGGGAGGGGGATGTTTTTTCTTACTTTTACTTCAGCATTAAAAATAGCTTGATAGCAAATATCAGTGTATTTCAAAAAAATTCTCTCCGCTGTGTACGAATACCTTAACTGGAATATAATATTTGTTCTGAATAATCCCGCTTTAAGAAAAGGCTTATCCAGATTCAATGCTTACGTGCTTAATAATTTCATCAAAGAATCATGCACTATTTGAATATAATTCCCCGTTGAAAATAATCCTTTTAAACGATTTTATCAATATTTGTTTTTAATTTTGTAAGCCAGGGCAGGATTATATTGTACTTCTGTTTTGATCAATAAGTTTCACTTTCATGGGTAACCCAGATGTCAGTGAAAAAGTATTGTAGTAATGTTTTCACTAGCAAATTGAGCACAATGTATGATTGCCAACAACAATTTGAGGCTAAAATTCACAATTATCTACTGGCAATGGTTGTTAAGATTTTGAACCATGTTTTTGTGATGCTGCACCAAAACTTTGAAATGCAGTAATTCCAACTATTTCTCAGGATAATCTTCAACGGATATAATGAAGATCATAAGTATTCTATGTTCGACATGGTTTCAGAAATGATTTTTGTATTATTCCAATTAAATAGCATTTCTTTGGATTAGTATTTTAAGAACCACTTTAAATTTTTTTCAACGAAAAAAAGGCTATCACTCACAATTGAACTTAGTGAAAAATAGACATTTATCAATCATTTGAAATTCTAATAAAATATTTTATAAATAGCTCAAACTAAAAAGGATAAAAATTGTTTTTGTTCATTTTTATTATTTTTGTAATAAAAGTGTTAAGACACATGAGCAATTTCCAACTGTTGGTTTAAAAACAACTTAATAACACACTTTAAAAAAAGGCAAGAAAATTTATTTATTCCCCAAGAGTTAATTAAAAAAAAATTTAGTAGCTATCTTGTTCAATTAATAGAGCATTGCTTCATGTATTTATATGCTAATGTTATTAAAACAATAACCTCAGTTTTGTATTATGCACTTTGCTATTTTTCATTGCTCTTTGAAGTTTCAATTTTCTTTTAAATTGCCAGTTTTAAATTCAAAACTTAGTAAATTAAAAAAAAAATCATGAAAGAGGTGCCATGTGTTTGCTTGCATTTACCCTACATTCGAGGGTTGGTTTACATTTCCTTTTGTTACTTTGTCTTCTGAAATTTCTTCCTTTTTCATAAGAAATGTTTCAAAAAAGAAAGGGAAAAAAATTTCATTTTGGATAAGAACTATCTGTGTAAAACCTATTTGATGAAAAGTCCCTCTCATTATCCTTTCAATTTTTCTCTCGTGATTATCAAGAGATATAGTTATTGCTTATGGTGTTGGCGCAAGAGCCAAATCTGGCTAAACTACTCCAAATTTTTGCTTAAACTGAATCTAGACAGAGAAAAGGGGGTTTAAAAACCGGTCGATATTGAGAAAGATCGAGAGCATCCCGGTGAGTGAGTGTGTGTCAGTCAACGGCAATAATGCCAAATGCGGCTTTGCTGCGACAAACGAGGTGCAACTATGTTATGTTCTAGACGTTCGAAAAATGGAGGAAAAGGTAAAAATTGGTTGATAAAAAGGGTGAAAAATAAAGAAGGACAGCTTGAGTATTTGGAAGCCGCGTCGCGCTTGTTTATTAAAATCAGTAAAACCCACTGTAGAGAAAAAAGATCGCTAGAGTACCTCGAGATCCTGTTGCCCAAACTTATCTAAATAAGAGGCTATCCCGGTGTGAGTCTCACATTTTAACAAAGCCCCATGTTTTGATTGATTGAGTGTTTGTTAATGTTACTCAAAGAAGTAAAACGAGAAACTCTGAACCATCGATTGTGTCATTTTAATCTTTATAGAAACTAATATTACTTTTGAACGGCGAAGGACATTTGAAGGGGGAAGGGGGATTTTAGTCAAAACAAATATTTTACAAATATTGGACTATTTTAATGTCAGTGCTGTATTGCTTCTACACTCTTCCAAAAGGCAATATAATATCATAGTTGTCCATAAGATTTCATAACAGAGAAAAGGCTTTGGTTTGCTGAAAATTTAAATACTTCGTAACTCCCATACTATATAAACAATAAATTATAAGAAATATGACTTATTATTTTCCAAATCTATTTATTGATGGATTGTTTAATTACGTCGCACCTAAAAACAACACGAGTGCAATAGGCGACGGACCTCATCACTTTGTACCTCAGTAAAGAGACGAGGTTGATACCTGAACTGATTACTCTCGATTCAAATTCCATACCATTTCCAGGCGTAAGGACACTGACAGATTTAAATTGAGAGTGTTCAAATTGAGAACATTGTTTCGTTAGAGAACCGTGACTTATGTAAATTAGCATTACAACACTCGTGTGAAAAATGAAGAGAATTTTCAAGCGATATTTATTTTCACAAAAAAATATAGAACCAAAGATACTAATTCCACCTCCGAAAATTTAAGTAAATATTCAGAGTAGAGTACGTAAGCATTCGTATAATTGTGGAGGAGATATAAGTGTACGAAGGATTGTCGGCGATTTGTGCTCTTTCACAACATTCGCCGTGTTTCTTGCAAGAGTTGATTGAATTTTACAAGGTATCAGGAAAAATGAGTGGTCACGAGTGTGTGGATCACGGAATGAGAAGGAGATTAGACGGGAAGTGGGAGTCAAACTAATCACAAGCGTACGTGGATACAGAAGTCAATGTAACACCCAATGTCGTCTGCAGTTTGCGGAAATAGTTTCAAGATACTTTACCTGGACAAAGTCAACCAAAATTTACAACGACGAATGAGGATTGTAATTTAGCACTTTGACTGCGGCGACGCAGGACTTCTACACTTTCGCAGCTCTCTCGTGCGCTGTATGCTGCCACTGGAATCGGAATTTCTCGATCTACAGTTGCTGAAGGTTTCATGAGAGAGGGGTGCATATCAGATGACTCATTGTTTGCGTCCTAATCACTGAAGCACACAAGAGAGAGCGTGTTTCAGTGGTGGCGCAGACAACATGCGCCTTGGACCAGACTTCAGTGGAGCACCATGTTTTCTACAGATGAGTGGAGATTCTGTCTGGACATTGATTCTAGGTGTACCTGTATCTGGAGAGAGCCTAAGACACGATATAATCACTCTCTCGTTAAAGAAAAGGATCATTGCGGTGATGGAGATGTAATGGTTTGGGCAGGCATTATGTTGGATTGCCGCATACCCCTAAAAACAAAAGCTATCTGTGTACCATGAGGAGTGGAGAGGAGATTTTAGAGTCTTATGTTCGATTTTTAGGGACACAGTTCGTCCTGGATTCCTGTTAATGGATAACACTCGTCCACAACGGTTGAGCTAGATGATGATTACCTGGAAAGTAGATACAACCAATCCATGCAAATATTCGCTGCATGGATTGGGTGTCTAGATATCCTGACCTTAACACTGTACATAATGTCTGCACGCTCTAGGGAGTGCAAATGTATATCGTGGTTCATCTCCAAGAACCATCCCGGAGATGAAAACTGTCTTGCTGCAGTAGTGAGATCGACTGTCACAGAGACTCCTCAACTCGGAACCTTACCCACATTAAACTCATTTTCTGTTCGATATCACAACGTGGATTTTGGACATCTCAGTTACATGAGCTTTACTGATAATCATGCCCATATAAAATGATTTATGGGTAAAAAAAACTTTTTCTCTGATATCAATATATATTCATACCAAATTTCATTGAAGTCTGTCCATTAGTAATTCAGGAATTCGAAATAATGCGAAAATTTTCTTAATTTTACTCACGAATGTATATAAGATGCGTAGTGATTAGATTCATTGGATAGAAGAATTGGAGATTAGAAATGAGGAAAGATAGAGCAATTAGTGAGAGGCACATCATATAGATGCAAACAGGATTGAGGTGATATTCTGACTAATCCAGATTCAAAAAGTCCCGTGGAATCGGATCGAGTATACTAAACCTTACTTTTAACTGTTATTATAATAAGTAGAATTCTCAATTACAATATGATATTTAGCTTAGAGGCGATTAAGAAAACTCTCCAGATTAGTCATAGGACTTGTTCTAAAAATATGAATTAAACAATTTAAAGGTATTTAGCTGATAATTATCACGTCTCGAGGCACTTAATATTAATAACAACGGTAGTTTGTTACAAAAGTTGCTGATTTCTTTCACTTTTTTTTTTCCTTTTTGAAATCCAAATTTCTTTTTTTTTTCTTGTTCAGAGATCGAAAGACTTTCATCCTGAGAGAAAAATGATGGTTCTTTGCAAAACGATTTTACGAGAATTTTATGCATGAATTTAAAACCCCAGTGTGTGGTTCCGTTTCTCTGCATTTCGAACTTTTGAAATGCAACTACTATGATGTGGCGAAAAGTGAAGAAAAACGAGCCAAGTAATAAGCAACCGTGATAGTCGAATGACACAAGCTCATGGTAGGCGCCATCGAGTAGTGGGTTTGAGTCCTGATGCCTCTAAAGACCCACCATGTTGTGGGTCTGATGCACGTTCAATCTGTAGAACTGATGTTGGAGTTTATGACGCAAGAACCAAATTTGGTTATGTTGCGCCTTACCATGTGTAACTATGATCTAAGTGTTAGGAAAAGGGGGGAAAGAATGATTGACATGAATAGGAGGCCCAAAGGAGATAAGGATCGCTAGGGAATCCCGAGGATGGAGTACCACGTTTACCAAAGAAGTAAGCCCCATGGGAAATAAAGAGATCACTAGGGTACCTTGGAGTCTCGTAAAGAAGATAAACTACTGAGGGGTAGGGTCTTCCAAGTGTTTCTGTTGGTACGTGTGAAAGTTTGAAGAGAAACCGAAAGCTCGAATGTCATCGTAATTGTTTGACCAAGATTTAAAAATAATACCGAAATATAATCGGAAATATATTTTAACTGTTAAGCATTTTATAAACTCAAAAAACCCCATTTCCCTTTGTGTGTGTGTGTGTGTGCGTGCGTGCGTGCGCGCGCGCGCAATAAATTAGAATTATATAATTCCTGCACTTTTTAGATTGCTAAAACTGTCAAATGTTGTTTACGAATTTCAGTAATAAGCTATCATAACTAGTAAAATCAAATAAAAATATATGTATTATTTATCATCCAATACAAAACAAAACTACGCATATTTTAAAAGGCAGTAAGAAAATAATAGAAATTTTTCTATAAGACGTATTTAATTTCAAGAAAAATAGCTTTCCAAATACGTAGGCATCCTTGTTACATTATGAACTCGTTACTTTTTCAAGAATAAAAAATAAGTTTATTGTAAATCACGTCACAACAAAAGGAATGTCAGGTATTTTTGTCAAAAGGGTCGAGACAGAAATTCATTTTTCAGATGAAATCCAAGAATCCTCGACGGTTTATTTTGAAAAAAAGCGAAGGTCCCTTCCTTCTGGTTAGTTTTGTTTGTGTTAAAAATGGAGCCGATTTGCCAAACTGACTGCCAAATTGGATGTCTATTGAAGAAGACTGGGATGGGTAGTTTTAAAAAAAATGTTATTTACGATAGAACTTTAAAATTATTTCACAGATATAAACAACGAACATTTATTGTCACCGTAAAGCTATAAATATTTGCAAACACATCATCTATTTAGTGGATGCTTTGGTGCACTAACAAATATTCGAAAATAAATCAGTTGGCATTCTTCTGAGCTCCGGCATGTAATTATTAAATTTGACAGAAAAATACACGTACCCTATGTTTTGTACGAGACTTAATTTATAAGATTTATAACCAAAAACAAAAAAAACATTGATGTGGTTTTTGTTTTGATAGTTTTGTATTATACCATTAATTTGCATTATACCATTAATAACGCCCGGATTCCCCGTTCGTTTTTTCCCGCCGACTTATTATGTGCGGCAACATGGCAACCTGCTTCCACAAAATTTTGACGTCAAAAGCTTCATCGCCACAAAATATCAAACGACACCTATCCAGATGCATACTTCATTCGATCCATTAAATGATCCTCATAATAATGTAATCTATATTAATAAAATGAAGAATTTACTATTTTTGTCGGTGGTGTAACGAAAATATAAGAAGACGCAAGACTATGAAATTTAGAATGGGCCTTATACTTGATAGCTGGATTGTTAACTTTCAAAATCAAATCCGTGTGAAGAAATTAAAGGCAACGTTCAGTATTATTGAATTATAATTTCTTTTAGGCTTAAAGTAACGTAATTAGTTACAGCTTTACTTTAAAAATTTAACTATTATTTACAAATTAAATTTTTAAAGTTATGAAAACTTTAAAAAAACAGATATATGAACTGTAAGCTTCGTCCTCATTGGATGTTACTTTATTTCATTTATTGAATCATTCTTTCCTAGAAGACTAATTTGCTCTTCTCTCGAAATTACAATTAAAAGTTGATTCTCATTAAAAAATACTTTTATCCTTCCATCTGTATTGTTCCGTTTTACCATTCACTCGTACAAAGAATGGGTATACCTGTTAGTTGTTTATACATCCAAAATGTCTGAATCCGTTGCTACAGATTTCATACTATTGTTTCGAAAAGTTTGGACTTTATTCTTTTTCCAGCTTAAGGGGTGTTTGGGTTTATAGGCAAGGAGAGAATACTCCAGACAATAATGCTGAATGAGACATTGGAGACAAATGGGATCTGCAAATGTCATCAAGACGCTGAAAATAGGTGCTCCGAGACAAATCGAGAATGATTACTGAAAATATATACGTGTGAGCGACTGTGCATTTGAGTGGTATGTATGTGCCTCATACGAAACAGATGAAGGAAATTTGCATCGCTGTGTAAGAGCATTGTGATGTACATTCTTTCCTGTTAAAAGGAAATCAACTTATTTACTAGAGGAAAGAAATTTTCAATTTACTTCGAAAGTTCTGCTTGTTAATTGGAATGCATTGCATGGACTCTTTCTACATTGCACTGTAACGAAGGGAAAAGTTGCCATCAAATACCCATGAGAAACGAATTTTCTTTTTAGTGACTCGAATAATGCTATTACACAACAAAAAAAAAGGAGATTTATAGTTTTACAAAGCTCCGAAAATGAGTCAACAATTTTCATTTCTGCGTTTTAAGTTGTTACGAATGTTGAATTATTTTGCTTTTATTTATATGGGTCATAATGAATTTGTGTTTATGTTTTTTGTTGCTGATTTTCGTTTATGTTTTTTATCGTATTGTTATACTATATATTGTTCTACTTTTTCAAAAATAAATTGGAAAGAGTACGAACATTAAAGGGCCTCTGAAAATTAATGAACCAATCTTCCTTTTTTCATGTAATCTTTATTCTCTTTTCACACTATTTCCTTTTGTACAATTTTTTGATGAATGTATCAATCATGTAAATGAAGGAAACAGTAATTGAAATTAAAATTTCATAATTTAATTCTGTTTAAGAGCTCATAATTTAAAATTTATGCGTTTTAGAACACATCAATTTATTTAATGGACTTGAGGAACATTATGCATGTAAATGTTTAGAAGTAGTTTCTTTTAAATAAAACCAATTTTCTTGAAATTAAAATATCATAAAACACGAGAGAGCTTCAACAAAATAGTAACAAATATATTTTATTGCTTTTAATGGCGACATTCCATTTCAAAATGATGCAATGATAAAAACAATAAGTTATTAATCAGAAATTATAATATTGTATTCGATCGTAAGTCAGCATGTTTTTAATTAGTGTAAAATGAGTGTGTGAACTTCGTTGTTTATAGCACAAAAGCCAAATCTGGGTATTCTGTGCCAAACAATGTGTACATGTGATCTAAACACTAGAAAAAAAAATGGGAAATAACACCGGCAAAAAAACAATTTTTTGAACATAGATTTTCTTTCACACTTCACGCAACATGATTTTCTTATATTTTTTTTCAAAAAAAACCTTACATTATAGTTAAAAATTTGTTTTCCATTAATTTTTAACAAAATAATTATTAACAAAAGAAACTTTAAGCAATGACTCCTTCACCTTGGCGACGAATTTGGCGACTTGGTGAGAAACTTGGCGTACAATTTACTTCTTCAAATAATTAATTTAAATTAATTAATTTTTCTTAATTATAATTAAATTATCGTATTACCTTCCAAAACAATCGTGCATAGAAAATTTCAGCTCAATTGAGTGCTTTAAAATGTGAGAAAAAAGTTTTTCAAATATTGACCCAGTCATACCATATGAGTAGAAAACTTATTAAAAAGAGGAAAATTGGTGAATAAAAAGAAGGGTTGAAAATGGTCGTAAAGATATGCTGGGTGGGGGGGGGGGGGGTGTCAATCGTGTTTATCAAAGATACTCCATGAGAAAGAAAAATATCGCTAAGGTACCTCAGAGTCATGATACCTAAACTTGCCCACGAAGATAAGCTCCTGACAGGTGAATTTGGGTCAAGTCACAAGAACTGGTAGCTTCACTCCCTTAACTTTCACATCTCGCCATGTGAAAACTTTGCTGCCGGTTGCATTTAGCGTAAGTCCTATTCTACCTTTTGATTGCTTGTTAATGTCGCACTAGAAATAACGCGAGAACTACTGCCGACGGGCCTCACAAAATCCTGAATCCTCTTTTCCAAATTTACGAACAACGCTGACACCCAGACAAATTTAAGGCGAATCGCGGCGTATATTTAGTGCAATAATGACTAGAACCCGCGAATCGGAGGAAATAATACCGGTCATTAACCGAAAGCATTAAATGATTCACAACCGCCGAGTTAAGTATAACAAACACTTATAACAACAATCAACGCTTCAGAAATGAATCGTATCCTTGTGAATAACCTAAAACGAGACTAACTAATCTTAAAATTAAGTTTACCAGTTAAATGCGTGAAATTTAGCAAACTGTAACTATAATTTTTTTTTAAATATTTTTGTCCTCAAATCCGTATTGTAAAACATCTTAAGTACAAACTTTCATCATTATACGTATTGTAAAATCCCGTTCAGAATGTATTTCTAGACAACTTGGCGTTCAACGAAACAAAGCATTCAGAGAGCTCATTTTAGCGCGAAGGGAATACACACGCGACCCAAAATAAACATACCGTAAATGCAGAGAGCGCAAGAGACGTTTTATTCATAAATATACCTTTACAATAAATCCAATTAAAAACATTTTTTCGCAAATATAAATACGGAGTAAAAAATTCAATAAATATCAAATTGTTTTTCGCATAAAAAAAAAAAAAGAAAAGAACTAAAGCTTACAGGTTTTGAGGCGTGTAAAAAGTATTCATATATTAAATCAAACACATATTTTTATGTTTTGAGAAGAGAACTCTTTATCGACAAGCGACATCATTCATCTTGAGATGCATACAGTGAGAGTAGAAAGTAATCGTGCACTGATTGTCATATTCTATAAACAAGCCTCGTGTAAAATTTACATGAAAAAAATTAGCAAAATATACAATATCATACAAATTGAAAATCCTAAATAATGCACAATCTTATGGTAGAGAAAATACTTGTACAATGCATATAAATATCAAATACTGAAACTAGAATTTTCCTAATTCTTTGTAGGAAATCCTTTAACATGAATAATTACTCTGAGCATTCTTTGCAGATTCAACTTAACTTGATGTCACTGGACTAGAATGTAGTCCCGTTCTTGTATTTTAGATCATTTTAGTAAGTCAACCGACATTATTAGAACTTTCTGATAAAGAATTTACTATATATGTTCAATGGGACCGATATCGGGAGGCCAAGGAGAAATTTTCATTAATTTAAAGGGTGTTACATAAGATCTAAAGCCGCTTATTTACAATAGTATACAATATTTGTGTTCATCATCATGCATAAAAATACAATGACCATGAGGACCCGTTTTTGTCACTCTAGACTGTAAATTACTCTTCAAAATGTTTATATATAAGACAACAAGTTTGGTTGAATATTTTCAAAGAAAACTAGGAATAATGATTTATAGGCTAAAGATATTATTCGAGATATTAATTGTAATACAGTTGATTAAGCATTGAAGATTATGATCCTACAGTTTTCGCATAATTTCCAATATGTGTCTACATATTTTTTTAAAATTCACACAATAAAACTTCAGCAAAGGTCTTAAAAAATAAAGTATTTCAAATAAATATTCGGGTTGAAATATGTTCTACATTTTTCACTTTAATAATTCACAATAATGGTAATGTATCGATACTGAATTGGAATAAGACAGTATTTTATAGACAAATAACTTTCTCATACAACTGCTATTACCTTTAAAAAAATTTTCATTACATGCAGTGTAATAAAATAACTGCCGCCTATTACTTGGTCCATAAGACGTGTCTAACATTTAGGAGACGATTTCTTACTACAAATGTATTTAACATGTCTAGTTAATTTACTGTTGAATTTATAAAAGAAATAAATAAGGCTAAGTGTGTTCTAAAGATTAAATCGAATAGAAATATTCGAATGATATTCATTATTTTTAGAAATGCTGAAAAGGTTTTTTTTTTTTTCATTTTAATATAATGATTATATTAATCATATGTTAAAGTTACTTTCGGACCGAAAGACATGCTGCAATTTTATGTCGATTTTATGTGTTAAAAAAATGTGTCTAATGGTTTGAAAAATACGGTACATAAAGTAAAATAGCTAAGAAGAAAGATATATATTAAATATAGCAAAATTATACGATTTATTTTAACTAATGATTTAATTGTTCATAACTAATTTATAAAACACTGTATAGATTTTTTTTATTTATTAATACTCAGAGAGAGTCAATATTTCTTATATCTTCCAATTACTTTCTTCAATTGGTTCTTACAAGTTATGTAAAATATGTAGAATGTGGACATAATCTATTAAATACCCAATTTTTTTTCAAATACAGATAAATAAAACTACACAAAAAAATTCTTATTATGCCTCAATAAATAATTAAAATTTAAATATGAAGATTTCTACTATTACAAATGAACTCCAAATTCGTGAGATATTTTACACCGAAAAATCGAAATCTTCAAAAATATTTTTTAAGCATTTCAAGATATTTTTAAGAATAATGTGTTCTTAAGATTATTAGTCATTTTTACCATTGTGAAATAAATATTATAAACATTTTTCTGGAAAATCAAAAAGAAAATTACTGTGAATTCTAAAATTCAAGAATTTATAATTTTTTTTTTCCTCTCCAGCACGATTTTCGAAAACGGATTTCATTAAAACATTTATTTTATATATTTAAATTCGGTAATTAAATGGCCTAAAATTTTTAGCTTATAAATTTTATGTCATTGCCTCCACTTGAAAGTTTTTTTGTATAACGAAAAGTTTAATCTCTTGTTTTAAATTTGAATCGAATGACTATGAATTGAAAAATAGCTATTAAAACTAATAGCAGCAAGGAATTTTAAATATATGTTCCATTTCAATGAAATTACAAATTTATTTTTTATTAAATAAGTCTTACAAATAGTATTCGAAAAGAATAATTTCGTATTTTAACACACACAGACACATTTTCTTTTCAAATTATTTTTTCAATGCTCCACAATTAAAAACATTTTTAAGACAATTTGAAAATACAAACCGTCGTTAAAATCTTAAATATCACAAGGCTATATTTATTGTATTAATCAAACAATTGTACGAAAATAAATATCTTCAACGAATGAAGAATTATTGGAAATATTTACTAAAATAATAAATATTATGAGTGTTTACTAAATTTAAAAAATCGATTTTAAAAACTATCAGAAAACATTATAAGCAAATCTCCTGTCGCTAAATTTCAAAAAAAATTTCTTGTAAACATTTCTAAGCACGCACAAGAAAATCACATATATTGCTTGATCATGCCATTGCAACTAATTCTTGTTAAACGATGCCGCCTTCCATTTTATGGAATTTTAAAATTGTATTTGTAAGTATCAAATAGTCTGAAAGGATCCATTAACTTCACTGATCATAATCTTTTTATTTTACTCATTCAAAATGTATATATATTGTAGTGGACAAACAGCTAAATTCTTTATTAGAAACAGATTTTTATTTTTAATTTCAGCAAACTGTATTTAAAAAAATGGTTTTTTATTTATCTAGAAAAAATATATATCCAATATTCCAAATTTTTAAGCTAATGTGATAAATCGACTTCCTTCCTAATACTGCAAAACAAATTTTAGTTGTTTACAGTTATTATAAGGAATTTTGAAGTATATCTTCAAACTGAAGAGCAGAAATTTGAGTAGTTATAAGAATGTCAACTAAAAAAGTTCATTTTAGAATATCACATGGAGAAATTTCTATTTTTTATGAACCTCAAAATATAAAGCCAAAAGATGAAAATATTCATAAACTGAATATTCGTTAAATCAAACGAAACCTTTCAATTTCGCAATTTGAAATGCTTTTTTTTAATTTTGCGAAATAATTTAAAGAATAATGTACATTCGTCATTTGAAAACTTGCAGTAAATATTTCAGAAATCAACAAAATATAATGCTTTTACTAAGAATTTTTTTTAATAATGAGAAATCGAATAAATCTAATAAAAATTAACATTTTTTCTATTTCGTGTTTCTTTAAATTCAGATTCAAAAGATTAAATTCAGGTGTTATAGAAAAATTTCAAGTTTGGGAAACTTACCTGTTGAGTGCAAAGGATAAGAGACGACGATGACCAGAAAGGCAATAACTGTCCAGCCATACATGCAAAAGCCTGCGGAAACGCAAGTAAACCTAGTTTCGTATGAGATCGAAACCCGGTTTGAGACATAACCAATGACAATACCCGCACTTTCTCACACACAAGCACCCTAGTACGCACAATGCACACCACCTGTATGAGAAACCCAAACTGTCTGACGAAGGAGAATAACTGAGGAACATTGAACTAACTACTCGACTCTCGTAAGTTATTATGGTGAAGCGCTACCTGGTGAGCAGTCTCCGAAAGCGAACTCAAGTTTCTGTTTCGTCGAGGCGTTTTCTGTTTGTTTATTTATTTATATTTTCGCTTGAAATTGCTTTTATAGGTCGTGTTTTTCGAATAACTGGGGATGTGGGGGAAAATATGGGTGGATGTGATATGAACCGCCTCCACACACATGTGGGTCCTTTAAAATGTCTTTTTCTCCCTTTTGATGGGGGAGAGGGAAGAAAAGTGTTTTTTTTATAAGTTGTTTCATTTTTCTCTTCTTTCTTTTTTTTTTTTTTTTTTTTTTTTTATTAATTTAAAAAAAAAAAAAAAAAAAAAAGGGAATTGAGTTTTCTTTTCTTTCCGCGGATAAAGAGGAATAATTAAATTTTCTTAATAAAATCTCTTTTTAAAACTGAAATAAGTTATTTAAGCTCTTTTTATTTCACTATTTGTCTTCTAATGCGCAGAAAAGCGTTTTTGTATGAACTGCTTGAAAACATAAAAAAGTATAATTATTCCATCTTGTTACAAGGTATATGAAAAACTTTGTTTGGTGTCCTTTTTTTTAGTATAAAATTTGGAAAAGAAAATGTTAATTCTTAATTAATTTTAAAAAATATAAAATAAACGGAAGTAATTTTTATTTGTAAACTTCAGAATTAAACAGTGTTAGTTCCTTAGGATGATTTTCTTTTTTTTCTTTTTTTTTTTTTTTTTTTTCCAGTTTTCAAAAGAATTAAATTCGTTTTATCTAATTTTTTAATACTTCGGAAATGTAAATTAACTAAAAAATATATTGTTTTTAAACGAAGGCTTGAAAACATTATTAAAGAAAGTTCGTAATAAAAATAAGAAATAAGAATCACGAAACATTTTATTCAACAATTAATCTCTTAAGAAAATTTGAAATTGAAAAAATATTCACAAGGAAATAATTTCAAACATGAAAATGCTGAAACATTTTATAATTAAAATTACAACAAAAAATTTCAAAATGAAGGAAATCTAGAAATTCAATGTTTTAATAGAATATTTTTATTATATTTTTAAGCTCAAAATCTAACGAACGGTAATATTTATATAACAAAGCAACATTTTTTAAACACAGTTTAAATTATTGAAAAAAGTAAGAATTTGAAGAGGACTATTACAGAAACACAGAATGAAGTTGACGATGCGAAAAATGTTTTTTTAATCATATTGTTCTTTTTTGGTAAAAAAATAAATATTCTTTTTAAATTATGTAATACTGTTCATTATTTTTAAATTTTTTGCATAATTACTTTCACATTCAAACTTTATTTTAATTATATGCTTCGATTTATTTTCTAATAATTAAAATAGTTTGCTCGATTTGATGTTTCGAATCCAAGGTTTATTTATCTATTGTATTAGCGTCACACCAGGATACCCTCGTGTGCTAGTAACGTCACTAGCCCACGAGGGCTATTGGCGCCGGACCTAATAATTTTGCACCTCAGTCAAATGATGAGGATTGCATCTGTGTTAGCACCCTCCTCTTCCACACCTCGCCAGCGGGAGGACTTCGGTCCTCGATAGATGTAACGGGCTTCAGCCCCGGCCACACGGCAGGTTTTTAGTGGTATCAAGGCTCGAACTACGACTCGACGAAATCCGCCGGCCACGAGTCATCTACCACTAGGCTAGTGAGGCCACTCGGTATATGATTGTTTCACGGAAACTTTTTCATAATGCAAGAAATTCAACCCAGAGTCATTTTAGACTATGACCGGTCCCTTATAGTTTTCATTCTCATAAAAACTTCTGGTTAGCCTTCTAGATAAGGAGTTTAGTGAAATCTATTAAGAGATCCCAAGAATTTGTACGGGCATTAATCCCAGTCAAGAGGGTTGTTGTAGGACCCTTGATTAATTGTTTTCTTAACATCCTTCTTAGAAGCAGCTCGAGAGCTATTGGTGGTGGTCCTCGTCATTTTGAACCTCGGTCAAATGACAAGGATGACATATGAGTTCATACTCCTCTCTTCAAGTTTCTACACCGTATCAATTGGAGGACTTGGAAATCCGATATCATGCATCCCGACGACACCCTACACGGCGGATCTTTAGTGTCTTAGGACTTGCACCAACGATTCAACGGAAACAACGCCAGCCATGAGTTCACGACCATAACTATTTAGCTAGAATGGTCACGTTAAATTCTACATAGAACAAGTCCATCTACTAAAATAATTTATTCTAAGTTGATATTATATTCGTTTGAAATTTGATTTGTTCGGGTCTGTGAATTCTTCGAATATTCTTGAAAAATAAATGAAACTTGGCAGAACTTCTCAGGTGTGTTTTTTTTTATCCTACCATTCAAATACAACTTGCAGATCTGTTTTGACAGAAAAAAATCGAAAACGCCACAGACAAATGAGAATTTAAACTCAATGACGATAGTTAAACTCGCTTCTAATTGTCTTTTCTACAGTTTAAAACTCGATTATTCTCTTAATTATGTGGTTCTGATGCTCACATTTTTTTCAAAATGTATTCATTAAGAAATCAAACAATTGCTATAAATAAAATTTAAAATAGCTGAACGGTCGGTTGGGATTCAAAAACCCGAAAATGAAACAGCATTTCAATAAATATTTATGAAATTTTTAATTATATAAAAGCGATAAAAATGTTTATTCTATTTATATTTATGACAGTGAAGATTTGTTTAATTCAACAGATTTAGATGGCTTAATCAATGTTACTGTGGTTAATTATAAAGAATTAAAATTAATAGTTCTAAATCAAATGAAAAATTTAAATTTCTTAATAATCTTGTTTTAAAAAGGAAAATTATATGAAATATAAGAAAAAAACTATAAAAAAATTAAAAGTGTACCTCAAAGGTTTCCTGTTAGTAATAGTCTAGATAATATTTATTTACATTTCTTTGAACATAATTTTATAAGCAGAATTTTTATCCGTAATACTGATATAAACATACATTTTTTCATTCCAAGATGCGGAACAGAGTATTAATTATTATTTCCCATTTTTGTTCTTACTCGATTCTTTAATTTTACTTTGCTATAATTTTAAAATTGCTTGAATTTTAAATTGTTTACGATTTTAAATTGATAGTTTTCGACTGTACTGAATTAACATTTGTTTGTTGATTTAAGTAAATTTTTGGCCTATTTTCATTCGAATTTTTAACTTACAGCATTATATTTTATTTGATTTTTGGTTATCTTTTTAACTAATTAGTTTCTCTTTTAATATAGAAATATTTAAATATAGAAAATTTTATATAGAAAATTTGTGTTCTAAATAATTTTTTAAAAAAGATTTAATAGTTATAATCTGTATTTTAGATTTTAGATTATTTTGCTTACAAATAAAAGTAATATATATATATATATATATATATAACGCGCACGTATACATAAAATGTATAACAATTATCTCCACAAATTCCAAAAATCCATAATTTTCTTAATCCTTAATCCTTAATAATTTATATATTGTAATAAAAAACATATTATTACAACATTGCCACATATAAATTATATAATAATATTTTTATAATACTAAGGTAACTGAGACGTCTTCGACAAGGAAAAATCAATTTACGTCCAACATTTGTAATTCTAACTTTTTCTAAAATTAAATGCATTGGAAATAACCTTTTGGCATTGAGATATGTGTATACTTATACATTTGTTAGTGCATAGAAAATCGCCTGTTCGAAAATAAATAATTATGTAGGAGTAATCCCTGGAAGTATTTCCATTTGCAAATCGGGTGCTTACTATTTGGTGCATCTTACTTAAATCTACTGCATTTATAATCTAAGAAATTTTCTCAGCCCTTAAAAGCATAACATTCCATGTACTGAATATGATTATAACTTAAAAATTTAAAATTAACAAAATTTTAAATTTTGTTTCAAATTTCCCTTAATTTTCATATAAAAACTGTGCAATACCTAAAAATTGTGAGAGTTTACAAGAAAAAAGATTACGTTCCCAGTGTAGGAAATAACATAGTGTGCAAAATATCAACACTATATGTGGAGTGGATTATGAGAGAAGTTTATCTTAAAAAACAATATTTAAGGAAAAAACGGGTATTCTGAAATTTTTCTGTATGACGTGGGACGTGTATTTACAATTATAAAATCCAGTTTTCAAGCATTCTAATTATTATACTGTGATAAATAATGAGTTTCTGGAATCAGAGAATCACCTTCTAATAGAAAAGTCAAAAATTGCGAAATTTGAGGCATTGCTGTTGTAACGCCCCGATTTCACTTGTCTCATTTCATTGTGCCGATACAAAGCACAATCTCGAATGAAATAGTCACACAATGAAGGAATCCAAATAGCTGTGATTCGAATGTTCAAAGTACAGATATTTATTTCTTGTGTGTGGAACAAGTCCATATCTTAAAGGGTATCGAATAGTTTTTCTTATCTGAAATAATTCTTGAGGTGGTTTCGATTCCGATTCAGCATGATTAGCTATCGTAGAATCTCTTTCTCTCTCTCTCTCTCTCTCTCTCTCTCTCTCTCTAGTACTGCTACTCGTACAGATCACCACCCTTCTCTATTACAATCCTCCAACTATTAAATTCTCCATGGTTTATGTATGTTATCACATCATCATCTTATTCCCTACACTTCACTAATTCTATTCTAATTTACACAAGTAACGATTCATTGCACAAGTAGATGATTCAATCGAAGTCGTAGAAAACCGTTAGTAGAAAGGAAATTTGCGGGAAACCCATGCTTCCGTGCATTCTGTAGCCAAAAACATTAGTAAGTTTCCGATAGCGAATTAATTATCTTAAACAAATTGATTTGTGATGATGACCAAAACAATTCTTTCTATGCTTTGAATGCTTAGAACAGTCTATTTTATTAATCTTTTTATGGCCTCTTTTGGAAAAAAAAATCTTTGCTACTTCCGTTCTGACTCGTTTGACTTGTTGCCATGGATCAACGCCATCAATTCATATCTCAAAGAATTATACCTTCCAAAACAACAAAATAATAAGTACTTATTAAAAACATAAGTGTTTGTTTTTGCTCTAGATGTTATTTACTTATCATAAATAAAAAGAATCTAACTAGCCAACTTTTCTAGAACCAAATTAACGGAACTGTAACAGCTTTAGAAACAAAAAAAATAGTTTTTATTTATTGCTTTCCTTTTCTATGAAACTATAGTGTCAGAATGTTTTTGTTTGCAGTAACGTCGACCTAGAAGTTCATTGGGGACAAGTTTCATAATTTTGAACCGTGGTCGAGGGACGAGGATTCACTCTCCTAATTTCCACGTCACCGCACTTTTGAAGCTTGACACCCTATTATACTTAAGTGATATGACCATTTCAGGTCTCAGATGGTTTCAATATCTCAACCCGTTTAAAATTTTCACAGGGAGCAGGATTTGGAAATTCTTGAATGGTGGAATGAGCCACATCACTTTATCAGTAGCCTAACCATATTCACATTTTACCATATTAACTTGAGTTAACCATACGAGGTAGGTTATAATAGTATCTACAAGTATTTTTGATGATAAAAGAAGTTATTACTATTGTGTGCTGCTATCTATTAAACGGCATCAACAAACGGTTTTTTTTTTTTCAGCTTTGAATCAGTGTCAATCATTTGACACTGATTCAAAGGTTTGTTTTGATTGCTTCTGCAGCGAATTACCGTCCTTTTGCACTCAGTTATCACCATCGATGAAATATGGAATTTGTTATTTTACACCAGAAGCCAAAAGGCAATTAAAAAAATGGGTTGCTTCCTGTGAATGGACTCCAAATAAGGGCGAAAAAGTAATGGCGACGATTTTATGGGATATAAAGAGCGTTTACTCATGGACTTCTTAGAAAAAAAGAAAAATTATCAATGGATAATAAGTATTACACACACACACACACACACAGTTAATTTTCTAATTCTCATTTCTCATTCCTAACACGGATACTATTTAAACCGCTTTCGTGTTGTTTTGTATGAAATTTAAAGAAGAATCCAGATATATGAGAAAAAATAATAAAATTTGCTCAGGGAAATTTTAATCCCTTCACTTTCCTTCAAGTTTAAGTGGCAGTCACAAGCGAGAGGCCATGATCATGATCTCGTGTCCGGAATTGTTTCCGTCGATCCGTGAGCTCGAGCTCTAAAGATTCTAAAGACCGTCATTGAACGGATCCTCTTCACGATAAGTCTGTCGAGGTTCTAAGTCCTCCCAATGGCATGATGTGGAAGTTTGGTGAAGGGTGTCAACTTGCGTTATCTTCATCACTTGACTCAAAATTATGAGGACGTTTTCATGTTAAAAAATAAATAAAAAAATCCTTATGGTAACTAAAAATGCTCCAAATTTTGCATTTATTTTTTACTTTGTTGTTGATAAACATAGGATACTTCGCTGATTCTGCGGATGTATTATTTTTGAGAGTTTGGTAAATAGACTATTCGAAAATCTAATTTTCAAGTCATAAGAGCGCGTGCCATAGTAAAGAGTTTAGTCGGATCCCGTCTGCTTGCGAGTCCACTTGCGGTTTTAGCATGACTCCGTTTTTATGAGATTCAGATAATTCAGATTCGGTACAAATAAGCACTTAACAGAATTAAAACTTTCAATAAAACCTGATTTAATTTTTAACAACTACAGTTGGACACATATCACTCCATTACGAACGTGTGGTATATGTGAAGGAAACTCACAAATGCGATTAAAAAATTTAGTAACACCTCTTCAATCTTAGTAATCATTTGGTTACAAAGACGAAATCTCGCCAAAAATATTCATATGGCGAAAAACAATATGTCGTTGTATCTGCCCATTTGTAATCGCAACTGTATGTGACATTTTACATCTTACGAACCATAACTCGATAAAGAGTTGAAAAGAAACCTTTTATACAATCTTGTCCTCCCTGACATGATAAATGTCGTCTGCAGTCCCAGAACCCTCCTCCCCTTTTCCGGAGACGAAAGATGATGACCAACAAACTCACCGAGAGAGGTTTCCCGAAATCATTCTGGATTAGAGCTAAGCTCTTAAGGCGATTTTTATTTTATTCTTGTCTTGAAGCCCTAGCAGGAATGTGATAGAGAAATGAATGAGGCAACCCTTCACAATATCGTCTGAGACTACTTTTTTTCTCTCTATTTATATCTCAATGATTCTACAGTTTAAAGTTGTAGGTTGCAAGAATTTCGGATTATTTCATGACTTTTTGTAACAGTTTTGAAACTTCATTACAATAATTTTACCACCATCTCTGAAATAAGGCAATTCCTAGATGACATGGCATTATCGTGCGTGTGTGGGATCACTTTTGATGGAGAGAATTATATATTATGATTTTAATTAATTTTTAAGGATTCAAAATTCATAAAAAAAAATAAGCTTAAACATCTTATTTACTTCTATGTTCTTCAAATCGCAATATATTTAATTGTTGTTATTGTGGCTTGTTCTAATTGGCTTAGTCGAAGGAGATTTCCAATCGGAATAGTCCACGAGACCAAAACTCTTCGAGAAATGATGTACGAGAAGAAGTGATGCAATTATATCATTTCTGACAAGCCCAATACACTTAAAAGATACCTGGAAATTTACAAATGGTGCATGTCGGAAAATCATTCAGCTCCTTATCAAAAGTAAGATTCCTAATGTGTCCTTTAGAAAGGGAAACTGATGCACTTAAATCTGTCGAGGTGTCGAGGCTTTAAATCCTTCTATTGGCGGGATGTGGAAGTTTGGAGAGGTAAGTGCCGTCGTCGTCATTTTACCGAGATTCAGAATTACGAGGTCTGTCGACAATACCCCTTGTGTTGCTTCTTTGTGTGACGTTAATAAAAACTGAATAAATCAAAAGGTTTTAACAATACATCACCCTATAAACTTCTATGAGATGCTAATGGCAGATGCATATTAAACTCAAAAATTCTTGCATTTAAACTCTTGAAAAAATGCTCTCTTTTTACATTCAATTCACGAAATCTAAAAAAAAAATATTGTCTTATTGATATTTTTAATTCGATCATCTTTATGCATTGTTAAGAATGGAATTCAAGTTTGGAGAAAAATTTTGTGCAGATAAATGATAAACTAGTAATGTAATTTTCGGAATTTCTTTTTATGTATAAAACAGTATAATTCTGTAGAATTGCTATTTTTACTTGAATCGATCTATTTTTTTCTGGAAAAATCTCTATAAATCTAACTTTTTTTTGTTTGTTTTCTGTTTCGTTTTATATGATTTAATACAAAGGAAATTCTGTGAATTAAATTTGTATATGGTTCGATTTAATTTTTATTACTTTATTTAGGATGATTATTCAGTTATTTCTTTATAGTCCACCAGATGACGCCACGGACTAGAAGATCAGTGTTTCGTAACCACTGAAAAATGTCCTCTCTAATATCCTCCACCAACATTTTTTTAACAGCAGAATAAAGGTGGTTATCAAGAGGAAAAGTTCTTTTCTTTGAACTGCGAGAATAAGTTATGCAGTTCCAACTGGAGCAAAAATCTGATACAGTAGATAATTTGTTGAATGCCCGGCTAGGCTAAGGTATTTGGCCATCATGTTGGCCTTCTTAACGAGATTGATATTTTGCTTCAGAGATCTTGTACGAATATTTTTACTATTAGAAACAAAATGGAGACATTCAAGAAGAAACTGGCTCTCTGGAATACGAGAAAAAGATGAAGAAATGTTTCCATTTTTCAAAGAATTCTTGATTTCTGATGACAACAATCAACGGTCCTTGTAATTTTGAAATTGATGTATAGAAAACATTCTTGAGGGATTCTCTGAAATCATTTTACTTTTGGAGCTTGTTCCAGCCGACTACCAAGGAATACAAGCTTTTATATGAAAAGCTAATTAATTTGGAAAATCATTGCGCAACTGTAGAGATAAGAAAATTTAAACTAATAAATCAGAAATATTCAGTTATATTACTTCTTTTTTTCAAGGTATTCAACGAAATTTTACTTAAAGCTAGTCGTTATCATGAAACGTATGTTTCTCAATATGAGGAGGAAAATAACCACTGGGTTGATCGGAATGTAATATTCCAAACGGATTATAGAACTTGAACGGAATAATGCTGAACATTCAGTTCAGCAATATTCCGTACAAGTTATCAAGGATGCCTTTTAGAAGCTCGAAGAATCTTTAAAGTACTTTTATTACGAATATTAAAGAACAAATTAAAGATAATATCCAAAGCTTATAAGAAACAAACAGACAACTTCATACCAATACTCGAATCCTCTAGGAAGCTTCTGAAACGTGAAACTCACATATTCACAGATCTTGGCAACTCCTACATCTACTTCAGCGCTTTCTCGTTTACAACCTAGATTTCAAAGGGTTGTCCAGTTTCCCACTAATGAAAATTTTAATTCAATAAAAAAAATTACTTCAGAACTTATTAAAAAGAACTTATCACTCAAAATAAACCATATCTTCAAATTTAGTAGCGGAGGCTGCTCCATCACCCATGGTGGATCAGAATGATAAGCAGTTGATGGAATCGATTCTCTGAAGTTCGATTGTCTGAAAAATATGATAAAAGGAGACATAAGGTTAGATATCACTATTTATATTGTTGGAAGCCCTTGCATCATGTAACGCAGATTCGTTAAAAGAGAATTTCATTCAAAAAAAAAATTAAATATTCAACATTACAATTTAAAAATTAACCCTCCAATTAAAGCCAAACGAGGTACGCATTAAGTATTCATTGAGCCATATTTATTCACGAACGTGAAGTTAGTAAGGTTTATTAATAGTTTTGATCTTCAAAAATCCACTGAAACTGCACAATTTCATGAATATCGAAGAAAAAAAATCATTGCTTTTCATTTGGATTAACTCAATTGAGATTTTTTTGGCTCTTGGTGAAGAATGACTCTTCCAGTGCAGGGATTTACGCTTCGTTTTAGGATCATAACACATGGATTAATAAGTCCCGAGACTGTGCGGTCGTGTTTTTGCGATTTCCTCCTTCAAACGCACCAGCAAGTCAATATAATAATCACTGTTGATCGATTTACCTTTTTCGAGGTAGTCAATGAAAATCACGCCCTGCGAATCCCAAAAAACTGACGCCATGACTTTGCCAGCTGACTGCTGCGTTTTCGGACGCTACGGACGGCTTTCGCCAGCTGTGCGCCACTCAGATGACTGCCGCTTCGATACAGGTGTAGTGATGTATCCATGTTTCGTCCATGGTCACGTAACGACGCAAAAATCTTTTTGCGAGTAATAGCGATAAAGCTTTCAGATCATCGACTCGTTGCTGTTTTGTTCCATCAGAAACAATCGCGGCACCACTTGGAAAAACCTTCATGCTCAATTTTTTCATGAAGGATAGTAAATGCACTCACTTCCGATATCTGTCATCTCACAATCTTCACGGAGCTTCCTTACGATCTTTCATTAAATTTTTGTCACTTCATCACTTTTCCGGTGCTGGCAGCTGCAGAGTGCAGCGTGGTCTACCCGAGCGTTCCGCGTCATTTGTGTCGGTACGACCACGTTTAAACTCGGCAAACCACCGACAAATCGTTGCTTTTGATGGACAAGAGTCCGGGTAACATTTTTCAATCCATTGTTTCGCTTGCACAGTGTTTTTACCCATTAAAAAACAATGTTTTATCAGAACACGAAACTCGGTTTTTTCCATTTTTTAAACAAACTACAAAACGACTTTACTCCAACCTCGATAACTCAGCTGTTTCTGGTCCGATCGACTTAAAATTTGGACACGTTTCAAGCAAAGGTTAGTACTCTAGAAAGACCTGGTTACTGGTTTACTACGAGCGCCATCTCTGGGTTAGTCTCGGAACTTATTGATCCATGTGTTAAGTAAACAATTACAATTCATCACAAGTTATTATCCTTTCTACAAAATTTGTGTCATTTTCATTGGCCTTCAAAGTGTCAGTTCAAACAGTTTTGCTAGCTTCTTGTTATTCAAACGTGAGAATTTTAGGTACCATTTTGGCACACACTTTTTGCATGTTAAAACTAATATTTAAAATTTGCCGTAAATATTCTTTGTCAATTTTTGCACTGTCAACAATTACACAAACACTTAACAGATCGAACCAGATTACCGAGTATAATTAAATATTCTAATGTACAAATAATTAAATACTGGGGGGGGGGGGCAAGTGATTTTCGATTCTAGAGATATAAACAAAAAAATGTTGTAGCTGATTCACAATATCTCCACTGATATATTCAGATCGTATCTAAAAGTGTTTCTTCTCATTTAATAATTAATAAAGTAATTTGTATGATGTATTTTAAATAATCTGCAAAAGTAATATAAAAACAAAGAATTACTCCTTTTAGAAATCGTATATGAAGTATATACTTTTAAAACACTGTGAAATATCACATAGAAATCTATATAGTAAATTAATAAAGTAATTTTTATTAAAAATATTATAATCTATATAAATAAGGTAATTTTAATGTATTTTATATATTCTGTAAAACTAGCATAAAAACAAAAGATTACTCCTTTTTTTAGAAATTGTATATGAAGTATATACTTTTAAAACACTGTATAATATTACAGTGTTTTGAATAATACTGTGAATTCAAATTTTGAATAATTTTGAATAACTTTTTAATAATACTGTGAAATATTACATAGATATCTATATAGCAAGTTAGACAAACTTTCTTTGAATCTTACATAACTGTAAATAAAGTTTTAAAAGATAAATCATTGAATAGCCACAGTTACCAAGATATCTGCCGACTTCCCCCAACGGCTCGTAAATCGCCATTTATCAATGGAAGGTAGGGATATATACCATGTATCCTTGTGCACCGAGGTGGAACTATTAGTTTTGTTTCCCCCTCTTTCCCAATTAAAGTTACTGACTGCTCAAATTACAATCAACAAAATTACTAAAAAAAAATTTTTTAAAATATACATTTGAAAGAGCATAAAAAAAGAATGGTTCCGCTGGAATTATTTTTTTTTCCGATTATTCAAAGTATTTTCATGATCAATTTAATGCGCCTGATGCGAGTTTTCAGATCTTTAATAAAAATTTAAAAATACTTCTAAAAATCAGAAAAAGAGTAACTCCAGAGAAACTTTCCTTTCTTAATACTCTTTCAAATTACTTTATTCAATGCAAAGAAAATAAATATTCTAGTATAAGAGTGGTAGTAAGAAAATTCATAGGATTAACACTATACGCAGAAATTTATGGCGGAGTTGCGACGGGAACTTAAGGCTAAACTCTAGGCCTGAGAGCACTTCTGTACCATCAATAGTGAAAATTTTGGTCAGAAGTTCAGGGTTGCTTTTGTGCAAGTCTTTGGACTCTCAGGTCCTTGAGATCATAATTCCTGGTTCATCAGAGAGAGCAGAAATATGAATTTAAAACACATTCTTGCTTCCCAAAGTCCAACGAAACTTTTGATTTTAATTTTGAAAAATCTCCATGGATTTTTACCGAAAAAGTATCCTTCTTCCAAATTAAGGAAATTCTTCCTTAAACCTGGTAAAGATCTTGAAAATTGATCTGGTATCGATCAATTTGTTTGTTACCAATCTTAGGGAAAATTGTTGAGCGTGTTTTTGTTAATAGATTATATTTCTAGGTTCATCAAAACAATATTCTTCATCCACTTATATTTGGATTTAAAGAAAATTTTGACAATGATGCAATTTTACATTTGGTTTCGCATATCAAACACATAAAACATGTAGCGTTACTTTTATAGATATCAAAGACAATAAAATGAAACCAGCAATAAAATTAATCAATTAAATTTAAAATTTTTAAAAATCATCATTTCCCCATCTTTTTTCAAAAATTTATTTATTCTTACTCAATAAATTGATATATTTTTTTTTCTAATACTAATTTTACGATAAAGCATCTAATTAATCAAGGCTGTCCATTGGGTTCGGTACTTATACCCACTTTGTGGAACTTATATTTTAATTCTGTTTTTGATATTAATTATGAAAACATTTCAGGTCAAGCTTTTGCGAATGATCTGGTAGTTATTTCCTCCTGAAATTCCAGAAGAAATCTAGAGCATAGTTCCAATATCTTAATTAATCTTATTGTTGATCATCTGATACACTAAGGTTGGAGATCTTGGCTTTGTTCAGATTCCCGTCAATTTATAACAAGGAAGTTCGTGTTAGTAGCCTCCTTAGTCGAAACCCAATATTTTCAAACTAAGCAATTCCTACATAAAAATTTGTAAATTTGATAAATATTTAGGTATTCTGATTGACTTTTGGCCCACATTAATTATCTTTAAAAAAATTATAATATCTCATTAAATTTTAATAAGGTTTCCATCATTAATTTTCAAATCCAAAAATTATGAATTACAGCACTTATCTGTTATTGAACGTATAATAGTCTATGGTGCGAGATTCCGGATTGATGCTCTTACCTCCTCTCAAAAAACCATGTTAAATTCCATTCAGAGACTTTAATTCTTAAAAATTACTAAGGCCTGTTGGACGTCTCCAACTGCTGCTCTGCAGGTAATTGCCGGATTCCTCCTATTCATCTTACCCAAAAATTTTATTTCCTTAAATATCAAACTAGGAAACAGAATAATTCAAACTTTTTTCATCTGATTAAGAATATCCAATCCGACTCAAATATTTCACTAAGAACTGTTCTTCCGAAAAAAAAAATTCTTTTTCTAAATAGATTTTCGCGTCCTTCTCAGTAGGAGATTTATAGAGACGGATCAGGGATAAGAACCGAAACAGGATTCGCCATGTATATCTTCTACCGGGATGTCCTAAATATTGTCTTTATTGCGGAGGATAGCTCAGATGCAATAAATTGTAAAAAAATGAGTGAACTGCATAACTTTAGTGAAGCGAAATTCATTAAGAACTGGCAACGATGTGCATGCAAAAAGATACACTATGGTACATGATTATATTAAATACGTTCAATTCATTAAGAGTGACAATCACAACCATATCTATGTCTCGATTGTTAAAGTAGTACTTACTACACTCGATTCAGTTCATAAGGAACAACCATACACTCACGTCATTGGTCTATGGTTCAAGTCGATCTGATACCGGTGCAGCGGGAAGGAGCTAAAGTCGCTTGGCACGCTCCAAGCCAAAACTGTACCAATCCTCCTGTCCGGCGTTGAAATATAAATAATATGTCAAGTGCAAAAACACTTATGAAAAGAATACGTTACATGCATGAAAAATACTTTCTAAGACAAATTTAAAACTATACCTTAGTTAGATGTAAGCAATACAAGAATGTATGACACACATACATTTCTAAATATAATTAAAAATGTAAATCAAACTTTGTACAATTATCATTCAATAATATTTTTGGGACCATAAAAAGTTACCTTGAATTCTGAAGAATTCACATATCCATAATTCTTATACTGTATGTATGATAAACTCAATTGTTCAGATATCAATTAATTAACCAATTTCCAATTCTTGATAAGTTATTAAATACACATACTGAGAAACAATCAAAGTATTATTCAAAAACAAAAATTTAAAAGGTGAATGTAAATATTCAAATTAACACTTTGGTGTAAAAGTAATTATAAAATAAAAAAGGAGTAATTTGAAATCAATAAATTAGCTAAATCTCAAATATTAACAAATTATGCAAACACAATGAAAATCCAATCATAGAATTAAGAAAAGAAAAAATTAAGGATAAACATTAAAATTCAAAGGGATACTTCACAATCAAAGCAATCGCAAAAATGATTTATGTCGAATTCTCAAATCAATCTCTGACTTTCAAGTATTGACAAATTCTTAAATACAATGCAAAGCAATTTAAAGTATTAAGAAAAATTTAAACTCTGAAGTAAAATGGTAATTTTCAAAGGGATATTTTCCTACAAGAGTAATCATGAAAAATATGAGAAATTTTAAAAATCTATTTGTTTGTTTGAGTTTTCGAAGTTCATATACAGCAAAAAATCTATGAATGTTGCAACGAATGAAGTCTTTGATGACCTTTGTTCGCATATGATTTGTTGCATGTATCCCAAAATGTAACATCTTTTAATAGTATTTTTACAAGTGCAATGATTTTTGGCATTATCACTGCTTTTAGTTTTAAAAAACACACTTTAACAAATCCTTCGTCTTGAATGAGTCGAGAAATGATTTCTAGGAGAGGAAAGTGATTGAAACCCCTTGAAATGCCTGTTATAACCTTTGGTCTGAAGCGCATTTTGTAAATTCAAGCTCCTGATGTTTTCAAATTATTTATAACAAACTCTATTTTAGAAAGAAGTAACCTCAGAATGAGTGGACTAGTTAGCATAGAAACTATTTTCACAAATAAATTTGGCATTGTAAATGCTACAAATTTGAATTGGATTATTTCACCCAAATAACCAGATTCATTTGGGCGTGAAAGATTGTTTTTCGTCAATAATTCACCAGTAATTGATGGGACATGCTCTTCAAAATTATTAATGTCTGAAATTGAACCCGCAATTTCATTAAAAGAATTTAATCTTTTGGATAAAAAGCAGATGCTTGTTGAAGGATTCAATACTGGATTTGGAATGGGAAAACTTCAGGAAACGAAGTAGCCAAAATAAGTAATTTGTAATATTAGTTAAGTATCTTCAAATCGTAACCTACCTGTCTTTAACAATCGCTTCTGATCGATCTCCTTTTAGGAGTGGAAAAACAATTCCGCTCTTAAAAGGAGACTGATTGAAAGGTTTGTAGAATTCTGGGTCTGCAAGATTTATTCCCTCTGGAATTCTCATAGAAGAACCATTTAAATGTTTAGGTGGCATGAAGTCAGTAATTGTAGGTACAACAAGCAGTTGAATCGTCATTGATGTTTGATAGTTGAGAGGCAATTTATGATTTAATGTTTAGCGAAAAAATCACTGAAGCCTGTATTTTTTTTTTTTTTTTTTAATTTTATTTTGAGCGTCTCGTAAATATACTATATCAGTATTTATCAATACTAACTTGTTATGTACCCCTGCGAACATTGTTGGAAAAGGAAAAGGAGACGGAGCTTTCCTTTCAGTTGTGTCTGCTTACTTGCTATTCGGTGGCCTCGCTACATCCTCAACGGAATCTTTACATAGCAGGTAATGATGAGCCATCGTATTACATATCAAAAAACGATATTTAGAATGACACTGGGAAAATACATGAGAAGAGTTCAAACATTTCAAACACAGAGTGTGCATTGTCGCTAGTTGAAATCTCTCCGAGACATTTTTTTTTTCTTTAAATTTTGGGCAGTTATGAATTGGATGATTATTCTTACAAATTACGCATGTATACTTAGAATTTACAAAAAAAGGCTCGTGAAGGATTGGAATTATTTGTTTGATATGATGGCTTGGCATGCTAAACTGCCTTGTCTGAGGAGCTGTTATTCATATTTAAACCTTCGAGAATACGAGTACTCCCTCCTAACAATTTCAGAAAATTATCGATGGATGGGACATCGTTTGTTTTAATCGTTAATTCGAACTGCTTTTTTGATTCTATATCCAGTTTTTGCAACAAAATATTAAAAAATAAAATATCAGATGAATCGCATTTCTTCCATTTTGTAAGACTTTTAAAGATCTTAAGTTATATACGTATGACATCGTCTACAAAATATCTTAACTGAGATGCCGATTCAATTATTTTTTCTAAATTTAATAAATTATTTATACTAGTATCCGCTACTGCTCTCTTATTCCCGTATTTGAATAATAATGCCGGGAACAACGAATCGAAAGTATCCTCACATGTTTCAATAGATTTTGCATCTGCTTTAAGAGCTGCTTCTAAATAAAATAATTTTTGATGTGTCATTAAGATTTTGATCAATAGTTGCCAAAAATTGACTTTTAAAATTCTGAAAGTCTTCGAACTTTCCCCAAAATTGAAGGAGTGGTTTCTAAGGTTATCTGATGGATACAGAACTATTATTTTTGAATTTTACAACATTATTTTCAGTTTTAGATAAAAGAATGTTTAAGCTTACCTGTATTTCCTCCAGTTGATCTTCCATTTCTTCCACGATTTTGAGCTCAAATCAATATCTTTCGGTAATACTATATAATTTTGAATAAGAGCCTTGATGTTTGCTTTCAATTCCAAAGAGTCTCTAGCTTAAGTTCCACCTATATTCCTTCTATTATTCCATCAAGCTGAAATGCATCTATCCATTATGAGTGTTTGCAGATTTTAGTTTATAAAACTCATCGTTATCTGTTGAAACAGAAATATTTTTTTATCCATGTCGCAGGTGTCACCGGGTCATTTGGACCAAATGTTGCGGAGGACAGGTCAGTTGCAACAAATTGTAAAAATGAATGGACTCTAACACATGGATCAATAAGTTCCAAGACTAACCCAGAGATGGCGCTCGTAGTAAACCAGTAACCAGATCTTTCTAGAGTACTAACCTTTGCTTGAAACGTGTCAACATTTTAAGTCGATCGGACCAGAAACAGCTGAGTTATCGAGGTTGGAGTAAAGTCGTTTTGTAGTTTGTTTAAAAAATGGAAAAAACCGAGTTTCTCGTGTTCTGATAAAACATTGTTTTTTAATGGGTAAAAACACTGTGCAAGCGAAACAATGGATTGAAAAATGTTACCCGGACTCTTGTCTATCAAAAGCAACGATTTGTCGGTGGTTTGCCGAGTTCAAACGTGGTCGTACCGACACAAATGACGCGGAA
>BMAW01064519.1:0-55684 GCA_019974015.1 Nephila pilipes | reverse complement strand
CGTATAAAGCATTAAAACAGGGGCCACGATACGAGACAGGTGTGTTTACATTTATACGCTTTTTAAATGCAACAAGTCTTAGAGTGGTCTCAGGAAAAATGAAAAATATTCTAATACTTCTGTTTATTTAAAGAACGAGTGTGTTATATCGATGGAAAGATAAATATTTTAGCTATTTAATGATATAAAAAAATCGATATTTTGTTTGAATTCCACTTCCCCTTTCCTCTTAAAATTGTAATGTCCACTAAGTATTTGAGTTCAATGAAAAATAGGATGTTTCGTAAATGATTGCTGCCAGAATATTTAAGTAAGAGGGAGTTGTGTGTGTGAGTGATAGATAAATATATGTAGAGACGAAATATCATCTATGAAATGTGCTTCTTCATAACTGATGCTGTGTTCTGTCTATTTAAATGAGTAATTTAATTTTTGTGATAGAGAAATGATTCGATTATACAAATTATGTTTATAAAAAAAAACCAGAAAAACATATAATCTCAATATATTTTATGAGAAAAAATACATTATAATAAATATACCAGCTGCTATCATTCTATAACCACGCATAATCTAACAATAACTGCTCGAAGCTACAAACCATTACGCCTTAAATGTTTCAGGCCTCAAACTGTCTAACTCAATCCAAAAATCTAAACAAAAGAAAAAAATATTTGGACTTCTCGTCCAAGAGTTCTAAGTTTCTACGTTAACTCTACAGTTTTAAAGCCCATGCTTATTCTTTCTTAGCAACCCTTTCTGAATACGTTTTGTTTACTGAAAAATGTACCGATGAGAAGTTCTCCCCGTGCGACCAGGTGTTCTTCCTTCATTTATCAATGGTTAACGGCAGACACAGCGCTTCGAAGTAGAAACAATTTACTGGTCGGAAGTTTCGTGATTGCCCCGCCCTCCCGCCAACTCCTTTGGCAGGTGCTAAAAGTTTGCTAGAAGCTTACGAAGCACAAGGAACGGTAAATATAAAATCCGTCAGATATAAGATTTTTACTAACGTGATGATATGCGCGTAAAACAATCATGTTGTAGTCAGAGAAAGCAAGATATTTAGGATATCCTGTTTGTTTTTACTTCTAAAAATAGGTAACTAGTGGGTGGTTAGTGATTGGTAAATTATATTCTATGAGTCAAATTCTAAGAAAAGTCGCACGAATCATTTCATCACGAATCATTTTCCGTAGCAAAATCAGTTTTTCTTTTTTCATTAGCTAAAAAAATATTTTAAATTGCAGAAGCTTATATATTCCTCATTAATTTTAAATACTTATTGGGATAGTTTGGGATATTCTATTTTGCAGAGCATAAATTTGCAGAATCTATGCAATGTACGTAAAATATACATTTACAAACTTATTATTTGGTAAATTGTTAAAAAAAATTGCCATAAATTTGTATTCTTTCTTAAAAAATCTATTGCATTTCATGTTATTGGAATCATTTCTAAAAATCAGCCATAGAGTGAATGTTTGTTTCAAATAACTGAGGACTCAGAAGAGATTTTATAATACACACACACACACACACACACACACACACATATATATATATATATATATATATGCTATTCGCACGTAAATAAAAATATCTTGAGGAAAAGAGTAAAATATATTTCAAAATTTTGATTAAAAAGTATAATAAAGGTGCATTGACAAAAAGTATATGATTAAGTTTGGTTTGGTTTTATTAACGCCAAAAGAGAATCAAGGTAAGAGCTAATGGCAATGGATCTCGTAATTTTGAAACTCGATCAAGTGTCGAAGAAGATGCTTGAGCTGGCACCCCCTTTTATAATCATCCCCACCACGAATTCCGTGTAGAATATAATAGATTAAAATTTGGTGCAAAATTTGCTTTGCCGTTGTCGTCACTATTGTATGAGAACGCTTAGGAACTAGTATTTCGATTTGAAAATTTTATTCTGGTGTTTAAGTTTTCAGACTTGAAATTGAAACACAAAAATTCGCAAAGGATGAAATAAAATGACAAGCAGCTTTTTCAACAGTAAGAAAGAGAGATAATATTTTGAATGAGTCGCTATTGTCCAAGATTCATTAATAGAAGTCGATTTGTATTACATTGATATTTTCAGACTAAAATAACTGCAATTCTTCATCCGCCATTTTCATAAGTTTTAGATCAGGAATTGGAAAAAAAAAAGTCCTTCAACAGCAATATCATGAATAAAATAATTAAAAGTGTAAATAAATGTTTCAAATAATTTTCGTTCTTAAAACCTGTGTCGTAAAACTGCCAGCATTATACCCAATTTTTCTTTGTTTTCATCTAATTTTTCATCTTTGATGCTAATTATTAATGGAGTTTCTTCTACTCACATTCATGTGTGGATCAAGACTTTAAAAGCTTTTTTACTCACATTTTAAAGCGCTCAATTTAGCTGAAATTTTCTATCCACAATTGCTTAGGATGACAATATGATAATTTGACTAAAACTAATAAATATTGATGGATTAAAACCAATTGTTTAAATAATTAAATTATTTCACCAAGTTTCTCGCCAAGACACCAATTGGTTGCCAAATCCGCCACCAAGGTGAAGTGGTCATAGTTTCAACTCTCTTTTGTTTACTGGTGATATCTCTGTTTTTCCATCATTTCCTTTATAACGGAAGAGTTGTAGGGAAACATTGACTCCTGATCGGAAGATTGCTTCCATCTTCAAGACAGGCAAATGTTACTGAAAATGAATGTTACTGGAAAATAATTTATGGTATATAATGAATTTAATTAAGGTTTATAATTAATTTAAGGTATGAAAAAATTATGTTACTCAAAGTGTGAAGTTTTAAAAAAAACCATGCCATAAAACTCGTTTTTTATCGGTGTTATTATATTTGTTATTAGATTCTCTCTCGTGAGGAATAAATATTTTCAAAACGAAATACAGGTTGTGTCGAATCATTATTTTTATTATCACCTGAAATTCTCTACCACGAAGGTTTTGTTACATGAAATATCTGTAACTTAATCAAATTTTAAAAAATTATGTGAAAAATATTCTGAAACAATAAAACAAAGCAAATTTAAATGTTTAGTATGAGCCAAACTCATTTCAGCAAATAGTCGCATACAACTCTGACAGTGACATTTTCTTACCTGTGGTATACATTTCCCCTTTAGTTTTATTCCAAAATTAAGTTTTCTCCAAATAAAAAAAAATCATCATCAAAACATGAATTGCGTAAGGAAACCCAACAAAGCAAATAAATTAGCATAATCAATAGCGCGATGGATTTGTAGTTGTAATTTCTCACAATAAATTCCAGCCAATGCGTCATTTCCATAATATATTCATTCATATTCAGCTCCGGAAAATATGAATGCTTTTTCTCGTTTAAGGTTTGGTTTCCCGGAGGCATTCGACGGTGAAATTTATGGGCTTTGAAGAACAACCGAAATCTCCATAGTGCACTTTCGGAATTCGAACTAATGCGGCATGAAGAGATTATATGACGTTTTCGAGAATCACTCTTTCTTTTCAAAATTCCGAAGACATTTTGTTTGGAGCAAATTGAACTTAAGAAAAAGGGTCTCGTTATATATTAATGTAATCATCGATTGTTTGGTAATTTAGAAACAATAAATCTGCTGAAAGAGGATTATTCGCCAATTTTGAATGACATTTTTGATAAGGTTTGAATTTTTTTTATTAGGTAATGTGTCCTATAAAACTAAAACTACAATTCAACTTTAACTTCTTAATTCCATTAGGAAAAAAAAAAGACTCAATAGCATGCAAAGTGGAATAAATACAAAACCAAAAAAAATCAAAATCATTCGAAATTCTATTCAAAGTTTTACAATGAACACATTGAGCCACGCAAAGTGCTCCTTTTCTTTTAATTATTATTAAATTACTCAATTAAATATAAGAATTAAAGTAAACGATGGAATGTCGAGAAAGGAACAAAAGTAAACTTTTCCGATGCTAAAATTAAAGCAAACGATTAATTATTAAAATGAATATGTTTAAGCTAAATGTAGCTAAAATTGAAGCAAAAAAAAGAAAAGTGATCTGTTACGCCAAAAGTGATCCAACTAAAAAAATAGCCCCTTGCATGGCTGATAGTTTCATACTTTTGAACTGATGCTATTTTTAAAACTTTTATTTTTAAAGTACTTTTCACTCATCTTCATGTACGTAATATCAATGGTAAAGTAATGTAAAATATTTTAAGAGTGCATTTACCTAATGATTATCATTAATTGGAATTACAAACTTCATTATGTTGTGTATCCTTGCTGACTGTGGCAATTTAAAGAGATTTTAAATATAATTTTAGCTTTCTCTTAAATACTTATAAAAATTGATTTCCATTAATAAGAATTTAAATCATCCCTGAGAACGATTCACTCCCCTACTTTTCTGATGTATTACTGTGTTCTCATTTTTAGGCAATGTATCAATAAACTTATTCAATTTTACTTAAAAACGATTTTTATTTCTCATTGTTTGAATTAAACTTAACCCGTTCAGAACCGTGATCCTAACGTGCGCGTGATCGCGCGATTCTCCCTTCACGGCCCACGATATCACGGGGGTTTCCGGGCCCATGATCACACTAGTGTGATTTCAAATTGGAATGTTTAATTTGAATGTTTCGCGGCCAATAGATGGAGGTTGATGTTTTTTTTTTCTTTTTCTAACTAACTTCGTTCCACAAAGTGTTGACCTTCAATTCCCACTTCTGTTTCTTTTTATTTTCTGTTGGATCAGGGGAATTTGGAAAACTTAAAACAACTGTATTTGTTCGCTTCTTTTGGTCGGATTGCGCATTTAAAATGCTGAGATTTACTGCGCACTTAGTTTTTCTTTATATTTTGATGGAGTGGGGTTAAATGAGGAAATGTTTATTCCTTAGAATTAGGAGTAGACTTATCGTTCGCAAGATGTATGTTTGTATGTTTTTAGATCAGTTCTATCTTAGCTGTCATGGAGAAAATATTGAAATATCTGAGTGAAAAATCAAGGAGCCGTTTTGTTGTGTGCAAAAAAGGTCCCCTAAAAGAATGAAAGCGCAAGTTGACATGATATGAATTAAAAATTTAAAATGTACGACTTTGTCCTGAACAGTGTTTCGAAGTGTATTTTAAGCTTCAAAAGTTTTAAGTATTGTTTAGTAATTTAATTTCATTTATTTTGTATATTTTTTTATTCGTTTCTCTAATATTTTACCTATGTTTTAAATACTCGTATTTTTTTTAAAAAAAATGTCATTTGTATTGTAGTTATTTTCGTAGCTGTATAATTTTTTTTTATCAAAATGAATATAATTTCTTTAAAATTCGTAATTATTTTTTTAAATATCATAAAAATTTAATTACTGTATATTTAGATGCTATCAATGATAAAAAATTGTAAGTAGTTTTATATTTAAAAAAAATCACTATTTCTTAAAAAAAATATACTTAAATCACTTTCTTTATAACTCATATTATGAATTTTTGATATCAATGGAAGTTATTTCTCTATTTGAATTTTATATACCTGCTCTGTATCAACAATTCATTTTGAGAAAATGTGGTTATGAATTCTCGGTTTCGAAATTCCTGTAATGCATATGAATACGAGCAATGTTTCGAAATTAAATTTCGTCATTTTCTTAGGAAAGAGCACAAGGTACACCAGATGAAAACAAACGACCACATTACAAATCCACACCTAATGCTGTTTCATCGACGAAAGGGTCGTCCGTGGACGAGAAATGACGCATGCGCAGAGCGACGAAGAAAAGAGTGACAGCAGATCATCGTGTCCCAGGTGCGATTTACAACATGGTCGGCAATGAAAGTGCGCGTTGTTATCTGGCATGAATATCCATGTGGAACTCGACAAACATGAACTCCGACTCACCTTACAATATAAAAGGGGTCATGTCTTGTCAAATGGCTGGACGATGGTGCTGCGCGTTCAGAGGAGAAAGGCATAGTGTGGAGGATAGAGGTTGAAGTATTCGTCTCTCCCCATTCAGGAATGAAAAAGTACTGCTAGAGTATAGGACATGATATTAGCGGATAGGCGCATAAAAGGTGTCAGACGTGACGTCAAATTTGCATATTAGTCATACAAAAGTCCATTAAAAACAATGCTGAGATGCAACAGGCTGTGTTATAATTCCTTGCATCGAGTTTACTGGAGCGGTTTACTCAAACTGATTCTACACTATGACCCATTCCTCATACTTAAAAGTCTTTTAAACTCAATATTTCTTTAAGGGGAGTCGGTACCCCCTATACTGACAATGTTAAATTGTGAATTTTTATGTACCTTTTTCTCAGAAACTACTGGACATATAAAGTCAAAATTTTATCTTCACATTGTTTAGATATTTATCTATGTACTGAAGTGAGATTTTAAGAATTTATTGCTTAGTTTTTTTTTAAGAAATTTTTTACTGAACATCACAATGAATTTATGAAAAATAGCAGTTTTTTGTTACGATATCTGCTCTATATCTGGTGTTTTTAAGAATATTACAAAAGTTTCACTTCAGTATATAGAATAACATATCAGAAATATATTGTAAAAATTTCAAAAGAATGGATACAGTAGATTTAGAGAAAAAGGTACACGCAGTTTAAAAAATGTCATTTTTAGAAAACTGGATTTTAAATACAAAATCTTACCTGGTTAAAAAAGTCCTGCTCCATAGGCTGTATTAGTTGAATTTTTCTTAATGCTGTTTACATACCTTTTTCTTTTAAGTCTTTTTTCTACCCTCTTTTCCTTTGATTGTCCAGAAAAGGCATAAATAGCTTTCCGCAGTTTTTCTCTGTCGAGGCATTTCATAGCATTTATAGCATACTCCCCTGGTTTTATACCCAATTTTTCCAGAATAGCCAGCTTGGATGCATTACCACTATTAAAGGAGCATACAGCATCATAAACACCAAGTGAAAGTGTTTCAATCTGGACAAATGTAGATTTGGGAACACGTGACCACACGACATTATGAAAGCTTTCATTCGGGTTCTGTGTATTGCCATGTAAACACTTTTTTAAAAGATCAGGGTGTGAAAGGTCTCTAAATATTGGACGCATAGATTCTACGACAGCAACAAGAAGACTGTTCTTATGTATGTAAGTCTTTCCTGTTGCTTCAGCCTTTTTATATCCACACCATGATTCTTCTCCAGCGGGACAAAATCCATGTTGAGGATATTCATCTGTCGACAGTTTGTGAAGAAAAATAGCCCAGATAGCTTGTCGCATACTATGAACACTGTTCAGATTCCTCCGGATAGCTAACCCATAATAAGTTTGCAATTTATCTATTTCGTGTTCAGTTAAGCGGTTTTTGCCACATAAACGTTTACCGTCAGATAAAAATTTCCCTTTCATTTGTGCTTTCAAACGACGTAATCGTGTTCCCATACGCTTCATCACATGTCCGATGCATTCTATCTTTTCGATGGGGTATTCATCTCCATAGATGTTTTCTTTTTTGATGGCAGCAAATGATTTGGAGTCGCCATCCCCTAAATATGTGACATAACGTGCATCGCACAATGTCAATGAACGTTGAAATATTCTTGAAGCACCTTCAACTTCCATCGACCCCCTAGAACCTTCAAAATTGCGCTTACAGTCTTTTATATGAGAAACCTTATTGCTGCACATACAGTACTTGGATAAAATTTCCACATCAATGACTTTCCCAGTGTCAATGCTGGTCACAGTAACCACACCATTTAGAGACGAATAACCTCTCTTTTGCCAAGTTCCATCTACGGCAACTGCAATATTATTATTGCTTCCATTTTCCAAAACCGCTTCTTGCGTAGCCTTTTGCATTGTTTCCTCAGAAACAAGCTTTACAGCATTTAAAAGTCTCTTGTTGTACGGGGCAAATCTTGTTGGTGGCTGAGGCAGATTCATAAGTGCACAAAACATTCGTCCAGCTTCTGCACCTCTTCCAATGGAACGCATTGCATATACATACCTGGTATTTACAGTTGCTCTTTGGGTTCCTTCATGATAATCTGAAGAAGAAAATTCCACACGATATGGGCAAACACAACATTTCAAAACGATTACATCTGCTTGCGCATTCCTCATTCCCACACAACTCTAAGGCCCGACAGATTTAAATCGCTTCATGACATTTTCTACGACAGTGTCTTAGTGGCATCTGAAATCAAATCCGCGCCGCGAGAGAAATAATTCGGTTCGTTAGCTCTCAACCTTGACTACTAGACTGAATCATTTGCATCGGTCATAGGAAAAAATATTGTAATGACTTATTACCATAAATATATTTCATTCCAATGTTCGGATAAATATAAAGTTAACGCTATACATCTCTACAAATTTGATTAACTCTTAATGCAAAACTTGGAATCTCTATCAGTTTGTTAAAGAAATATTTATTTATTAAAAAACTTGCTATGATCTCATTACTAATTTCCAAGTACTAAAACTTATTCATCTAATACAACGGTCTGCTGTAGAGAATATAAAATAAACTATTTTATACCAAATTAACTACTTGCATCCGTTATACAAAATAAGTTTTTCAATTTATATAATCCTACCACTTCAAAATTGTTGGATATTTTATCGCTCAAAGCAGAGATGTAGAAAATTAGTATTTTGGTCTTTCTGTTTTAAATTTATATATGTAATGGTTCTGTGTTATTCGCTGCCACCTACTCTAATTTTTAGTCAACGACAAAGTGTTTGAGATGATTACTTTTCAAAAAAAAAAAGTGTGGAATGACTGTTGACTTGTTTATTTTTATTTTGCGGTAGAAATAATTGTATTTAGTTCTTAATACTTCCAAATTTCAAATTTAATGTGTGTTTATTTTTATTACCTGAAAAGAATATCATTATATCCACTACAATATTTTATCGTTTGTTGTAAGTTAAATGTTTAATGAAATCATGTAATAATTATTTTTAAAATGTTAGCATCTTTGGTAGCGAAATCTGGTGTTTTGAAAACTTTGCAATGAAGAACGTTTGATTCCTTTTTAAAAAGCTGCATTTGATGCACCTTTCTATTAAAGGATGATAACTGAGCTGGCACCTCAATCTGACAAACAACGCAAGATTTTGAGAATTTGAATATTTAATGATTTAAAATGCTACAGCACTCCAACACACTGGTCTTTGGCGGAACTTTGACACGGATACACGACTCGATTGATAAAAATGCCAGCCATGATTTCATCACCATGACAACTCCGTGACCGTTGTCTAAAATTTATTGAATGAATTTTAAATGCATTCGATTCTACAGATCAATTTCTTACCTATAATTTGAGGGTTATCGCAGATGGATAAAATTTATTAATAAATATTTGAAAGAAAATATATTGTTACACATGATTACAATGAACTATTCGTTTATATTCCTTTTAAAGTAAGCATAATTTTTGCATGTTTAGAAACGACATATTTGTTTAATAAACGGACAAATAATAATCAGAAGTCTAAAAATTAGTATTTTGGTATATCTATTTTAAATACATATATGTAATGGTTCAGAGTTATTCGCCGCCACCTAAACTATTATTCTAATCAACGACAAAGGGGTTCAGCTGATTACTTTTCAAAAGTAAGTGTGGAATGCACTACGACAAAGTAAAAGCATATCATAAGATAATATTAATAAAATATATTTAATTATTCATTACTTATATACATACATTTTATATCAATTATATACTGTAATCAGTCTTACAGATGATTTATCGGAACATTTTGATTAATTTAAATCAGTGCGGGGAATTATGTGTTACTCATCAAAATTCTCAGAATTTTTTTCTATTTTAAACCTATAAATGTTTTTCAAATGATAATTATAAGGACGTATTTGTCCATGTCATTTAGAATCACACTGTTTTCTTTCCAATATGATAATCATAACGATAATAGTGGAAACATTGCGTAATCTATTTGCGTAGCCATCGCAGACATATAGATCCTCTCTAGTCTACGACGGTGTATAGCGATAACTTTTAAAACTAAATTTCTATTCACACCACTCACAAACAAATGGTCTTTTTTCCAGTTTTAGTACAGTATTGACGATTGAAACAACATCTCAATAAATATTTCTTCAAAAAAAAAAAAAAAAATCGCTAGTTTTATGTAATGGTTCTCTACTATGTGTCAGACGATGGGAATTGAGATGAATTTTCCCAATGAAATTGTTTTCACAAACCTACTGCCTTTTTCTACAGTGCAAACAACGACGCCTAGTTTAATCTGATTTTTGAACAAATATCTTTTTCACACACTTCACAAACCTACGGCGTTTTCCTCGTATGAGTTTGACGATGACACTTGAGTCTGCTTTTATCATAGAATCTTTTCCCGCAAACATCACAAACATATGGCTTCTGTCCCGTATGAATAAGCTTATGCCTTTTTAAATGCGATTTTTGTTTAAACCTATTTCCACAAACATCACATTCATATGGAGTATCACATGAATGAATAAGACGGTGCTTTGGGAGATTTGATTTATACGCGAATTTCTTGCCACAAATGTCACATTTAAATAGTTTTTCTTTGCTATGTGACTGACGATGAATATCAATATTAGATTTATATCTGAAATTCTTTCCACATACATCACAGATATATGACATTCCACCAGAGTATGTGGGTGACGGTTGAGTGGAACTTGACTTTTCCCCAAATTTCGTCTGATAAGTATGGTATGTAGATACACTCGCGCCTTCTGATGACATTTGCTGATGAATTTGACGATCATCGTGGTCAACAGCATCAAAGGAAAGAGTTTGAATTTCTCCAGATATTTCCACTCGTTCGTTTCCGCTCACCCGTCTCCTGCTAGAGAGATTATTTAATTCGGCTCTACTCCATTTTTCGAAGAGAGGAGAGATAATTTCGTTCTACTCCATTTCTCGAATTCCTTAAAAAAAGAATCCCACGTCAGTCCGTCGGAGCATGTCAAACGACGAAGCTCTTCTCCATCATGAGTGATGTATTTGTGTCTTAAATAATGTTCAATGTCGGCGAATACCACATTGCAATAATCACATTTATAGTCCATAATCAAAAAAAAAAAAAAAATATCATGCAATTTAGTAGAAATAATTCAAGATTTTCTGTAACCTATAGACATTCTACTTAAACATTGATTATGAAACAGCAAAGGTACTGAGGTAAAAATTTAAAAATGAAACTTTAACGTTTCTTCCTTCAACCGACGCATTGAAATAACAAATTGATTGATTGATTGAAATGTTGACGAATGACTCGTCTTATAATTAAAATATTTCAGTGAAAATGAACCTGTCAATAAAATATATTGAAATTCATTTGCAGGCGCATATCATTAATTATCACCAAATATGTTTTCTTTCACAAAATTAATCTCTTTGACTGCATTTTCATTTTTGTGTTAACCATGGGTCGTAAGATATGTGAGGTTTACTACTCGCCTTTACTTTACTTATCATTTATTGATCCATTCTTTTATTATGTAAGAGGGTTAGGAAAAGATACGTTTCTAGAAGAGAATATTTAGATTTTAATTATAATAAATTAAAAATGAATGTTTTTTGCAAAATTACAGATAATATTAAGATTGGTGAAATCGCTACACAAAATAAACCGCAACAACTGTGATTTGTCATGTATTAAATGCTTTCTATACTACAATGTTTTTTCATTCTTTTTCTGATTATGAATGAATCATGTTTCCAGAAAGTTATTATCTTTTATCTTCCAGGACATTTCAAAAAGCTTCTTTTCTGATCTATGATAAAAATTCAAGTCCTGACCGGTGGAACCTTGAAATTCCAATAAAAAAATTCTGTTTCTGTATTAAACACTCTCGTGACATAACAGTGTATGTTAGACGTTAAACGTAAAGGGCTTTCGAATTCCTTTCAATTATATGGCTTGAAATTTCGAAGAAAGTTATAAACACCCATTTAGGGATAGTTTCAATTTTACTGATTAGAAGAGGGGTGCTAGCTCTAGAGTCGTCCTTGTGACTTGGTCAAGGTACAAAATGTCCAATTATGTCACCAATAGGCCACGTGTTGCCTGTATACCACCCTTTGACATTAATGAAATTAATCTAATTCATTTTACTGATCTTTCGAAATAGTCGCCATTATATTATGTGTTGCTTCCAAGTGCAATGAAATAAAGTAACCAATGAGATGGTTTGAAAAGAACAAGTCTGTAGATATAGCCAATAAAATATTCTTGAAAAATCAGTTATAGAAGATGAGTAATCCCAGTTTGGAAGGATAGAGTAATATATGAAGTGGCAGATTGATCTTCATGTTTTCCGTGAAGGAATACTGATGACTATTGAAATTTCCATAAGTGATACTAGAGCAATTCTCACCGCATTCATACTACTGGGTGTTAAAATTTATTGTTATTAAATTATCTTTGCTTTCCGAGGAGAATGTCCTCGCACTTTTGTACCTCGATTAAGTGACGAGGGCGATATCTGAATTAGCATGTTCCTTTCTGAACTTTCATAAAATTTGAATGCGTAGAATTTGAGCGTTCACAAGATTAACTTGTTCCAGACTGACCATCTTTGTTCACAAGGGGAGTCGAACACATGTCTCGAAAGAAAACATGCTAATTCTGATATTGACAACATAACCACTCGGCTACTGAGAAAGCAACAATAATTTTTCATTAGAGGTAGTTTGTTTTGTTCGTTTTATTAGCGTGGCATTAGAAGCATAACAATGGCAGTTGCTGACATACCTTGTAGATTAGAACCTCGTTCAAGTGACGAAAAGGTCACCTGAGTTGGCACCCCCTCTACTAATTTCCACACCAAGCTTACGGGTGGACTTTGAGCCTCTAAATATTTAACGTAAACTGTCCCCGTCTTCAGTAAAATCAAGACTCGAACCTACGATTCAATGAAAACTACCAGCTGTGAATGCGCTATCATGTCTACTAGACAAACGCAGACACTTTTCATCCTATGATATATTATTTAATGAATAAATTTTTTTAAAAAATTTTTTTACTTGAAAACTGAAAAACGCTAGAAAGTATCAGACACATCATATTTAAGTATTTAGCTGAAATAACGATCACCACTGACAATAATTTCGCATAAATCTGAAAGAAAGGAATAATTAAAATTATCATAGGAATTAAAGGTGATTCGCTAAAATATCAAGGTCGTTTGAGACGATAATAATGTATCATAGAGCCTAAACTACGAAGATATACTTTGAAGAAAGAATAGTTTTCCTAATGGAAAAATTCTGATTAATTTGTTCTTAGCATCAGTATCTGTTTGTATATCATGATTGTGCTTGAAATAAAGGAAATAAATGAGTCGATAAGCGCGATAATATTTATATTGTTTTAATAAGAACGATAATTTTTAATTTTTATTCTTCCTTTAAATAACAAAATAGAAATAAAATTTAAATTTTGAAAAATGAAATCAATATTGATTAAAAGAAAGGCTGAGTAACCCAAGCTCTTTCAAAAGCACTAACAATGTATTTTTTGATCTCACTTCATGAATTATCAATAGGTACAGAATTTTTGATTTTCATTTTTTAATACATCTGTCCTTTTTTTTTTTTTTTTTTTTTTTTTTCGGAAAAGATGGTCGCAAATTTCTCGTGATCTCTTTTATTTGATGCTTACAGATGGTTAAACAACTTTAATCGCAATATTTGTCATACGATTATTAAGAATAACTTTGCTTTTTGGACACAACTCTTTCCAACACAACTTTAAAGCCTTACAGATTTGAAAAATTCATTACATTTCTTTGATTATTATTTAGGGGTAGTTAAGTTTAGTTCTAGTTTAATTTTATTAACGTCGCATTAGAAGGAAAGCGAGGGCTATTGGTGACGGACCTCGGAATTTTGAACCTCGGTTAAAAGACGAAGACGACACCTGAGCTGGTATTCCCCTCTTCTTACTTCCACATGAAGCCAACGGATTATTTAGTAACAGAAGGAGTCGAATACACTTAACCACTTAAGCAACGCGGGGGAAGTTCTCGCGATCATCCCCTATCGGCAAATGCGATATCATTGGCCATTGAAACTAAAATATTCTAATAATTTATGACACCAAAAAATTCATTATTTAGTTCTAAAAATCACCATAGCTCTATACATTTCTAGAAAATGGGAAAAAAAAAGATACATAAAACAATAAACCCATTTAAAAGTAATCCAAAAATAAACATAAGCACATCGGAAGAAATATTGAAACTGTAGCTCCTTTATAAAAATCATTTATTCATTACAAGAAAGGCATTCCTTATAACATAATTGTAGCTACTAAAACGAAGATAACTAATACAATAGTATACTGCAGCGAATAAAGAAAATATTACGTCTTAAATCTGTTTCCTGTATCCATCCTAAAAGTCTGTCATTTTTTCTAATTATATAGTTGACGAGTAAATCACTCTGCGAGGCCTCAATTCTTATGTATATGATAAAGGCAAAATTTCGATATTTAAAGTATTCTAAAAACGGTTATTTTTTTTCTTTATGTCTGTTTATTGTAATCTGTGACATTATTTTTACCTTTCAATGCTGTCGCTATGAGCAGCACCCGAGATCATACTATTGAAAATATTCTTAGAAAACAATATGTGATTCCTAAAATCAATACTCCACACAGAGAAATTGAGGTAATTTTGGTTTTGTGTAGTAATTATACTGACATATTTGACTGTTATTATCGTTAAGGGCTTCCCATATACATTATAGATTTATCCTTCATTTTCCAATCTGCGTAGGAAGATGGCAATCAAGACTTGTTTCCCGAAATGCCTTTCTTTCCTAAAAAAAGACAATTTTAAGGCGTTTCTGAGTGTGATAATGAAGATGTGTACTTAGATTAGATTTCCGACAAAATCTTATCGCATACAGGCTACAAACATATGACTATTCTTCTGTATGTTTCCGAAGATTCCTATTCGGATGATGTTTGAGACTGAAACTTCTTTCCCACGCACTCACAAACAAGTATCCCTGTCTGATAAGGGTGCGATGATATTCAGTGACAAACAATTTTTTCCTGAATCCCGTGTCATAATTGAGACACACAAACGACATTTTTTTTAAGAATGATTTGAGGACTCCCTAAGAAATTTACTTTTGAATAATGCTTCCTTCAAAGACCCTTTTCAATGCTTCTTAACAGTGATTTAGATGAAAATTGATTACTATCCTCGGTGCACTGGGGTTGCGGTCTGGGAGAGCGTTCCGCGTCTATTTGATTAAGGCACACACACCATGTCTTCATTGATTGGCTCTCGAACAATATTAGCTGAACTTACAAAACGTTTCATTAATTTAGCCATTGATAATTTTATATGGCTAAAATTCATTTGGCTCACCGTCCTTTTTGCGCTAATAAAATTAGGTATTTGTCTGTTATAACGGCGCCCGTCAAATTACGATTACGCCAAGTCTTCGCCAAACTCGTGAAGCCTATCTTTTGATGCCACCTACTTGGCGATATTTCTTAGTCGCTTGGCGATTTATCATCAGGCGCCGCTATTTTAGACAAGTACCCAAAATTACTTAAGGTTGAGAGGACGTGTACGTGTAAGGTTGAGAGGCGTTAAAGTTTATGTAACGAATACACACCAAAACAGATAGGTACTAAATAATTGAAGCTCTGGCAAAAATAAAAGCATTTGACAAGGATGATAAAAGGAATGCCAATGGTCGAAAAAATGGAATTGATAACGCAACATAAAAAACGCAATTAATGTAGATTCCTTGACCGACATGCTACGCAATCATTTGATAACTACGGGCATGACCTCTCTGAACTCTATGGGGCTTGAAATGGGGAAAAACAGTAGAACAATGACTAATTCAAATCGCACTTTCTGACTGTGAGTGCATTTGTACATTTTTGCATTGAAATGTTTGTTCCTAACAACGTTAATCTGGTGTTCGAAACAAACAAATTTGGCTACCCTACGACAAAAGAGTGGTTATCTCTTAAGAGAAACTCACTATCTCTTTCAGTTTAATTACTGTATAAAGTTAACATTTCAAGCCTTCGGGAAATGTCTTAACATATTCAAAGCAAGATATTTTAAAATTATTTGTTAAAGACTATAGTCATTCATCAACAGAAATTTTACTGATTGTTAACGAAATATATTATTTTGAAATACTCCAATGTCAAATCTGAAAAAAAGGTAACAAATGTTTTTGCATGTTACCCGAGTAATCCATACAAAAGTTTTCTAATATATTCTATTTTAATGTTTTCAATCATTTGGGTCAATACGAATTGTGTAGTACGTTATTTCAAAGAAATATTATATTAAACGGTATTGTAATATTTTAAATACTAAGTTATAACTGAGATATATGTGGATAAAATTTATTCTGTTTATTTACGTCGTTTCGCAGCAATAAAAAAGCTTTTAAAATTTGATTTTTTTGGTTTCATAGAGCCATAGATTGTAAAAACCCACAGTATCGTAAATTTTAATAATAATAATACCAGAGTATCATGAGGTTTTAATCGTACCACTGGGATATCAAATAATAGTTGTTACAAAAACAATCATAGAAATTCAACTTTTATTTATTGTTATTAAGAATTTTATATACATAGCCATCCTCTATATTTATGCATGTTTCCCAGCGTTTCTGATCCTATCAATGTAACCCTATTGTGGAATTAATCACACTCTGCTTTACTTTACACATAATGCAGTTTACTTTAATCTACGGCTTCATAAAACCAAAAAAATCTACATGAATAGCTGCAACATCAAGCACATAAAGATCAGTTAATAGACAGAATAAATTTTATCCAGTGATTTCTCGGTTACTTCAAAGTAATAGTATGAATCTGAAGATATTCATAGGTACATGATTGGAAACAACATCTTGGACATTTCTGAGAAACAACCAATACTGCAAACTTAAATATAATTTATAATTTATTCAACTGAAAATTTGAACACACTTCTTTTACAGTATATTCATAAATCTTACGTCTTATAGTGGAACAGGTAATTATCTATTTATAATTTATTTTCTATTTATTTTTAGCAACTCTCCCAGCTAGTAAACCGAAATTGAATTCAATGTTGAATGCAATCGGAATAAATAAATAAATAAATGTTCTCTCTACTCCGAACATAATATTTTGTTTTCAGATCTGCACATTTAAAAACAGCTTGCAAATTTTGTGTTTCTTCAAATCATGTTTCAGTATCAGTTGTGATGGTTTCTCGGAAACGTACCCCTGTTTTACAAGGAACAGAATGGCTCCTTGAATATTAAATGAATTATATTCCTATTATTAAATTTGTTTCTTATTTATCACTTTCTTGCTCATGCAGCAGATTTTTATTTTTGGGTTGAAGAATTTAAAATTTCAATTCCTGTTTTATTTCTTTTTTTTCCTTGGATGACCCACCCGACGATCCAACAAGAGTTCGATAGGCTCGGATGCGTTTATGAACAAGCCTTCAAAAGAAAATAAAAAGTTCTTGAAATATGTCATTCTTAAAATTTAAATAGGTAGAAAATTCTTATTCAAATAAAAGTTGTAAAAATGCAAATTTAAAATATAGCATATAATCATACAAAGCCCCGAAATAGACAAATCCCCATGATCTCAATTTCATGACTACAGATGTTTCCGGGGTGGTTTGGGTTCGAGTCCTGATATCAATAAAGATCCGTCGTGCCTCGGGGTCAACACTGGTAGTCGGGGTTAAATGATTTCTTGGACGCGTGGAGTGGAAGTTTGGAAATTGAACAGCCAGATGTCATCCTTACACTCTGACAAAGTTCACTCTAAGTTCGTCTCTAAGAGCTGTCACGTTGCTTCTAAGAACACACACAAACTTGCTGTATACAGAAGCTACACTAATACTGTGGATTCACTACCAGAACCTAATGTGGCTGTGGAAGCCCAGTGGTCATGCCAACATCAGCATATTTGGTCTTCTTTGGGAATTATCTGAAAATAAGTTATTTGTAAAACTCACTTATTTTCAGATAATTTTACAACTCACAATTAACTTATTAAACATTTAATTACACAATACTTTACTTAGTTACAGAAATTTTGTGAAATACAGATTTCTGCAGTAACAATATTCCTGATTCTGATTATAATAAATATAAAATTAAATTTTCTTGTAATCCCAGGAAATATTACGAGATGTATAGTCTCTATATGCATGTGTTAGGTCCTATACTTGTGTGCAGACAAACAATTAAATGCTTTCCATCCTACAATATATTGTTGAATCTTTGTTCTGATTCTGATTCAGTTGCCGTGGTACACTACAGATCATGTTTAGGAACACGTAACTAGTGTTGTATTCGTCTTGTCGTGGATTTGAGCCCTGATAACTCAAAACATTTGTCATGTTGATTGGATAATGCACCTTAAATTTGTCCAGATCCCAAGTCCTAACGTGGAGGGGAGTTGGAGATCTCAGAAGGAGGTTACTGCACAAGTGTCCTCCCCGTCACTTGACCTCGATTTATAGTTTCAAGAGCAGTTGCAATTAGACCTCGTGTTACATTTTAGCGCGAAGTTAATAAATAATATCTGACACAGGTTATGAATCAGTCATATCTCAGGGTCATTGACACCTCATATCCAAGAAACAAGTCCTGCAGGGCGAATATTACTGTTTCCTGAAGAGTCGAGGGTTTTAATTTTAATATCTGCAAAGAATATTAGTGTCCCCACCAATTTTTATTGTTTGCTGTAATTCTAATATTTAGCTAAAAATATAATAATTATTATTATTTTTGAGACATTAGAATATTTAAGAGACAGTGCTTCATTAAAAAAAAACTTTGCACTGATCAAGTAATTATCGCATTTTCAATTGCTGCATATTTCAGATATTTCTATTAAGGGACGGCATTGAGCTGAGACCCCAATCTTCCAGATTACGCCAGCTTATGAGAATGTGATTTCCGACTGATTTAAAATGCAACAGTACGTATGCACTAAAGTCTTTAGAGGAATTTGTACTCCAAACCACGCCTAGACTCACAGAAATCGGGATCTGATGTTTTCAACAAGACCACGGTTACTCATGTCTAAAATTAATAAGTTTTAAATTCAATCGAATTTACCTCATACAATTCCACCCCATAGTTTGAGGGTTGTAATGAATATTCGAAATTTTAAATAATGACAAAAAATATATAGTATATTTAATTGTTAATTGTATCAAATTATTAATATTTGTTCTTTCGTTCAGGGAATGTATTTCTGTCATGTTCAGAAAGTTCGCTATATATATTATAAATAGATTAATAATAAACAATGTGCTAAAACCAAAACAGTCTTATGACTTAATAATGCAGTGAAACTAAAACTAAAAAAAATATTTAATTGTTAAATCCATAGATGAATTCCTTTAAAAATACATATTGTAATTGAAAGGAAAGCGATTAAATCTATTGTCTTTGCGTCATGTTATTAAAAAAAATTCAATAATCTATTAAAAATGATTTTGCTTCTTTAAATTTAAAATTTTTTTATTTGTAAATCATTTTTCCCAAGATCACTTCATAAGTTCACGATAAAATTATTCAGGATTTTCTAGATTCTAAAATAACTATTGTCTCCAATAACAATTTCGTTAAGAAGCTGTGATTAAAAATTCGAATGTAACCGAAAAGAATTTTGTGAGTTGTCTAGCAGACTATCCTTTGGAATACTTCGATTATTTTAAACCTGGAATAGGTTATCGACATTTGAGGCAACATTTTCTTATGAATTTCTTTCCCAAAACATTACTTTGATATGTCGTTTCTCCACAGTGTGTAACACAAATTAATTTGAAATATCTTTTCCACTTCAATTTGTTTTCGCAAACCTGTAGCCGTTTTTCTGGTGTGAATAAGAGGTTGCCTGTTTAAACCATATTTTTCTTTAAATCTTTTCCTGCACACATCTCAAACAAATTCCTTTTCTGCGGTATGAATAAGATTTTTTCTGCTTGAATATCACAATCATATGACGTTTCTCCAGTGTGAATAAGACGGTGTCTATACAGATTTGATTTAGCACAGAATCTCTTGCCACAGAATCTCTCTTCTTTCGATCCGAAACTCTTTTCACATACATCACATACACTTGACTTTGCATCAGAATATGTGGGAGAATGTAGAGAGGAATTTGACTTTTTCTTGACTTTCGTTTCATCAGTATGATACTCTGATGACCTTTTTTCACTATGATTTTCCGTACGAAGAGCATTTTTGCGATTTAATAAATGCCCGGGACATTTAATTTTGAATCACCTTTTCTTCGACCCATCGAGATGTGTTTTACGAAATGTGTTTTTTGTCGATTTCATTACATAGTGTTTACTGAATTCTGCATTTTGAGCTTGATTTGCAAAAAAAAAAACATTTTGTATCTGTTTCTTAAGTTTTCATTTGTTCTCGATAAAACTCATCTGAATTTTCGTAACTCATCAAATAATTATTGGAAGATCTGTTCACAATGCTTTTGTTGCAATTGAATTTCTGTCCTTTCGAGATGTGAAGCAAAGCTTTCAAGTGATGGTCTATTACGATGCGAAATACAACTTAATGTTTTAGAAGTTCCATTTTCTAGTCTTATTTGAGTGTTACAAGAATGACTTTGCCAGCGTTTAGATGCCTCTTATATCTGATTTCTCTTGACTGATGGATATATTTGCTATACCAAAGGATGATTATTATTTCGAAGGTGTCAAAAATGGATGCCGAAATCGCTTCTTCTGTCATCACGTGCTGACGAATAGGAATTTGATATTTGTCAACTTCACCAAAGGAAAGGATTTTATCTTCTATAGATGGTTCACCATCTCGTTTGCTTTTAACCATCTCCTCGTAGAGCGGTTAGCTAATTCATTTCTGCTCCATGCTGCGAAATGTTCGAGAAAGATATCTTAGGTCAGTCCTCTGTCGGAAGTTAATCGACGAATCTCTTGTCCATCATTAGTGATGTATTAGTGCTCTAAATAATGTTCGATGTCGGTGACATAACATTAAAAAAATCACATTTAAACTCCATAATAAAAAAAATCCTACAATTCAGCCGAACTAATTCAAAATTCCCTTTAACTTTAAATTGTGCTTACTACGTATTGATTGAAAAACAGTAAAGGCGCTCGTGTTATTAATGTCACAAACTAAAGTTCATTTCCTACTTTATTACGTACTGACACACAGAAGCAATAATTTGATTGAAACTGAATGTCAATTTATATAGGTTCTCTTTTAAAAAATTATAAAGTAATGATCATGGATCATATTATTGTAATTAATTTACAGTTTTTTCAGTTATTTGCCAACACAATTTTTATCACGTTCAAAAGTAATCCATTCGCCAACATTTGCGTATTTGTTTCGCATGAATATTATTGGAAAATAAGTGATATTTACAACTCTCTATTAACTTAATAAACATTTAATTACACACTAGTTTATTTAGTTATTGGGCTTTTATTATTAGGAAATAAACATTTCTGTAGAAAAAATGTTTCTGATTCTATAATTATAATAAATATAAACTTAACTTTTCTGGCAATCACAGGGAAATATTAAAATGTTTATAATTTTGGTTTGCAAGTGATAGGACAAATACTTATTCTTTGATACACATTTAAATACTTTACATCCTACATTTTTTTTCTTTAATCTGTCTCTAATACTGATTCAGTCACCATGGTACATTATTGGTCAGGGTAGAGATCACGCGATAAGTGCTGTATTCGTCTTGTCATGAATTTGTGTCCTGATACCACTAAGTATTTATCATGTTGTTAGGTTAATGTACGCTAAATCTCTCGAGATCCTTAGTCCTAACATGGCATGTTGCGGGAGTTAACAAAGGGAGGATCCCGCTCAAGTTACGTCTTCGTTATTTGACCGTGATTTAAAATTTCGAGCTCTGTTGCAAATAGCCCTCATGTTGCGTTTTAGTGAGAAATTAATGAATAAATACTCTTACACTGATCATGAATCAATGATATATTAGGATCATTGTCATGTCATATACACGAGCCAAGTCCTATAAGGCGAAGCTTTACTTATGCTTTCGAATAGTCCTGTTTCAGTGAAACGTTCTTACGTGTAATAATGGATTATATTAGTCGTTAAATATAAATGAGTTTCAAATTCCCTTTTACAGTTTTGTGTGAAATTTAGAATAAATTCTCAAATCCCTGTAGGGATAGTAACAAGTGATCTTTCCTTTGGAATAGTGGGTAGTGGCGTTGCATCAAGGAACTTAGTTAAAATGTAAACAATGAGCTGGTTTGGACTGAACTCGATTGCAGGTACTGCAAATAAAATATTGTTGAAATCATAGTTATAGAGAGGTCATGATTCCTAAGATTTCCTTTAAAAACTTATTTGTGACTCATAAAATAATTACATTACTCAACGGAGTAATAGCTGTTTTTTGTGTCAAAGAATTATACTGATAATTTTGACTGTTATTACCAGAAATTGTTTCATGCATTCCTCAAACTCCGTGGTTCTTTTTCCAGGATTAGTAGAAAGATGGGCATCGAGACTGGCTTTCTGACTGCATCTTGTTACTCAATCAAGACAATCATAAGGCGTTCTGAGAATGACATATGACTGCTTTTTTCTTATAAGTGAAGATGCGTATCGAGAAAATGTTTGTGACTGAATCTCTTTTCACACGCACCAAAAACATGCAGTTTTTTTCTAATAAGGGACCGAGCAAAAAACAAATTATATTATGTAACCGTTTAGGGAAAATAATGAACATCACTGGCGATATAGGTGTGAAAAAAGAAAATTAATTTCGGAAATAATAATGCTTGTTATTAAAAGATGCTAAAATGGGCCTAAATTATGACGATATACCCTAAAAAAGAATAGATTTATTAATTAAATTATGAATAATTTGATCACATTCTATGTACTTGTTTATATTCCTTGTATAGAACAAAGGAAATTATTGAATTAATAAGTACAATTATTTTAAGCTTTTAATTTTTTTTAAAAGAACAAAACTAGAGGGACGTTTTAAATCTGAAAAAAAAAACTATTTAATGAAAAAAAAAACTTAAATCCGAAAGCACATTTAAAAGTATAAACTGTCTTTTTCATAAATCATATGATGATTTTTCTATATGAAAGCAACTTATTCCTTCAATTCGATTTTATGCACCAGGTCTATATAAGCAGCTCATTTTGGGAAAAAAATCTAGAATTAAAATTCCTGTAATGCATGAAAGAACATAAATGTCTTTTTACGCAATATTTCTTGAAAATACCATCCGATTGCACACTCATCTTTCTCTCGCAACTCTGAAACCTACGGATTTAAAGCGCTTCATAATATTTTTGCATTCATTTTTTAAGGAATAACCGACGGTTTTCTTACGACTGTGGCATTGCGAATCAAATTCAGACAACAAGAGAGACGGTTCGAGACATTCTCTCTCTGCCATGGTCACTCGGCTAAATCGCCTACATCGGTCTTTGAAATCAAAAATATTGTAATGACTTACTTATAGCAGCAAATAATTCTTTCTATTGTTCGGACAATAAACGTAAACCAATAGATATATAGAAATTTCAATAATTTATATATAAAGCAATCAGCTTCGATAAATAACCAATAAATAAACATAAATTTTTTTTAAGAATCTTTGAATCTATTGCAGTCTCTGCTTTCATTATTATTTTATTCAACGAATAAAATAGTCTATTGCAGAGAATAAAACAATATTCTGTTTAGAATAGTTTTCTACCTCCAGCAGAAAAGTAATGTTTTCAAGTGATATAATCCAACCACTTCAAATTTTTTGGATGGCTTATCCTCAGAGCATAGAGGTAGAAAATTAGTATTTTGACCTTCTATTTCAAAATAATGCTTGTAATGGTTCCATGTTATTGAGCGCCGCGGACTGTAGTGTTCTAGTCAACGACAAAATGTTGTAAGTGATTACTTTTCAAAATGGTGTGTAAAATGCACGTTGACTTGTTTATTTTCATTTTGGGATGGAAATAAAAATATTTATCTTTGAATAGTTCCATTTTACCAATTGAATGAACATTTTATGTTTAATATCTCTTAAGGATAATATACCCAATACAATATTTTATCATTTGCTGTGGATTAAATATTTATTTCAACATCATAATAATTATTTTAAGCATTTAGCATCTCTGCTGGTGAAAGTTGCATTTGAAAACTTAGCATTAATCAAAATAGCATTTTAAAATGCTTCATCCGAAGAACATTTCACAAAATGGACGACACCTGAGCTAAAACCTTAATTTAACGCACAACGCGAGATTAACAGAATTTGAATCTTTAATGATTTAAAATGCAATAGCACTCCAACACACCTGCCTTTTGTGGTGTTTTCTGTCGTAAACACGACTCGATTGAAATATAAGCCACACATGAATGCACCACCATGGCATTTTGTTTACCAATGTCTAAGATTTGATAAAGATTTTTAAATTCAATGGTTTCTAATTCATCCCAACCGATAATTTGAGAGTTTCTACACATATATGAAATTTAGTGATAAATTATCGAAAGAAAACAACTTGTAATATTTCATTATAATCAATTATTTGTTTCTATCATTTCTAAACGAAAAGTAATTCTTTGTATGCTTAGAATTTTCAAAAAAAAAAAAAAAAAAAAAACGCAATAATTTGTCAAATAATATAAAGCCAAGTAAAAAGAAAAAAAAAATGATTTTGCTAATGATTGCCATTGATTTTTTGAGTTTAAGAGTTTTAGCTCAAGTTATTGTTCCAATGTTCTTCTCGTAAGTTGGCACCCGCTCTACTAACTTCCATACCTTGCGTAACGGGAGAAAGTTGAGCCTCAGATGATTTAATGTGAATTAGCCCCAACTTCAAGATGGGCAATCAGTGTTATCAAGTCTCGAACCTAAGATTCGACAAACCCCGCAACTGTTAATGTGCTAACAAGTCTACTTGTTTACAGCAGCCACTTAATAAGTATTTAAAAACATTCCACTGTAAAGTACCAAATACATCATATTTAAGTTTTTAATTAGAAATAATCACTACAGGCGAATATTTCCTGTAAATCTGAAATAAAGAAAGAATTAAAATTAATATCGGAAATAAAAGCAATTCCCTAAAATGTCATGATCGTTTGAAACAAATTTAATGGATCATGGAACTCAAACTAAGAAGATATACTTTAAAGAAAGAATAGGTTTTGCAATAAAAAATGTGATTAATTTGCTTATACGATCAGTAGTTTTTTTGTTTACTATGATAACACTGGAGAAAAAGAAAATAGTTGAAAAATAATCACGGTAATATTTAAGTTTTTTCTACAAGAACAATCATTTTTAACTTTTATACTTCCTTAAATTAACAAAATGGGAATTAATTCTTAAAATTTTGAAGAAAAAAAATCAATGTTCATTAAAAGAAAGGGTGAGTAACCCAAGGTATTTCAAAAGCATAAATTATGTACTTGATATCTTTAACAAATTTTCAATGTGTACGTCATTCTTTATCTTAATTTTTTTCTATTTAACTGTCCTCTATCAATAATCTTTTTCTGTGAACGATGGTTGAAAAATTACAGTGAATTCTTTTATTCATTGCGATGAGATGTTTAAATAATTTTAAACTCAATATTTCTTATACGATTCTTAAGAATAAATTTGCTTTTTGTACACACTTCTTTCCCGCACAACTTTAAATCCTACAGATTTCAAAAAATTCTTTACACCTCTAAAATTATAATTTAGTAGCAGCTTGAATCGAATCCATTCAATGAATCAATCAATTCTAAAGATGCGCTTGTGGACTTTTCACCTGTACCTATCTGAAGATGAATTTTGAGAAAATGTTTGTGAATGAATCTCTTTTCACACGCATCACTGATAAGGTTTCTAGGATAGGAGGAAGTTTCTCTGATAAGGTTTCGAGGTAAAAGTATTACAGATTAGGTGGAATACTGATCACCACTTTCGAAAAATTTATTTGGATACGTAACAAAGAAATAAAAGTTATTATTGTAAATAATGACAGTTTACTAAAATATTTAAATTATTTTTTTACCCAAATATGCTGCAAATGAACCGTAAGAATTAAGGTATACTTTAAAGAAAGAATAGATTTATAATAAAAATTCTGATTAATATGATCACACTTTTAGTACTTGATTATACTACTGGCAATGTATAGGAAAAAAAGAAGTAGTTGAATGTATAAAGTCGAATATTTTTTATTTTTTAATTCGTTAAACTGACAAAAATAACAGTTTTTAAGATCATTAATATAAATATTTATAAAAGAAAAATACTTAAGACCAAAAGCACTTCTTAAAATATATAGTGTCTTCCTCATATCACATATGATGATTTCTTAATATGAACAAAAATTACTTGGTTTCATCGAGTTTATGCACCAGGATTGTATACGTAGCTCATTTGGGGGGGATTAAAAATTCACTTTTTTGAAATTCCTGTAATACATACGAATAATCAAATGACTTATAGCCGGAATATTTCTTAAAAATGACATCTGCTCGCACATCCATCTTTATCAAACTACTCTGAGGCAAAACAGATTTAAATATCTTCACTAAATTTTCACAAACCTTTTTTTTTCAGTGGCATTCGGAATCAAATACAAGTAACGAGAGAATCAATTCGAGGCATTAGCTGTCTAAAATGACCACTCGGCTAAATGACCTGCTTCGGTCGATGAAATCAAAAAATATTGTAGTGACTTATAACCACAAAATATTTCGTTCCAATGTTTGGAAAATATGAACGTAACCCTATACACTTCTAGAATTATTAATAAAATATATAAATAAATGAGCATCTAAAAGTATTCTATAAATAAACAATAAACACTTTCCAAAATACGTTGTACATATTAAATAATTTGTAAACTCCGTCTCCAATAGGAAAGCTATTGTAAATATGTATACATGTTTAAAATTATATTCAAAACATTTATTATTGAAAAATAAAACAGTATCATAGAGATAAAAGAATTTTGTGAATCATATCAGTTATTATAAAGTAAATTATAAAGATATGATTTTTGTAATTTTTAATGTGTGTGTTGAATCTTCAAAAATTCCTTCAAAGAAATATTCACTCAAAAATTTATTTCTTATGAAACATTTAATGTTCATACGTTAACTTATAATCCAACTCTTGGAAATTTATTGGATTATATGAATCTAAAAACATAGAAAAAGAAAATTTATTTTTTTATTTATGCTTGAAATTAATTCAAGAAATAGTATCATTTTATCGACCTCTTATTATGATATTATTATAGTCATCGACAAAATAGGGCCACTGATGAATTTTAAAAATAAATTGTTAAAGGAACGTTGATGTGTTTATTTTTATTTTTCGGCAGCAACAATGATATTTAGCTGTAAAAATTTCCAATTTTCTTATTTATAGTGCACATTTCTTTTTAATGTAAGTAAAAAATATTTGTGTCCAATACAATATTGTAAAGCTTGTTTCAACTCTAATATTCAGTTATTAATATAACAGTTATTCGAAAACCATTAGAATATTTGGTGGAAAATATGTCATTGGAAACACGTTGCCTAGAAAATTTTACTATCAAAAATTCAAATAATGTATTTGAGGTTTATTTTTATAAACAGACGACATCTGAGCTGACTTCTCTACCTCCCACATAACGCTGGCTCATGTGAATTTGCATCCCTCCTGGTTTAAAGTGCAACACTACCTCTACATACCGGAGTTAAGTGTTATATAGACAGGAAACAATGACTCGACTAAAAGAATGTGAGATCTGATATTTTCACAAAGACTCTGTTTACTAATGTCTGAGAAATGTAGAATACTTTCTATAATTTAGTTTAATAAAGTTCTTACAATTCCAAACTGTAGTTTGAGAATTTTAACGGATACAGGAAGTTTTATAAAATGACAAGGAGGCATAATGTTACAATTGTTAATTTCTTAAAATTTTTCGTATTTCATTTTAATAGAAACTTATATATATATATATATATATTTATAGTTCCCTGCTTCATTAGAAATTTCTTAATATATATCATATATAGACAAATAAAAAACAGTGTGCTAAAAAGTAAACAATAAAAATCTTAAGAATACATGAAAACAATAACAAAAAAAATTATTTAATTATTAATTCCTTTCATGTTTTCCTTTTCAATTACGTACTATAATTGAAACAAAAACGAGTGAAATAATTTTCTCAGCTGAAGAGTATAAAAATTATTTTTTTGTCTTTTTTAACTTCTCTATGGAAATAACCTCGTTGTTCGTTTAATTCAATTGTATACTGTAACTGAAAATAAACCGAATAAAATAACTGTCTCTTTTGTGAGTTATAAAAATTATCTCTCAATTATCCATCAAAAACAACGTTTAATATCATTTTCCAGAGATCACTTCATAAGTTCGTGATAAAAATCTGAAAGGTTATTCAGATTCTAAACAAACTTTCGTCTTACACAATAATTTTGTTAAGAAGCGGTATTGAAAAATTCGAATGTAATTCTCTTAGAACCTTATGAGAAGTCTTGCAGACAATCCATCGGAACGATTTGATTAATTTAGATTTGTTTGCTTAATTATTCGACTCAAAGTAATTTAAACGATAATGCTCTATTTTAAGACTTTGACGGTTTTCCGGATGGTAATTATAAGAACCTTTCCGCCCATGCTGTTCAGAGAGGTTTTCTCCCAAGTTTAAAAATGAAGGGGATGATGACGAAAAATAGAAGGAAAAGTATATCTCATCAATTCAGAGAAATCTTAAAACAAAACTTCTCCCTACACAAATCATAAGAAAATGGTCTTTTCCTCTTTCAATACTTTAATGACTACAGACAAGATTTTATTGAAGTTTTTTTTTAACATAAATACTTCTATTTATCGTTCCGATGGTATGCATAATTCGATGGGAATGCAGAAGAGTTTTCGGTCTGAAATTGTTTTAACCTACAGTTCTTTTCCGGTATGAATAAGACGGTGCGTGGATAGATTTGCATTTGAGATAAATCTGTCCCCGCAATAAACACATAGCTATAGCGTTTCCTCAGTATGTGTAAGTCGATGGGAATCGAGTTGATGTTCCTGCCTAAATTTAATTCGACAAACACCACAAACATAAGGGTTTTCTTTTGAATGAATAAGGTGATATCTAATTAGATGTGATCTTTGCGTAAATCTATCTTCGCACATATACGGCTTTTCTCCCATACACCTACGAAGATGCTGATTTACAGTAGATATTTGACTAAAATTCTTTCCGCACGTATCACAGGCATACGGCCTTTCTCCGATATGAACCCGACTGTGTACATTTCAGTTTCATTTATCATTGAATTGTTTTCCACAAATATAACATTTAAATGGCTTTTCTTAAGTGTGTATCCTCCGATGTGAATGATATCCAGATGGTCTTTTTTCATCATCATCTTGTATAAAAACAGTGTTTCTGTAATACAAAATTTTTCTGGAGATTTACTTTTCATTTTTTTTTGTCTTAGATTCTTCAGAATGAGATTGAGGATGCGAATTAGATGCAAAATATTTCTTAAAATTGAAATATTGGGCTTCTTTCACTGAAGAACGTTTAGCGTCTGTTTTCAAAAGACAAAATGACTGACTGTTCATCGGCGCTCGATAATATTCATTCGAATTTTCTAAATTTCTTATTAAATTCTGAGATTCTCTGTTCACAATGCTGGTTTACCTTGGCTTATATATCGTTTCGAGATGTGAAGAAGGGATTTAATGGATGGATTAGTATGATCAGAAACTTCGAAACATGTTTCGCAGGTATCTGGTCTTAATTGAAGGCTAAGAGAATAAATTTGGCTGCATCTAGATACCACATATATCTGATTTTGATTTACTGGTGGATTGACTTGCTGTTCCAATGGCTGAATATTCTTATGTCTTTCGAAGTGTTTGAAAAAGAATGATGAAATCGCTTCTTTAGTCAAAACTGAATAAGAACAGAACTGCTGAAGAATAAGAATTTTGTCGTTGTGAAACACATCACAGGAAAGGTTATTAACTTTTCTGGGTGTGTCCACCTTTTCATTTGCATTTACGCGTGTCCTCGTAGAGCGATTAGCTAATTCCGTTCTACACCATTTTTCGAATTTTTTTGAAAAAGGAATCACAAGTCAGTCCGTCGTCGCAAGTCATACGACGAAGCATTTGTTCATTGTGAGTGATGTTTTTGTGTCTTAAATATTGTTCAAAATCGGTGAATGCCACATTGCAATAATCATATCTGAATTTCATAACCAAAAAAATAAAATCATACAATTTTGTCCAAATAACTCAGAATTTTACATAACCTTAAGATATGCTTCTTAAGTATTGAAAGTATCATGAAATAGTATAAGCTCTGGTGTCAAAAATTCAAAACTGAAGTTTAAACCCTACCGACACATACTACCTACTGACACACAGAATTAGCAATTTGATTGATTGAATGACTGAATTTGGTAAACTAATGTTATATCTTATCTTTTTAAGCATTTCTAAGGAAATGATCCTGTAATTAAAAGGTATTGGAAATAATATGCCAACGCGTGTCATGCACTCAGAAGTGACTGACTGAGCTCAAAATTTTGTTTCAATTAAGTAACGAGGACAATAAAACAGGTACAATTCTACATTCTTAATTTTCATAAACTTAAACAACGTGAGATGTTCATTCGCCTACAGATGTAAGCTGCTCTTGTGATTAAAGTGACCTGTTTTTAAAAACATCGGGTGTCGAACCCACGGTACGACAGAAGACACGCCGATCATAATATTGACAACATGACCACTCAGCAACTAAGAAATTAACAATAACTGGATAAAAATATATAACTGTCCCCCTTGTATGTTTCCGAAAATTCCTTAAACAGATGACGTTTGTGACTGAAACATTCACAACCACCACAAACACGTAGCCTTTTGTCTGATAAGTGTGGGAAGATAGTGAGTGATAAACGGATTTTTCCTAAATATCGTGGCATAATTCAGACACACAAACGATTTTTTTTTCTATACGATTTTAAGAATACCTAACATTTTTATTAAATGACACTTTCTTTGAAGATCCTTTGAAGTTCATCTTAAGCCTAGAAAACTGATGTCGGTAAATTTTACTGGGTGTCTTCTTTTATTGCCTCTATTCTGGCCTTTTTCTTTCACCGATATACTTGTTTGATTTTGAGTGCTTCGAGGCATCATTTAGTAACCTGCACGCTAAGTGGTTTGATTTGTTCGTCTATGGTTCATATGTTTTCGTTCAGGAAATAGAATCTACCACGTGAATTTTACGTGTCTCTAGTAATATGCGAAAATTTGCCAACGTACATTTAACGTATCGCTACAAATACAGGGGTTGGACAAAAATATGGAAACACCTTTTATAAAAAAAAATAATGTTTGCTTAATATGGTGTAGGAAACCCGTTGGCATCCAAAACAGCTTGCAGTCTTCTCTGAATGGATAAATACAGTTCCTGTATGTGTGCCAAGGGAATATTATACCATTCTTCCAGCAAAACGGTGGCAAGTTCAGATAACGATGTTGGCGGTGGATAACGAGAACGCACTTTCCGTTCCAATGTAGACCACAAAGGTTCGATAATATTCAGGTCTGGTGACTGTGGTGGAGAGGGGAGATGGGATAAATCCTCCTCGTGCTCAGAAAACCAGTCCTGGACAATGTGAGCTGTGTGAACAGGGGCTTTGTCGTCTTGGAAGACACCATCACCATCGGGGAACAAAGTTTGTACCATGGGATGAACTTGATCTGCCAAAATGTTCACATAAGTCTTGGCAGTCATGTGCCCTGACACAGTTATCATGGGGCCAGCAGAGAACCACGATATGGCTGCCCAAACCATAACAGAACCCCCGCCATGTTTCACTCTTGGCAACAAGCAGTCTGTATTATAGGCTTGAGATGGCGTTCTCCAAACGTAAACTCGGCCAAAAGTGGGAAACAATGTGAAAAAGACTCGTCAGACCATATTACACGCTTCCACTGCCCTATAGTCCAGGCTTTATGATTTAAACACCACCTTTTCCTGTTACGGGCATTAGCATCACTGATGAGTGGCTCCTCAATTGCAGCACGGCCAGAAATTCCCTGTTTATGAAGCTCCCTTCTAATTGTTTTGGTACTCACAGGGTTCTGTAACACAACATTCATTTCAGCAGTAACTTTTGCAGCTGTGGTCTTCTTATTTTTTGTCACAATTGCCCTTAATGATCGTCTGTCACGATCACTCAGCACACACTTTCGTCCGCGCTGTGATTTAGCAGATGATGTTTTTCCGCTTTTCAAATATGCGGAATAAATCTTCGATACAGTACCTCTTGAAACACTAAACACCTCGGCTACCTTGCTTACGGAAACACCTACCATACGTGCTCCAACAATTTGCCCACGTTCGAAGTCTGTTAACTCTGACATAATGCAATGACAACCTCACATAACAGTACTCCGACAACAACTGAACTGTTTAGCACATTTCCGAAGTTGTATAGGTGGCGTTAGTAGTCAAAAACGCCAGCGCCACCTACATATTTCATTAAAATCAATCTTTCTTTTCAAACATGCATTTTACAAGGTGTTTCCATATTTTTGTCCATCCCCTGTACACGACTTTTTAAACACGTACATTTTGCGTGTCTCATCTAATGTACGATTTTTTCAACACTTAATTTTAACGTAGTCCTGCTGATAGAGTCTATATTTTTAAATTTCAGAATGGCGTATATAAATGTGTTTCCGAAACTTATTTCATACTGTGTTGAAGAAATGACCAAGCAAAGCAAGTATTTAACGGAAGAAGAATTTCAAGAATAGAGTTTGGAATCTGATGATAGTGAATGTGGCGATAACGTTGAAATTTATGATGATAGATAAATGAAAATGATGCTAATCTAGATTATATTCCTAAAGATGAAAATAGAGAATGATCCTGATTTAGTAATTCATTCCCCGATACAAGAAATTGTGTACAATGGAGATATAGACAAAAGTAAAAACATAAAATTAAAGTACATGTTCAAAAGAAAAATAGGAAGTATAAAAATATTCAAGATACAAAGGAATAAGGTCATATTATAGTTTTGGACACTGATTTAATAAAACGAATTAATGGTTATGAGTGGTATTCGAAAATTAATGATTGCACTAATCTGAAAACTAGCTCAAAAAATGGTTCATATTATACCTGGTCCACTTAACAAGACTCGATTTGCAGAGGAGTAATTTATTTTACTAATTGGTTTATTTCTAAAGTTGTAAAGAAAGAAATACTCTCTCAAATGCTGAAATAAACCGAAAGAAAGTAGTTGATGGAAATGTTATGGACTGTTTATTAAATCATTTGAATTATGAGGAAATGAAAGCTTTGCTTGGAAGTTTAATACTAATTTCAGCTTTACAATAAAACCAGTTATCAATAAAAGTTATGCTTGATGTAACTTTTTCTATCCACCGCAAATATTTAAAAGCTATACGTGAAGAGCACCAAAAATCACGTCCTTCTGTAAAGACATATCAATATATTGGTAACGAATTATTAAGCAAAATTATTTTTCAATTGTGTAGATTATGTTAAATTTAAAAAGTAAACAACATTTTATATATTTCAAATCAACATTATTGTAATATAAGCAAAAAAGCGATTTTTACTTAAGCACGTAAATTTTACGTATGTCAAGAAATAGCGGCTTATACAAACACGCTAGTATTCTGGAATTAACAGATTACTTAGAGGAAAACTGATTACTGTCCTCCAATCATTGGATTTGCTATTCAGATCATGCTTTTTGTGTCTTTTTTATATTTTAACTAGAGTACTCTGAGTCTGCATTGATTGGCTCTCAATTAACGTTAACTTAAGGGGGTCACTTCACGCAGCCTTTTCCCTATCTCCTTAATGTTAAAAATGACCAATTTTAAGGAACATTTTTAAAAAATTGACTGGTTGTAGAGTTACCAATTTTTTTGTGTTTATTTATTGAATAGTTATTATTATTTTAATGAGAGCTTTTTTTGAAATTTCAATTAGTTTTTTTTAAAAAAATTATTATGTGGATTAACACGTGAAAATTTAAAAAACCATGAAAATTTGTGTACATTTCAACCTCTAAAATTTTTTTGAAAACTTTTTTTTCACAAAAGCTCTCATTAAAATATTTCTTTATGTACTAGTAATACATGCACCAAGTTTCAAAGCTATAAGATGAGTAGAATTCTTAAAAATGTTTTTTTTTTGTATTGAAATTTACAGTTTTGAGATAATGCAATTTAAAGTACAAACTTACCATTCACTAATAGATATCAACACCAAAGCTTGAATTGCTTGAGTCATCTGCTAGATCATCTTCTTATCTACATTTTAATAGTCTGTTTTTAATTCTAGCTTTATTGGTTCTTTGTAAAACTGCCTTTTTTTCTTTCTTTATGTGAACATGATCTGCTTCTTGTAATGCTCGACATATATAAAATCCAAGTTGAACATTTAATAAACTTAAAACTTTTAATTTTGTAATGAATCCTTGATTAAATAGAGATATTGCTTCATACTTTCCAGCTTTTAATGATCCTAATTCTACATATACATTTATTAGGATTATGTACCAGATGATGCTATTTAAATTTTGAATTTTGCCATGTAGGCATCTAGAGAGTAGTTTAGGACTTGAAAAATCTCTAACTATTGCTTAATACAATTTATAATAACATCAGGTAAGTTATGTTTGTATTGTTTTCCTTTAATTATGGACCTATTATATGCACAGCACTTGTCGTCACCAGTGGAGCAAAGACTGAAATACTGAGTGTATCGCAGCTTGTGCAATGACTCTGGGTGATTGAAGATCCAGAGTGTCCCTTCAACTTCCAGTTCTCCACTATTTCCAAAGAAATTAGCGAAATACTTCTCTCTGTGTACATTTCCATTCCTCAAATTGCACGAATATCTAGAAAATACTTCGGCATCAATAACCTTTTCAGTTTCGACACAAATTGTTGTCACGACACCATTTAGTGAAACAAGCCCCCCTTTTGCCAGCCGCCATCAATAGCCACAGGTACATTTGGACTTCCATCATTATTAAATACTTTTTAGCAGATATTGCCATAGAATCTTTTGCGACTTCCTCTATCGCATCATTTAATGATAACTCATAAAAGCGCTTAGTAATGGGAGGTAAATCCATCACTCCGCAAAACCCTTTCGCAGCAGCATACCCTTTGCCAATTGATCTCATAGCATATGAAAGTCTCGTATTAACTTAATGCACATTAGTATATCCTTTATTAGTTAAACTCTGAGTGACTCTAGTATTAAGGACTGGTTGTTTGAAACCACACTTGTCACAACATATAAATTGTTCTGTAGCCAAACCTTGGTTTTGACAACCAAAATTAATATGGATACCATGTTTCTTGCATTTTATGCATAACACACATAATTTTAAGCAATAAGAAAACAGAGATATGTCAATTATTTCCTTCAATTTATCAGAACAGTTTACAAAAAGCTTCATACTCAACAGCATACTTACATAACGTTGATACTTACCATACCAGCATACTTACCATATTTATTAACATTTGTTTTTATAAAATTTATATAACTTCAAAAGAACTTTTATTTAAGAAAAAAATATTTCTCTCAATTTCTATTTCTTAAATGTTTGAGCATTAAACCGAGACATAATGAAAAATATAAATGAAAAAAGTTTTCGAAAAGAACAGATTGTCTACATTAGGCGAGTCTAAAATAGCACGTTGCATTCGATAACAAACGTTGAAATGTAAACAAACTGCTATTACTATTCACTTCAATTCTTTCCTCAACAAGTTGCTGATCGATGAAAAATGTTTTCATGAATTTAAAATAATTTGATAAGGCTGGAAAGAAGCATATATAATATGTCTTGGTTTGAAAGGGGGCGTGGCAAATCAGCTGTTTTGGGTTTTTACAGATGTAAACAACTTTTTAAAAAATTATTTAAAATACTTCTAATTTAGCTAGAACAAAAATTTAAATTGCATTCGACGCAGAAAGATTTGTAGTTTCTCTTTCAAAAAAATTGAAAAATTGATTTTTTGACCGATTTGCGTGAAGTGACCCCCTTAACTGATAAATGCTTCTTAAATTTCAAAGTTCATAATTTTACATTGTTGAAATTCTTTTAATTTTCGTGTGCTCCTCTATTCGTGCTCTAATAAAATTACTCAACGTAGCCAAGACATGCACAGCCTTCCAGATGCTGAATACATTCCATAATCTAAAAATGAGTGTTTAGTTATTTTTGACTAACACACACCAAAAGAGATAAATACTAAAGAAAATGAAGTTCTTACGGAACTAAAAACATTGCACATTTGTGGTACGTACTATAAGGGTGCAATAAAACTACGGATTATCTTCCAGAATCTATAAGAGATAGGAAAGCCTAGTGGTTATGTCTGCAAACTTACATAACGCGTAGAATTTATAGAATTGTAGATAAGAATCTTGATGCCAGTGTGGGATAGTAAGAAAATTTTGAGAAAAAAATAGCAGCTCAAGTATTCTTCTCGTCAATTGACCCAGTTACATAATGACGAGGTCCGTCGCCCATAGGCCTCTTTTGGCTTCTCAATGCAAAATTAATTAATAATCACACTTTCAGCAAACGAAGAAAAATCTCACTTTTACTTGTTTTAAGTTGGAGTTTAATTGCTTTGCAGAGAAAAAGTGCAATCGAACAACCTTTCATGTTTACGAAGGGACAGTGTTTGCACACTCTCAGTAATGTACTCCGGAACACCTGGCGGAAAATGTGCATGGTAAATAATTTGTAACGTAGTCCTAGAATGGGGTGATTATCGAAATAATGAATACATGATTAAAATTATTTAAAAGAGTTATAGTTGAAATAATGAAAGAGGATATAAAGAGATATTAAACTAGTTTTTTGAATCATATCGCACATTACAAAGCCGATTATGAAGATGTATACTGTTGTGTTTGTGAACATTTCTTACATTCCAATGATCTATGATATACACCATCATTCAAATTTATTCTGTATGATAATACAATAGTATTAATGTTTAATGATAATCCAGCCAATCAAAAAGTAATGGAATATATGATACTGAATGTACAGAAGTAGAAAATCAGTATTTTAAGTTTTTCATCCAAAATTTAAGTATGTAATGATTCCAAATTATCAGGAACCAAAGATGCTATTGCTTTAGACAAAAACAAAAAAAATATCATTGATTATTTTTTCGTATATTTTTATTCTTTGACAGAAATAATTCAATTTAGTTCTAAATATTTGAAATTTCCTAAATTGTCGTGGGCTTTAATTTTGATATCTGCAAAGAATATTAATGCTCTCTACAGTATTTTATCTTTTGAAATAATTCTAATATTTAGCTAAATAATGTAATAATTTATTTTAAAATATTATAATATTTGCAGGAAAATAAATCATTTCAAAAACTTTGCACTGATCAAGTAACTATTGCGTTTTATAAGAGCTAAATTTTTCAACAACTTCTATTAAGGATCAACTCTTCGACTGACCACTATATCTCCCACACTACTCGAGCTTATGAGAATTTGAGTTCCTACTTATTGAAAGTATAACAACACTTCTACACACCGGACTTTGTTAGAACTTGGACTTCAAACCACGCCTAGTCTGAAGGAATGTGTTTTCTGACATTTTCACTAAAAACACGGTTACTGATATCTAAAAGTTTTAGAATGATATTTAAATTCCTTCCAATCTAACAAATATAATTCCAAATCATAGTTTGAGGTTTGTAATGGATATATGAAGTTTTACATATCAACAAAAAATAGATAATATTGTATTTGTTAATTACATCGACTATTTGTTTCATCCTTTTTAAAGGAAACGTAATTCCGTGCAAGTGTAGAAAATGTTCAATATATATTATAAATAGACCAATAATAAACAGTGTGCTAAAAAAAACTAGAAGCAAGTCTTAAAAATACATTGAAACAAAAGCAAAAATATTATTTAATTATTCATTCCTTAAATGAAATCCTTTTAAATTACACACTATAAATGAACGGATGCGATTCAAATAATTATGTCTGATGCATGTTATAAAAATTAATTTTTCCTTAAAAACGATTTTTATACAGAGTTTCGACAATTTTTGTAAGACAATTTTCCCAAGATCACTTCATAAGTTCGTGATAAAAACATTAATGATTAAAAATTCTAAAATTACCTTTTAATCTTTCACAGTAATTTCGATTGGAAGCGGTATTTAAAAATTCTAATGTATCCCAGTAGAATCACGTACGAAAACTTCTAAAGGATTGTTTGGAACATTTTTGATTAGTTTATATCTGATCGCGTTACTGCACGACGCAACATAATTTGAAGAGTTACTTTCGATTTGAAACAGTATGAGATTTCAGAATATAATTAAAAGCACATATTTGACCATGTTATTTACGATTTACGTGTTTTTCTGTGTAGTGGAGAAATGATAACGATTAAAGCTCCACTTAGGTCCATAAAGACTTCCTATTGCACGTAAATCCACAAATATAGTTCTTCTCCCATGTGAAAACAACAGTGTATAATAAGGTAAATGTTAAAACTAAACTTCCTCCCAAACAAAAGTAAAAACCAATTGTCTTTCTCTACTTTAAGTACGTTAACGAATTTTGCGACATTTCCATAAATATTTCTTCAAAAAATCATCCATTTTATATGTCGATTCTGCACAATGAGAATGACGAATTGATTTGAAGTGAGGTTTCTGGCAAAAGCTGTTTTCACAATTCTACATCTTAATTTCTTGTGTAAATAAGACGATGCTCGTTTAAATTTGATTTTCCATGAAATCTTTTTCCGCATTCGTCACAACAATACGGTCTTTCTGTGGAATGAATACGACTATGATTATTTAAATTTGATTTTTGAATAAATCTTTTTAAACATATATCACAAACATACGTCATTTATCGTGTGTGAATGCGACTGTGTCTTTTTAGATTACATCGAATACTGAATTTCTTCTCACAAGTTTCACAATTAAATGGCTTCTCTCCCGTGTGTGATCGTTGATGTCTTTCGAGTTTATATTTCGATGCGAAACTCTTCTCACATACATCACATACGAGTGATTTCTTTCCGATCTGAGTTTCCGAACGTTGAGCAGAACTCACTTTCATCCTTAATTCCGTCTGTGAAACTTGGCATCCAGAAAGCATGTTTTTATTATAATCTTCACATAGAGCGCTTTGTTTATTTAATGACTGTAAGGAGCCTTTCCTATTCAAACGCTTTTTCATAGAATCTTCCAAATAATTTTCCTGAGGCGATTTAGATGCATGACGTTTCCTGACATCATCATATTGCGCTTCCTTTGCAAAAGGGCTCTCTGCATGACCTTCTCCTGTGCTCATTGGTTCTCGATAAATCGCAACCGAATTTTCGTAACTCGTCTTACATTGATGGGTAGATCTGTTCACAATGCTGGGTTGAATTGGGTTTTGTGTATTTAGGAAGTGGGAAGTAAAACCTGCAAGTGCCGGTCTATTAAGATGCGGAATCCCACTGAATATTTCAGAAGTGGATGTTCCTGGTCTCATTTGAAGGTTGCATGACTCCATTGGTTTGCAATTAGGTGCCCAAGGCAGCTGATTTGTGTAGATCTGTTGATACATTTGCTGTCCTGAAAGTTGATTGTAGTTGTGTCTTTCAAAGTGGTCATAAACGGAGGACGAAGTCCCACCTTGAGTCAACACTTGCTGACGAATAGGAATTTGATCGAAGTGAACCTCACCGAAGTAAAGGTTATCATCTTCTGCGGGTGTGTCCACTCTTTCATTTGCTTTCACTTGTCCCCTCGTGGAGCGATTTACCAATTCCCTTCTACTCCATGCTGCGAAACGTTCGAGAAATGATTGCCACGACAATCGGTCGTCGGAAGTTAGTGGACAGAGCCGTTGACCGTAGTGAGTGATGTATTTGTGCTTTAAATAATGTTCAATGCCGATCAATACACCATTGCAATAATCACATCTAAATTCCATAATCAAAAACAATAATACAATTTTGTAGGAAAAACTCAAAATTTTCTTCAACCGAAAGTTACATTTATTAAATATTGATCATGAAACAGTAAAAGTACTGGTGTTGAAAGTTTAAAACTGAAGTATAAGCGTTTCTTTCATCCTATCAACACACTAAAGTAGCGATTTGATTGATTGATTGAATATTGTAGACGAACGGCATATCTGATCTTTTTTAAGCAATAAGGAGGTAATAATTCTGTATTTTAACGATATTAAAATTCATTTGCCAATGTATGTCATTAATTGTCATTAATAGAGTTTTCTTTAACAGAATTTATTTTTTTGCCTACATTTTCGACTTTGCGTTTGCATCTGCATTGCAGGAAAATGGGTAACGTTCAAAGCACGCTTTTAATTTCTTCTCCCTTTTACCGGCCCTTTCTTTATTTATATAAAGGGAGTTCGAAACCTGTTGCTTTAAAATAGTAGCAAACATACCACATGGATTCAGAAGCGACGAACATATTAATTTTGTGTTTCGAGTAAGTAACGTGGACAATAACCGAAGTGGAATACTACTTATTTAACTTTGAAAAAAATAAAACACGAGGAGTTCGAGCTCAAACAAACTGCTCCAGTCCTGCCGAGTGACCTAAGTTTGGTGACATCGGCAATCGAAGCAAAGTACAGACAGAAAACATGACAATTATCGTATTGAAAGCATAACCGTTGGGCTGCTGAGAATGTAACAATAATTTTTTAACTATGTTATGTTTGTTTTGTTGGTTTTATTACTGTGGATCTACAAGCAACACGAGGACTTTTATCTACGTAGTTTTGAAACTCCGTGTTTACGACACTTATGCCGACATTCCATTTTCCTAATTTTCGCATCGTGCCAACGGTTTGGACTTTGAGCTTCAAAATTTTAATGTGATTTATTCCCTTATCAACTTGGTGAGTCTTCTGTGGCATCAAGGCACGAACCTACTGCTCCACAGACATGATTTTTATATTACCGCAGCCACAATTTATATTTAAATTTTTAATTAGAATTAATAATGACCACTGGACATATATTCGTATAAATTGTCCTGCCTAGTGACCTAAGTTTGGGGACATTCGGATTCAAACCCATGTGCAGACAGAAAACATGACGATTATCGTATTGACAACATGACCACTCGGCTACTGAGAATGAAATAATAATTTTTCAATTTGGGATGTTTGTTTTGTTGGTTTTGTTACAGTGGATCTAAAAGAAACACTAGGACTTTTAACTACGTTTTTTTTAAATTCCTTCAAAAAAAGTGCGCGACACTTGTGCTGACATTCCATTTTCCTAATTTCCATACCATGAATATTACTAGGAATTTTAACTTCAAAATTTTAATAAAGAAAGAATGACTATTCTTGAGATAAGAAAAAGTGTTGAATCGATGTGTACAATAATATTTAGTTATTTTTCTTATATGAAACACAATTTTTAACTTTTACTTTCGTAAAATAAAATAGAAATAAATTTTTAAATTTTCAGAAATAAAGGCAGTATTAATTAAAAGAAATGTGGAATAAAACAAACGCTTTTAAAAGCTTAAACTATGTACTTTAATCTTATATCATGAATTTTCAATGTGTGTGGTATATATTCATTTCGAATTTTAGTTGACACCTGTCCTGTATTAACAAAATATTTGTTATAAAATTCTTAAGAATAACTTTTCTTCTTGGACATACTTCTTCCACACGCAACTCTAAGGCCCTAAAGATTTGAAAAATTTAATAAAACCTATATGATCATTATTGAGTGGTAGCTGGATTCGAATCCACGCAATCACTGAAACAATTTCTCTTCGTGTTTCTTATCCTTTCAAATGCTTTGATTGCACATCTCATCATTCCAAGCTTTATCTTCAATGAACAGGTTCTACTTCAATCTACGGATTCCTTAAACCAAACAAATTGGCATGCGTTTCTACAACATCATGCAAAAAGTATAAATATTTCCTACATACTCCAAGTACTTCCTGGTAATAATTAAAATCTAAGATATCCCTAGGTGCATAATTGAAAACAATATCTAGGAAAGTTCGAAGAAATATCATATATTCTATAAATTTAAATATAATATATCAACTCTTCAACATAAAATTTAAGCACATTTGTTTTACAGTATGTTCAGAAAGTTTTCGTCTTGTATTGGAATAAGGTTACATTATTTTTGAACCAATTTTCACCACGAGTTAAACCGAATTTGGATTCTATTTTTAATGCAATTCAATGAAATGAAGCAAATCTATATTTCTCTTATCAAAAAAAAAATATATATATTGTTTCTTGAACGTGGTTGCTTAGTGGTGTTTGTCGGGAACTGGGTTCGGATTAGATTTCTTCGAGTCGTGTATTCAAATCTTTATGTCACTAAAGGCCCACAATATAGAGTGGCTGACACATGTCAAAAGTAGCCGAGGTCCCGTTGCATTCCACTCTCGAAGTGATGTGGAGACATTGAGCGAACGGTTCCAGCTCAGGTACCGTTTTCGTCACTTGACCGAGATTAATAATGACGATCATGGTTTTAATGATCGTCATGAATCGCCCTCGTGTTGCTTCTCAGAGGGACGTCGTTAAGCAATCACAAGCACATTTCAATGCGAAGAAATAACTCACTTATGATTGTATGAAAGTAGAGGTTAATTTCTATGGCTTTATTTCTTCTCGAAACATAGTTTTACTGCTATGAAAAACATTGTTTTCATAGCAGTAAAACGCTGCATGCTTCGTTATGTATTCCTGATATCAGGGTGGAAGAATTACATTACAAATAATTTGTAACCTGTGCAGAAAGGGAAAGTTATTAAAAGTATGAATATATGTTAAAATAATTTAAAAGAATTATTATTGAAAGAGTAAAATAGGAAGATGGATGTATTAAGGGAGATTTATGAATCAAATCATTTATTACAACCTAAATTATTAAGGGTTTTATTGTTGTAATTTTTTTGTACTGAATTTTTGAATATTCTGTCATAGAAACCTTCACTCAAAAAATTATCTGTTTTGATACATCTTTTTTTGAAGTTAAATTACAATGTTACTACTCGAAACGTTTTTGGATTATAAGAATCTGAAAGCATAGAAGTAGGAAATTAGTATTTGGAACTTTCTACTTGGAGTCAATTCATGGAATGGTTTCATTTTATCGGCCACCATAAAGGTACTGTTTTAGTCAACGACAAAGTGGGGCTAGTAAATAATTTCGAAAAAAATTATGAAATGCACGTTCACTTGTATACTTTAATTTTTTGGCAGATACATTTTTGTATTTAGTTCTAAATATTTCCAATTCCTAATTTATTTTTGAGTTTTTTTTTTAATGTCTGCAAAAAATATTTGTGTGTTCTGCAATATTAAATCATTTGCTTTAACTCTATTATTTAGATAAACAGTATAATAAATTTTTTAAGAAACATTCGAATATTTGGTGGAAAATGTTTCATTGTAAATGAAATTTATTGTCACATCCCGAGTTATCGATAGTATAGAACAGGGTTCATTAACAGATAATTTGGAAAGTTTCATTAGAAGTATTTAAGCTTTCACACCCCCGTACCTGATTAATCAGAATCATTTAATTTATTTAACATTCTTTGGAAAACGCATTCCAAACCAATCTGTGCCTAATGAAATAAGGGTCAAGATTTAGTTAAATATTTTCAGAGAAAAATTAAGTAATTTACTATGATATGTTAATGAAGAGGACCTGTGTAATTGCGAAATGATTAAGGATTGGTATTCAAGGAATTTGAATCCACACCCCAAGAATCCTTAAATAATTTTAAAGTGTTTCAGACATTACATCTGAGATTTACGTTCAATTTGCTTCTCATTATTGTGTATCATTTGACTCTTATTGCCAATTATGCAAGGTGACTGACTTTAAATCTCTCTTTTTCAGACAAGATTTTAGAGACGTTAGATCGGAAATTGAAGAACCCATACAGAAATTAAGGAAGTTGAAAGATTTCTTAAGCCTCAACAGCTCGAAAGGGAGTGTGATATTTATTTGTCATCGAGAGGTTGGAATACAGATGAAGTTGTCAATACGAATGTCATGGTTGAATCAAATCGGGTGATGGGAAATAAATGGCAAATGACTCCACAATTGTGTCCTTACGAAGGTTAAGTGTCTTCTTGGTGTTGGTTCCCAATCTTGTTTATGTACTAGTGCGTGCGCGGACAGGTTGCAACTTAAAATGGAGAAAATAAATATTGTGGTTTCGTGTGTTAATGATGCGAGCATGGTCGTAAGGAATAGAGTTAGAGCCTCAGAGGCAATTAATTAAAGAAATGAATGAGGACATTGATTTTTTTGGTACTCGTGCGATTGCTGATCCAGGTATTAATGTTCCGGATGAAATTCACATGTTGATTGGTGCTGAGATGTTTTATAAATTACTGAGGCGGGGACAGATACGTGCTGAAAACTTGCAATTACTATTGCAAAACACTGTATTTGGTTTTGTTTTTAGTGGGAGTGTCGATGAGGGAGAGAATGATCAAATCTTTGAGGGTCAATTCTTTACGATGACTTAAACAAAACTTGAAAGAGTTTTGGGAGATTTAAGGCGTTCATGCGGAGTGTGGGGGGAATACAGGGGCATCTTCCCATCTCAACAGGTGCAAGTCTTCATTACATATTAATGAAAGTAGACGTCGTGGAGGAAGTTTTTGAGACTATTATCCGAATCAGAAGACACATGTTGGCTTTTAATACTGATATACAAAAAATGGATAGGTAGATCCTTATCGAATCTGATCAAAGAGACCTTCAGAGCATTGTGTGGAAAGTGGGACTCAATGGTGAGTGTTTGACATTTCGTTTGAAAACTGTTACGTATGGAATATCTAGCCCTCCTTTTCTTGCCATAATGACCTTGCAGCAGTTGGCCCAGGATGAAAATGTGAGATTTCCTCTGGTCTCTGAAATTTTGCTGCACGATTCCTATATGGATGACAATGTGAATGAGGCGTCTGAAGAGGCTGCCCTCGGTCAACCGTCACAACTGAAAGATGCCTTGCGATCATGTGGAATGACACTTCATAAGTGGTCTTCCAATTCTCCTGAGTTTTTGAACAGCTCATTGTCATCAGACTTCGAGCATTCTTTCTCCATTGAACCTTATTTATCTGTGAAAACTTTGGGCATCAGTTAGAAGCCCTTCCAGGATTATTTAGTGCTTAAGGTTATCCATTTTGAGTTGACCGTTATATACCAAGCGTGAAATACTGTTTGTTATAGCGAGACTTTAAGATCCTCTGTGTTTCTTAGGTCCTGTGCTGACTAAGGCAAATAATTCGTCTACTGCGATTATGGCAACAGAAGCTCCATTGTGATGACGTATTGACCGATTCAATTGCGGAAGTGTGGATGGAGTTTTTGACGATCTTCAAATGCATCGAGAACGATAAAATAAATCGATTTATTCTGACCGATGCCTGGTTGAGAATTGTCCATCAAAGATTCTCAGGCGCCTCTTAGGTCGTCTATGGAGCTATTGTCTATCTACAGTGCTACTATCAAAACGAAAGTGCAAGGGTGACCATTCAGGCCAATAAATCACGTGTTACACCAATACGAGTAATTTCGACACCACGACAGGAGCTTTGTGCCTAGGTTCTTCTGGCTCAGCTTATACAGAATATACGATCCTGTATAAAAGTGGAGATTAGTAATATTATGCTTCACACCGATTCAACGATTGTATTGGGGTGGTTAAACACACCAGCGAATCAATTGAAGACTTTCACAGCTAACCGCGTCACAAAAATAAGATTGACTGAAACATGTATTTGGACCCATGTATCATCGTATCTAAATCTTAGATATGCGGAGGTTACTCCCTCGTGATCTTCCTGACTCTCACTTGTGGTGGAGGGCCCAGTGTTTTTTGAGTAATGTAAGTTATCAATTGTGCAATCCGGCTCTGATTCGCTGAACGAGAACGAGTATTTTATTGAATTAAAGGCCAATGTGACGTCTGAAATACCTTTAAAAATGTTTCTGTGCTTTGGCAAATTGTCAACAATCTCTTTTGTTGGATTTATTGTGTATCAGTAATAACTATATAAAAATTCTTCCAATTTCAGTTATATATTAAGATTTATAAATAATGTGAACAAATCTGGTATAATGTCTGGCCCTCTTTGTGCTTCCGAGAAGAAACACACTGAAAATGGATTGATTTGGATGATACAGACAGAAAGCCTTTTAACTGAGATTCGAACCCTTCAGTGGCAAAAAGGTGTAATGTCAAAAAGTATGCTCAAAGCCTAAAATCCCTTTCTTGATGATGATTAGATTTTGAGAGTGTGAGGACGCTTCAGTAATTCGGAATTGCCCTATGTTGCCAAATATCTGGCAATTTTGTCTAATAATCACAAATTGACTGATCAGATAATTACTTATTTTCATAGGCAAAATTTTCAGGTGAAAATGTAGTTTAGAGTAACCACTTGGCGAGATTTGAAAAATTGCCGAATTTGGCGATTTTTATGGCGGAGCCTGAACTCCGCGAAGCTGAAAAGTAGGAATTTTTTGACTTACCTAAGTTTCAGTGGCGTCTCGATTTTCCGGCGGGTACACAGTAATAACGGTTTTCAAAACCTCCTTGTAGGTTTCATCCTGAATAGAATGATTGTGTCTCCGTCTCCACATGTATTAATCCATGTAAGAATGAAATTCTTCCTCGACAAAGGAACTGGGATTGTGAGAATAAACGTGGAGTAAATGATTGACGGTAAGGTAAAAAACGCAGAAACACAAAATCAACCAAACAGGAGAATTTGAATAAAAAAAACGTTTAAGAACGTAAAACGCAAAAGCACGAAAACACAGCAAAATTAATAAACAACTAAACTGCACAACTGGTACACCGTACTAACGGACAATGAAAATTCTAGAAACTGTGAGAAGTCGGCACTAAACAATGCAAAAGACCAAACGATTAACCCCTGATTGGTTAAGATTTTAAAAAAAACATCCGCAACAGCTGCGTGACTATGAGATTGCGCAGGTGTAATGAATCTTGTAAAAAAGTAATCCAGACAGAAGGGGGGGAAAAAGATGGAAGACTCTAATTCCGATTAATGTGGTAAATTCGAAAAGGTAGCCCCGGCGAAAGCATAAATAGTGAAAAAAATAGGATCCGAGGATTGTATAACGAAAAAAAAAAAAATCAGGTGATCCGGCATCCGTATTCGTGTTGCAAATTCGAAAAGGTAGGCCCGGCGATTGCAACAAAAGTGAAAAAAAAATGATCAGAGAAAGGTATAAATATTAAAAAAAAATAGCTTCTTACTGAAAATCATGTATCATATGCCTTATTCGAAAGGTTGCCACGGCTAAAGCCACCGCAGAGGAGAGAAAGCATGGTAACCACAATTTGCAAATATATCGCCAAACAATTGTAAACAATTTTTGTCGCCAACGGGTGGTTACGCTAAACTACATTCCAAACAATTTTCATGTTGGTTCTTCTTCCTTTCTGCATTGTGCGAGACAAAAATTAGGCCACATTAAGATCGGTCTTTATGTAGAAATGTTATATATGATTGTGTTGTTTACTTTAAAGCCAGGCCAATTGCTTCATCTCAAAAATAGGTAGCCTACCTCCAGATAGAAAGCTTTCGGAATACCCCGTTAATTGCTCCGGTGTGGATTTTTGCGGCCCATTTATGATTAGATATCGTAGTGAAAGGAAAGGTGTTCTTCATAAAATCTATATCTGTATATTTATTTGCTTTGTATCAAAAGCTATTCACATTGAGATAGTTTTGGACCTCTCAACTGACGTATTTATTGCAACTCTAAAGAGATTTTATGAGAAGCTGCTTTAAAATCGTTTAAGTACCATTTTAAGAGAATTGTGAGCAGATCCAATCTGACTTTTGAGGAATTTCTAACTAACTATTTGCATCCAAATAAATTGAATCTTAAATTCTAGACCCCCTATGTCCTTTAACGAGCAATATTGACAATTAAATGTTCTAAACCCCGCGCATTTGTTACTAGGTAGGCCAAAAAGTTACAAAATTGAACCTAATTTAACTAATCTCAATGAGAAAGGCCTCAAAAATGGCAACGAGTAACCAGATTGGTGCCTCTCATTTGGAATAAATGGCACCGAAGCTATCTAAGTGAATTGCAGGAACGCAATAAATAGCAATTTCATAAGGAAACGTCAATATAGGTGATATGGTTGTTTTCATCGAAGATAACATGCCTCCATTTAGATAGACTTTTGAAAGAATCACAAAGTTATGCAGTGGCAGTTATAATCAAGTTAGAGTTCGTGAAGGTAAAGATTGAGAGAGTTAAATATAAGCGTGTTGAGAAATGAATACAAGAGATTTGAATATAATGAATATTTTTTGTGTGTGTTTGATGCCTATGAAAACTTAAAATTTTAAATTTCTATAACTCTTTGAATTTAGTAAATTTTGTCATATGTTTTTATTGTGAATATATTGTCGAATTGAGTTTAATCTGCGATATGTGATACTGTGATAATAAACTTTATAATGGTCCTTTATTCTGTGTTGATTTGAAAGCTGTTTTGATTGTAATTGTTGAATGTGGAATATGTCAACGGGGGGGGGGGAGAAATTTCTTTTGTATAAATGTAGCTCAGGATGGAGCGTCTGTTTTAATTTTTGTTTATATATATATATATCAACATGTATTAATAAAGATATATACAGTCCATCTGCTTAAGTGTGGTGTGTGATTATTTTGTGCAGTGCCGCATATAAATATTTCTGGACGAATAAAATGTCTCATATTCTTAAGCATTTCTGAGGTATTGGTCCAGTTATTAAATGATGCTGGAATTAATTTACAAGTGTACACCTTTAAGTCTCTCCAAATGTGTCTTTTTTCACAAAATTAATTTTTTCTGTGCCAAAATACTAGATTATGCGTTTGCATTTGCCATCACTTATTGACCCAGTCTTCCTTTATATATAAAAGTGGTTTCAAAATGCAGGTTTTTAAAAGTTAATATTCTTTCATTCAGTTTATATTAAATTAAAATTGATTTTGTTTGATTAATTACGGATAATAATAAGAATAGTAAGATCTCAACACACATGTCATGCATCTACCAACAGTTGCGCTTTGATATGGAATTCAAAGCTTTCTATATTACAATGTACTCTTGATTGTTTTTCTTATTATGAATCAATGATGTTTCCAAGATATTATCATACTGTTATCCTCCATGACAATTCCAAAGGTTAATTTCCATATCTATAATGAAAAAGACGAGACCTGTCAGGTGAAAGTTTGAAATTCTATTGAAATAATTCTGTTGCAAAATAAGACGATCTCTTCAAATAATGGGGAATATATTATGTTAAATGTAAATGAGTTTCAAATTCTCTCTCATGGTATGGCGTGAAACTTTGAAGATAACTTCCATATAGGGATAGTATCGTATGACTCTTTAAATAGAGGTTGGTACCCTTTCATTTGTCGTCATCGCCGTATGACCAAGGTTCAAATTGACGATATTCATTGCCAATAGCCCCCTTGTTACTTCTGGTACAATGTTAATAAAATAAATCCAATTCATGCCACTGATTCTTTCAAGAGGTGAGGAAAATACCACGTGTCGCTTCCAAGGTTAAGGAAATAAAGTGACAAATGCAATGGTTTTCGCAGAACACGGCAGAAGATATTGCTAATACAATATTGTAAAAATTTACGTTATTGAATGGATGTAACCCTAGATTGGAAGGGAGGAGGATCCTATAAAGTGAATAACTGATCTACATGTTTTCCAGCGAGGAATTCTTATGTCTTTGAAATATCTCACATTAATACTTGTAGAAATCGCAACGCATGCACCAACCTATTTTACTTTCAACGTCTTTCTTACTCAATAAACTTTGCAAAGAGAAGCGACAGACCACGTAATTTTGAGTTTCAATTAAGAGGTGAGGATAATAGAAGAGGTGAAATCCTCATTTCTTATCCTTCATAAAATTAAACAACGTGAGGATTTCGAGTGCCCACTGTCATAAGCTGTTCCAAACCTGCTAAGTGACCCGCCATTGGTGACATCGGTAGTCGAACCTACGCCTCGACAGGAAACCAATCATAATATTGACAACATGATTACTCAGCAACATAGAAAGCAATAATAATTTTTTCATTAAGGGTTGTTTGTCTTGTTGGTTTTATTTACCTGCAACTAGAAGCATCTAATGAGGCTTTGGGTGACGACACACGTAGTTTTGAACCTCAGTCAAAAGACGAGAGCTTCACCTGAGATGACAACCACACTCCTTACGTACACACCATAATTACAGGAGGAGGATGAGCCTCTACAGATTTCACGTGAAATAACACCCATAATTCACGAAGGGTCTTCAGTAGCACCAATTCTCAAAACTACAACTCGACAAAAACAGCCAATCGTGAGTCCATAATCATGTCTTCCAGATTATCACAGTCACATTTAATTAAGTGACATATTTCTTAATGATAAAAAAATATTAAAAAAATCACGTTGGAAAACTGAAAAATCTGGAAATTATCAAACAAATCATGTTTAATAATTTAGTTGAAAAAAATATCAACAATGGCGATAATTTCATATAAATTTTAAGCAAATAATTAATTGAAATTATCAACAGTAATAAAGATTCGCAAAAAAGTTACAGTCGTTTTAGTAAAAAAAAATTCTACCAAAATTTCCAATCTACGATATACTAAAATAAAGAGTATGTTTATAATCAACCATCTGATTAGTTTGATCATATTAATAGTACTGTTTTCTGATTCCTGATTATGGCAGAGGAAAAGGAATTATGTGAGTGGATAGGCACAATAATATTTAGCTTTTTTTAAAAGCACGATATTTTTTTTCGTTTTTACCTTTTTAAAAGAAATAAAAATACAAATAATTTTTTAAATTTTGAGAAATAAAATCAGCATTGATTAAAATAAATGCTAAGTAACTCGAACTCGTACCAGGATTTTAAAATTTATATGGAATTTATTTACATTAATCTATTTTATTCAATTGTCTTCTATGATAAGTTTTTATCTGGAAAGATTATTACAATATTCCGTAAATTTCTTCTAAGAAACAATCACTCAAATATTTAATCATCATGATATTTTTATTGTTCATATGTTAACTTATAATCCAACAACTTGAAATTTATTGGAATATATGGATCTATAAGCGTAGAAAAAGAAAATTTATATTTTTAATTTATGTTTCAAATAAATTCATGCAATAGTATCATTTTATCCTCCATTTATTATGCTATTATTTCAGTTATCGACACATTTCGGCCCCTGACGTATTTTTAATACAAATTGTTAAAGGAACGTTGATCTGTTTATTTTTATTTTTCGGCAGCAACAATGGGATTCAGCTCTAAAAATTTCAAATTTTCTTATTTTTTATGAACTTTTATTTTAATATAAGTAAAAATAATATTCGTGTATAAACAGTATTATAATTTTTGCTTTAACTCTAATATTCAGTAAATGATATAATAATTATTCGAAAATTAATCGTATAAGTAGTGCGAAATATGACATTGGAAACTTTTTGCCCAAAAAAATTTATTATAAAAAATTCAACTAATGTATTCGACAGTGATTTTGATAAACGGAAGACACCTGAGCTGACTTCTGTATTTCCACTTAACGTAAGCTTATAAGAATAGAATCCTCCTGGTTTAAAGTGCAACATTACCTCTACACAAGGAGTTATGTGGTATAGGGACTGGAAACAACGACTCGAATAAAAGAATGCGGGATTTGACATTTTCACAAAAAACGCGGTGACTGATGTCTAAGAAATATAGAATGTTTTTTTATAATTTCATTTAATACAACTCATAAAAATATCCAGTCAGTAGTTTAAGGGTTATAACAACTACACGGACTTCTGAAATATAAAAAGAGAGACAAAATATTGAAAAAGAAAATAAGAAATCTTAAGAACACATAAAAACAAAATCAAGAAAAAATATTTAATTATTCTTTCCTTTCACATTTTCCTTTTAAATTACATACTTTAATTGAAACGAAAAACAGTGATATAATTTTTTCGGCTGAAGAGTATAAAAATTAGTTTTTGTCCTTTTTTTTTGACTTATCTTTTTAAATAATTGCATGGATTCTTTAGTTAAATTATATATTGTAATTAAAATTAAAACAAATAAGATAATCTTCCACGTTGTAAGTTATAAGAATTATCTTTCAATTATCCATTAAAAATGTAGATGGTTATCATTTTTTCCCCAAATCACTTCGTATGTTCGAGAATAAAATCTGAATAGATATTACATTCTCAACTAACTTTCGTCTTTCACAATAGTTTCAATCAGAAGCTGCATTTGAAAACTCAAATTTAATCCTTTAGAATCTTATGACAAGTCAGCAGATAATCCATCGGAACGATTTGTTTAGTTTAAATTTGATAGACTAATTATTCGAAATCAACGTAATTTCATCGATAATGTTCAACTTTAAACATGTGATTTTATTCCAGATGGTAGTTATGAGAACATTTCCGTCCGTGTTATTCAGAAACACGTAGTTTACTTCCAAGTTTAAAAATGTCCACGATGACAGCGAAAGCAGAAGGGAAAGAACGGTAATCATAAGCAAATGGTCATTTCTCCCTTTCAGTACTATAATAAGTTTTCATACTCGATTATATTGGAGATTTCTTTTTAACACAATTACTTTTATATGTCGTTCCAATAGTATGCATAAAACAATTGGAATATAGAAGAGTTTTCTGTTTAAATTGTTTTAACCCACAGTCTCTTTCCGATATGAGTAAGATGATTTGTGGTTTGATTTGCTTTTGAATTAAATCTCTTCCCCTAAACAGTACATTGCTATAGCATTTCCGCTGCATGTGTAAGTCGATGGAAATCGAGTTGATATTCACGCCTGAATTTCATTTGGCATACATCACAAATATAAGTCATTTCTCTTGAATGAATAAGACGATGAGTAATAAGATGTGATTTTTGTCTAAATCTATCTTTACATACATCACAAACATACGGCTTTTCTCCCGTATGAATAAGACGATGTTGAGAAAGATTTGAACTTTTACTAAATCTATGTCCGCATACATCACAAATATACGGCCTTGTATCCGTATGCGTACTTTGATGCTGATTTAGATTTGATTTTTGACTAAATCCCTTTTTGCATCTGTCACAAACATACGGCTTTTCGCCGGTATGAACACGAAGGTGCACATTTCGATTTGATTTATCACTGAATTTCTTTCCACAAATATGACATTTAAATGGCATTTCTTTAGTGCGTATCCGACAATGTCTATCAAGATCATGTTTAAGTCTAAACTTCTTTTCACATGTCTCACACACATAAGTCTTTTCTCCGGAATGAGTGGCAGAGCGTTGAGTAGACCTTTTTGGTTTCTTCAATTTCGTCTCGTCATTTTGATATCCAGATGGTTTTTCTTCATCCTGATCTTGTATATTAACAGTGGGTTTTTCATTGTAAATTTTTCTTGAAGATTTGTATTTAATTTTCTTTTTCTTAGATTCAACGAAATGAGATAGAGGAGGCGATTCAGAAGTAATGTCTTTTCTAAAATAGAGATATTCGGCTTGATTTGTTGAAGAGCTTCCTTCGTCAGTTTTCAAAAGACACAATGACTGACTGCTCATCTCCGCTCTATAATATTCATTTGAATTTTCAAAATTTTTATATAAATTTTGAGTTTCTCTGTTCACAATGATGGTTTGCCTTGCTTTATCTATCGTTCTAAGATGTGAGGAAAGGATATCAATGGATGGAGTAGTATGATCCGAAACCTCGCATGATCTTTCGCAGGTATCTGGTCTTATTTGAGGATTACGAAAATGAATTTGGCTGCATCTAGATACCACACTTACCTGATTTCTATTTGATAGGGGATTGACTTGTTGTTCCGAAGAGTGAGTATTTTTGTGACTTTCGAAGTGTTCGAAAATGGTTGCTGAAATTGCTTCTTCAGGTAACACTTGCTGACGAATAGGAATTGGATCGTTGTTAATTTCACCGAAGGAACGTTTGTAAACTTCTACAAATGTTTCCACACTTTCTTTTTCATTCAATTGGCTCCTCTTAGAGCGGATAGATAATTCCGTTCCACTCCATTTTTCGAATTTTTTGAAAAAATAATTCCACGTCAGTCCGTTGTCGCAATTCAAACGTCGAAGCTCTCTTCCATCGTGAATGATGTATTTGTGTCTTAAATACTGTTCAATGTCGGTGAATACCACTTTGCAATAATCACAACTGAATTCCATATCCAAAGAAAAAATGCAACTTAGTCGAAATAATTCAAAATTTTCTATAGCAATAGATATTTATGCTAAGTTATGATCAAGATACAGTATAAGCACTGGAAAACAAAAATGTAAATGTTTCTTTCTACCTACGGACAAACAAAAGTTGAAATTTGATTGGTTGTTTGTATTTGGTAGACTAATGGCGTTTCTGCAGCTTTTAAACATTTTTAAGTTAATGATCTAGTTTTTAAATGATATTAGAATTATTTTTCTGGTGTACGTCATAACATAAAGTGTCATTAAATATTTTTTCTTTCACAAAATAAATCTCTCTTCCAAAATGTTAGAAAATATATTTCCTTGTGCCATCACTTATAGAATCAGTCCTTCTTTACATATAAAAAAGGTTTCAAAAGGCACGTTTCTACAAGATAATATTCCATGCTTCAGTTTATATTAAACTAAAATTTGAATTTTTTTTGATTAATAACGGATATTAATAAGAATGGTAAAATATCAACAAACATATAATGCCACTACCAACAATTGAGCTTTGGTATAGAATTCAAAGCTTTCTATATTACAATGTACTCTTGATACTTTTTCTGATTTTGATTCAATGATGCTTCCAGGCTGTTATCATCCTTTATCCTCCAGGACAATTCAAAAGTTTGGTTTCCATATCTATGTCAAAAAGACGACTCCAGTCAGGTGACAGTTTGAAATTCTATTCAAATAATTCTGTTTTTATATAAGAAACTCTCTTCAAGTGCTGGGGTATATAATACGTTAAATGTAAATGAGTTTAAAATTCTCTCTCATGGTACGGTGTGAAATTTTGCAGAAAACTATAACATCGACGTAGCGATAGTTTCATATGACTGTTTAAGTAGAGGAGGGTACATATACCGCACATATGCCGTCCTCGTCGCATGTCCAAGATTCAAATTGACGATGTTCATCGTTAATAGCCCCGTGTTACTACTAGTATTACGTTAATAAAACTGATCTAATGCATGACACTGATCCTTTGAAAAGGTGACAAAAATAACACGTCTCGCTTTCAAGGTTGATGAAATAAAATAATCAATTAGTTTAATTTAGTTTTTATTAACGTCGCACTAGAAGCAACTCGAGAGCTATTGGCGACGGACCTCGTAATTTTGAACCATGGTCAAGTGACGAGGACGACACCTGAGCTGGCACCCCCCTCTCCTAA
>BMAW01064517.1:0-15499 GCA_019974015.1 Nephila pilipes | reverse complement strand
GTCTTTTTATTATTCAGAGTGATTTATCAATATGTAATCAAAAGTTGGTTGAATACAAGACCCTTGATTGAATCCCTGGTATTCAAAAATCGTTTATTCCTCGAACATGGTAAAAGCAGAAGGCCTCTGAAGCTTAAAACTGATAGAGCGTAAATGTTTTTGGGACAATCCTCTCACCTAAAAAGAATCTCTACAAAATTCTTGAACAGGAATGATTCCTGCATAAACAGAACGATTTAAGCAATCGAAAATATATGCAACAATCAGATGTAACCCCTTCCTCTTGTGTTTAATCGACAAATTATTCTTGATTAAACACAAATTCTTTAAATCAAAAGCATTTTTTCCAATTCCAAATTCTCAAAAAGCCTTATTTGCACCATTATCGATAGGAACCTTTCCTATGGACCAATCAGAACGCACTCTCTTGGCTTCACTGATTAGAGAAACTTAAGTGTCCTTTACTACCAGATTGGACACAACCGAACAGGATTCCCTCCTCCTCACACAATTACAGATAGCTACCTGCATCAGAACTCTTTTATCTTGAAAATATTTTAATTTTTAAAAAAATTAAATTTATAAGCTTCTGAAATGGAATAATTACGTTTCCTCATCAATGTTTTACCAAAATGTACTGAAAATTCAGATAGCGGCAGGAACAAGATACACTATAGATATTATTCGCTAATTCTATTCACCAATTCAACTTAAACTAAAAGATTCGGCTCTCTTCGGCGATTATTTTCAATAAATTTAAGCGTTGAACACAAAAATATGAAGTACCGAAAGTTAATGGTAGTCCCAGTGCCCACTCTCTTTCGTTTAAGGATATTTCAGTTCCTATGTGTGTTTCTCTCTCTCCAAAACTTAATGGTTGAACAAGCATATTTTGTCTTGGGAGAGACTTGCCCTTAGGGGCTTAAACTACTTTCTTCTTTCCCCCTTTACTTAAGCACGAACATTGTGACCCTGAGATATCCTAGTGATTCGTTTTCTTTCTCATGGAGTTTATTGTTTTTGGTAAACACGAATGATGTGTTCCCGGGATACCTTGCGATCCTTCTCCATTTTCGTCCCTTTTTCTAGTCAACTAATTACCTTTTTTACAAATTTTTTTTTGGACAACTAGATCACAAAATATATTACTTGGAGTAGCATAATCAGATTTGGCTCTTGCGTCATAAAGCTCTATTTTCACTCATTCTTGTCTTGGTGAAAATACACTGAATAGTGTCAATTCAAAGGAAAAGGAATAATAACGTGAGGAAATTTTACAATATTCATATGGAAACAATGAATAAACGGAACTGGCATTCCGCTCTCCTTGCTTCCACACAACGCCAACATGGGGACTTGGAGCATTGACTGACGTAAAAAGACGGTATTTAACGAAATCAGGATTCGAACCCATGCCTCGACAAAAAAAAATACCATGATCATTCGGCGACAACGACTAGTAGTTATGTACGAATATAATGAAAAAGGGGGAAATATTATCAACAAAATACATATTTAGCATCTTCAAATCTTAACAGCTAGTAAGTTTTATGTAGACATATTTTATAGTTATATAAGCCCTTTTTTTTTTTTTTTTTTTTTTTTTTTGTAAAGATTGACGAAAAATTGAATCGCCAGAATTATCATTGCAACTCGGTATTCGAATATGGGGTGGGTAAAGGTGGGCACATTTGCAACCCTCGTATCGCTACTCAGAATCTGAGTCATCGAAATTCAACAAAAGTCCCCCTCTCCCCCCCAAAAAAGAAAGAATTAATTAAGAAAAATCAAACTAGTTTTATTTGATAATATAGAATAATAACTATTATTATGAATGTGGATTTTTAATAAGTCGCGACATCAACTCAATATTATAATTAACAATTTGACATATCAATAACGACAAATTTGGATCTGAGATGAGAATAATATTTACACACTGGGTCTAAGTCAAACACCACTTTTCCGGTGATCATGTAACGCTCCTGCACCAATATCGTGTGCACTATTATAATGCTAACCTTCAATCTCCTCTCATGGCTTTAAAACGTCCTATCTATCTCAGCATTTCTTACTCCCTACACTGCTACTTTTACAGCAATGTTGATTTACACGAAATGCAGTTTGTACACTAGGCAAGGCTCTTGAATTAAATGATGTCATAAAGTAGCACTAAAGTTTTGTCGAAGGGAAAAAATCGCTAGAATTTATTTCAGTACATAAATATCAAAACAATTACAGTTTTATTTTCTCAATCACTTTGCAGACGAATCGTGAAATTGGAAAGACTTCTACAAATTGAAAATTATGTATCTTTGCTTTTTCAAATTTAAGACAATATTTACATATTTTGAAAATTATTTTTCATTCTTTCAAATGATCCAAAGGAATCGGAATCTTTTTGGTTAATTTTGCTTTTCATTTAAATAAAAAAAAATAGAGCAAACTTATAATTAGTTACAATATGTGGGGAAAACCCATCAAACAAAACCCAAAAAATAATGTGCAATCTGGTTATGGTAATACTATTTTGTTTGTTTTTTATAATACCGAATGTTAGAATTGGTATTCTGTTAAGTACATCTGCAATAGATATTCTTTGAATTGATAATAATTCTGAGCTAATATGAGTAAAATATATTACCCTCAAACTATAGAGCTTATTATGTTAAAAACTTATTCGTGGACTTGATCAGAAAATTAAACATGTTCGATTTTAATTTTTAACTGTAATAAAAAAAAGCAGACGTAACCGCTCATAAACCTTATGTGAAGTCCCCCCCCGTTACTGAATTAATTATTTATGATCATATATAGTATTTGTTACATTAATCATTTGCAATAAAACTATAATTGTACAATTCACGTTTAAAATTATGAATGTGAGACTATGATGCAAAGTATAAACAAAAACAATGTGATGTGACTTTGGTGTTTAATGGCACAAGAGCTAGATGTGGCTATGCTCCGCCAAACAAAGTGTAACTGTGGTTTAAGCGTTTGAAAAATGAAAAATAGGTAAAAATTGAGATACAAGAAGAAGAGTTAAAAATATAGTTCAAATGTTTAGTGAGTAATCTCTTGAATAAGAATATACACACTTATGTCAATTGAAATAAAATTATTACTTTTGGTTTTTAATTGAAAAATAAATGGTGATGCACAATAATAATATAATGCCTGTTTGTTATATTGACGTCGCATTGGTAGCAATATGGGCTATTGGTAACGGAACTTGCAATTTTGAACCTTGGTCAAGTGACGACAACTGAGCAGCACCACCTCTCGTAACTTCCACACTAGTTTAATAGGAGTATTTTAGATTTAACCGATAGATTTAACTTGCATCAGCCTCGGCAACTCAGCGGGTCTTTAGCGGCATCAAGGCTCGAACTTACAACTCGACGAAAACCCCTAGTCTCGAGTCTGTAGCCTTATCTACTAAGCTACGGCGGCCAATAATAATACAAATATACATGCAAAACAAACATGTTTGAATAACATTTTCCCATAGTTATATGATTATAAAATACCAACACATGTAAATGATAATAAAAAAAAGTAATAAAAATGTATAATGCCTTCAGAATTCTCCTTTTTGCTTTCTACTTTCAGTATCATATCACATTATAATTTTATACAGATTAATTGAATATCTAGAAAATCTTAACAATATTTGTATTATAATTTCAGGAATACAAAATGACTAAAGTTTTTCATTGAAATAACTTTTCAGGGGCCCCCCCCCCCTCCCGTATCGAGGCTGTTTTTACGCATGAGCATTGACCTGGGATATCGGGGATTAACAAGTTCGGGTAATAGAATATTAAAATAAAAGAATTCTAATTTTATTTTGACACATTATTATCCTAAAAATTCTTTTTCTTCGATATTTTTTCTATTCTGGGCCCCCCTTTTTTTTTGTCCATAATACAAAAAGATAATATTTCTTTTCTGCAATTTGCAGTTGACCCTGAATTTGATAGAAATAATCATGATTTTTATTTGTAATCATCTTTCCAATTCTATCGAATTTCCAGAAGAGAAAATTTTTTGTAACTATCGCTTCTTCGGAAGTTATGTTTTGGCAAGAGGTCGGGGATTTAACGTCAATTCCATCATCGTCAACTAAACTATCTGGAGTGGCTGCTAAGTACAGCCTCAACTTCATGATTTATTCCGTAATCTATTGCTGAAGACTGGAAGTGAGAATAAAGATTTTTTTAAAATTATTCCTTCTTTCCATTCCGAGAAATTCTGTTCTTTAATCTTTCTTCGGTATGTTGAAAGATAAAATCTTGTCTTGATGCTTTGTGACGGCTATTCCTATAACTAATTATTGTAATAAATTTCTGCAACACAATTTTAATAATAGTAAATGTTCTTTCTGATGTACAAATAACTAAATAGTGGGAGGAAACACATGAATTTCAATTCTGGAGGTATAAACAAAGAATGTTGCAATAGATTCACAATATTTCCACTGATATAATCACTACGTATCTAAAATATCTATTAATTATTTTAATAAATAACAAAGTAATTTGTATAGTGTATTTTTTAATAGTAAAAATAGCATAAAAAACGAAGGATTATTTCTTTTTTTAAGAAATCGTACATGAAGTTTACTCTTTAAAAAATCCTATGAAATACCACAGAGATATCTATATAGCAAGCCAGACACTTTCAACGAATATTACGAAACTGTAAATAAAGTTTAAAAAAAAAAACCTCAGATCACAACAAATTCCGAGAAATCTGCCGGGTTCCTTCACTGGTTCGTAAATCTAATTTTGTTAACGGGCGGGAATTCTAATTTTGCTTTCCCCTCTTTCCTTGTTTACTTTACAGACTCCACAAATTGCAAACAGCGAATCAAATTTTTAAGAAAATTTGAAAGAGCATAAAAAAAGGAAGGATTCTGTGGAATTACTTTTTTTTGTCCGATTATTCAAAGTATTTTTATAATCAATTTAGTGAACCGGTTCAAGTTTTCATATCTTTAACAAGAATTTAAAAATATTTACAAAAATAAGACAAAAAAAGTAGTTCCTCAGAAGTCTTCCTCTTTTAATGCTCTTTAAAACGCACTTTATTCCATGAAGTTAAAATAAATGTACTAAATATGAGACTTAAAAGTACGTAACTGCATAGATTAACATTAGGTTTGGAAATTCATGGTTGCGTGTCGATGGGAGCCTTAAATTGAACAAACCATTTTCATATTTTTCTCGCACAAAAGGATGACGAATGTCAATATGTTTTGAGCGTAAGAAATATACCGGACTTTTCACAGATATAATTGATTGCCAATAAACACCACAGTTTTCAATGTATGATTCTCTTGTTGTGAAAGTTCATTGAGAAATCTTTGTAGGTAAAGAGTCTCTTTTACAGCTTCGGAGAGACCCGTATATTCTGCCTCTGTGTTGGATAATGCAACAGTTTGCTGTTTTCTTGATTCCCAAGATATCGCTCCTTCAGCATACTTGAAGACATCCTGTGCAAGATTTCCTGTCGTTGATAACTGAAACCCAGTCAGAATCGACGTATCCTATTAATGGTTTCGCAGATTGTCTGTAAGTTTATCCTTGATTTTTGGTTCCTTTCAAGTATCTCAGGATTCTTTTCACTGCCATCCAATGCTTTTTCCGAAGATTATTGTTAAACAGACTAAAAAAATTGACAGCTTAAGTAATGTCTGGTCTTGTGGCAACAGAAAGATGCATTAGAGATCCAATTAAAGAACGGAATTGTTAATTTTGTATTTTCAATTTTTCTTCTTCGTTCTGTGGATACGACCCTTTGGTCAATTTAATGCTTGTATCTATGGGAGTTTCAACAGTTTTTGCATTTTGTACTTGTGCAAGATATCATCAATGCACTTTATTTGAGATATTGCTAAACTGTTTTTATTTTGTTTGAATTAAATTCCTAAGCAGTATTGTAATAGTCCTAGGTCTTTCATTTTGAAAATTTTTGCTAACTCACCTTGAATATTTTCATAAACGTTTTTGTTGCTTGTAAATACCATTAAATCATCATTGCTTCAGCAGAAGATAATTTCATGTGATAAACACATTTGTCAGCATTTAACGATTTAAACCCAAGGGATTTGAGTTTAGTGTCCAGTTTGTTGCACCATTTTCTCCCTGATTGTTTGAGACCATAAAGAGAACGATTTAGTAAACAAACTTAATCTTTGTTGGGAGAAACACGAAATTCTTTTGGTTGCTCTATAAGGATTTCTTCATTCAGATCTCCATTTATGTATGCCGTCACAAAGTCTAATTCATGTCTAGTAATTCTTGTTTCCAACTGCGCAATAACAGTTCGGATTGAACTTAATCTTGCAACTGGAGAAAAATTCTCGTTACAATTTATGCCAGGTCCTTGATAACAACCTTTTGCAACAATTTTTGCTTTTATTTATTCAACAGTTCCATATCCCCAGAACTTTGTTTTTTGAACCCATTTTGATTCTATAACCTTTTTATGTTTGGGTCTTGGAACTAAAATCCATGCATTTTCTTTAATTAATGCATCATGTTCTTTCTTCATAGCAATTTTCCAAGCAACATTGTTCGGTCAAGCTAGAGCCTCTGGAACGCTCGCGCTTGTTTCGAAACAATCCGCAATTATGCAAATTTGTTCATATTCCTTTCTTTGACGACCTCTTTTGCCTGTTCTTAAAATCCTAGGCCTTCCAGAAGCGTAGTGACAAACGCTTGTATCCGGAGGCATGACGTCACAATTATCCGAAGCTTCAGTTTCTGTTTGGGAGTCTGATGACGTTGTTTCTCTTTTTGTTATGTTACCAAGGTCAGAAGACATATACTCGTTGAGAGTAGAATTTTGTTTTTCATCAGGCAGGGTAATAAATTCCATTTCTGACGTTGGTTAATGAATTTAAAGTTCCTCAATAAATCTTATATCACGGATTGCTATTATTTTTCCGGTTTATTTATCATACAGCCGATATGCATTCGATTCTGTTGAATAACCGATGAAGATGTGTTCGTTCGAAATTGGCTCAAATTTCCCTTTCAATTGCTTACTCTCCACATATGCATTTTGTTCAAACACTTTGAAATATTACACATTTGGCCCGATACTAAAAAAGAGTTCGTATAGAGTTGAATTCTCGATGCTCTTGTTGGGCGAGCGATTACGAAAGTAAATGGAACAATTTATTGCTTCCGCCCAGAAGTTAAATTTAATCCAGATTGAATTAAAAGACATCTGGCCATTTCAACTACAATACGATTTGCTCTTTCTGCAACTCGTTTTGTTGAGGGGTCATAACTGCAGATTTTTCTCTTCGGATGCCTTGTTCTTTAAGAAAAGTTTCGAATACTGATCCGCAATATTCTAATTTATTATCGGTTCGAAGTGTTTTAATTTTCAACCCTGTTTGATTTTCAACTAAAGCTTTATAATTTATGAAGGCTTTTTCTTACTTCATCTTTAGTTTTCAAGAAATTTATTACTACATATCTTTCCTTTACGGAATCTTTTATGTCAAAATGTAATCTCACCATTCTTTCAGTGTTTAATTTCATTAGGTCACTTTCATTTAAATGTTCAATTTTTCGATGCCATTTTTAAAATTCGGTGACGATAGTTGTCGTTTCAATTTTCAGTTTAACATAGTATAAATCTCCTTTGAGAATCGTTGTCATCAGAACAGTTCCATTGGCTTCAATTACTTTTTCGAAGAAATTAACAGATCGATTGTTCATTGTGACTTTAGATGCTGATATTAGGTTGCATTTTAGTTCCGGTACACGTAACACATTTTTGAGAAGCATTTTTCTGGAGTGTTTAGCATTTTTAACAGTAATGCTAACCGAACCTTTGCCGGTTTCATCCATAGTTTTATCAACAACTAGCTTCATCCATAGTTTTATCAACAACTAGCTAGCTAGCAACTAGTTTGTTTCTTTATTTATTTGGTTAAATAGCTTTTCATCGTTGCACATATGCACTATCTAAACACTAGGAGGTTGAATTTCTTTCTTTCTGACCTTTATTATGTTTATGTACCACTTGGTTTAGCTTTCCTTTTGCAAGCATAGAAACTTTCTCTTGGTGAGTCATTTGTTATATATCTTTTTACATCTTATGTAGCAAGCCTGTCCACGTCAGTATATATATATATATATATATATATATATATATATAATCTGTGTGTACGTGCGTTGCGCGTGTGCGCGCCCGCAAGTGATGACTTCAAATTCGCACGTTATAAACTACTACATCTTTAATGTTTCGAGTCGTGGGAAGCGACTTCTACCACCATCTCTTGAATACTTGAAGGCCTCGGCGCTGAAATGAGAGATGCTTGTGACGTCACACATAGTAAGGATAGTCAACCGGCTTGAATACATCAGTTAGATAAGGATTCGCCTTTTTCTAACCACGTCGTTTTGCTGCTTTCATAAACTACACATTTTTTTGAAGATTTTAATTTCCTGTTAAAGCTTTTGTCGATTCTGTTTTTGAATGTAATAAAACGAAGTTTTGAAAGAAAAGTATGGTCTACATGAGTGCAGTTCCAAACTGCAAAAGCAATGATAAAGGTACTAAGATGGTGTCAGTACAAATGTTCGGATTCTCGAAAGATGACCAGCTTTGAAAAAAGTCGATCAAAGCCATTTGCAGGTAAGATTTCTCCCCTTCAAATTATTCAAAGGTAAGTTATTTATTTTTATTCTACTTATGGAAATTGCAATACTTTCTTAATTTTAAAAGTCGGCAAATAACTTTAACAATAGGTAGTTCGATACAACATTTGAAAATATATTCGCTTCTTTTTCTTCATATCAGTTTCTTCAATAAAAATAAGTTATTTATTTTTGTTTACCAATAAGGATAGAAGCGTTTTGTTTATCAAATAAATATTTTGTAACTATAATAGAATTATATGTGTGTAAAAATGGGCCAAAAAAGCATTGTTAATGGGACAAAAAATATCTTGTGAAAATATGCCATTTGAAAATAAACTTACTTCTTTCTTTTATAGGAATAGGCAATTCATTTTTGTTTATCTATAATGACAGAAGCATCTTGTTTGTCAAATGTTTTGTAGCTGTAATAAATTATTATGTGTTTAAAAATGGGCTAAAACAAGCATCATTTATGAAACAAAAAATGTCTAGTGTTTTTGCTATTTCAAACAAATAATTTTGTATTATTTTCCAAACATCTTTTTGCAAAATCCAGAAATGTGTCTGCTTTAATAGCAAACATATGCTGGCAAAAGAAGCAAAAAATGTCTTAGTTCAAGAGAAAAAAAAAACCTAAAGTTTGTTCCATTTTCTAAAAGAGAGTTGTCTTTTTTTTTTTCTTTTTTTGTAAAAAAAGAGTTTCAGTACTTCCAATAAGAGTTCCACTCTAAATAACAAGAAATCAAGTAAACATTACATATTTTGTTAATTCTAACAAATATTTTCTGTCTATGCATAACAATTTTTTTACATTTTAGGTTTGTAAATTGCACTTTGATGCGGATGCAAGAAGAAGAAATACAGAAGTTTACGACGAGAAAACTGGTCATAAGATATGCGTTCCTTTGAAACGTTGTAGACTGCAAAACTGTGCTGTGCCATCTATCTTTCCAAAATGAACTTTAACGACGCTCAATCCAGGAGAGCATTATTTCAGAAGAGCAAGAATTTTTTAAAAAAGTTAATAACTTACCTCTCTTTTGGAACTAGTAGAGTGCTTAAGAGCAGAAAAGCTTCAGGACATATGGACTGTAGTATATAAAAAAGATCAAGTAATATTCATTATTCTAGATACATCAACAACTCTTGTTATCAAAGCATCAAAAATCATAAATAAATAGTTAGATTTGTTAATATATAGGTCAAAGAATGATAGATCAACTTGGTAAGTGCAAATTTCCCATTATAGTTAATAATGTTATTGTTGTGCATGAAATATTACATGAGCTGGCTCTCAAAGTACAAATGAAAAGGATTTTCCTACAGCATTTGATTTTATTGTTGATCTCTTAGAAAATATGCTTTCAGATTTAGATGATGATAAAAAAAATTATGCTCCATTTCTTAATTGACCAATTCAAATTTTTAACCAGTCACAATTTTTCCTTTAGATATTCCTCTGAAATAAGAGGAGTGTTTTTTTTTTTTTTTTTTTTTTTTTTTGTATATTACAATCAATATCTCCTCATGCTTATAACTTTTTAAGAAATTTAGGATTTCTCAATATTCCACATCCCAGATCTTTACAAAAAATTTGTTCTTTTAAAACTTATCCTCAAACAGAACAATCAAATGAAATCTTTCTAGCATACATAAAAAAAAAAAAGTAACCAGCCTAAAATTTGTTGACAAAAGAGTCATACTGATGCTTGAGGAAACTCATTTAAAACCATATTTGGATTTTAAAGGGGGTAATATTCTTAGGATGGCATATAATAACAAAAAAAGCTGCTATTTCAGTATATGTTTTCATGATTCAGAGTTTTCTTTTAAAGAAGTAATTCATATAATGCCGGTGAAAGAAATCGATGGAGAGAAACTGTTTGCTGTTGTTAAAAAAACAATCGTGGAAATTGATTGTATAGAATTATAAGGTTCAGCCATAGTTTCTGATACTAATTTATAAATCGAAAAGCAATGTCCAACTTTTCTGTTCCTTCTAAATTGAGCATTGCATATCCACATCCTTCTGATCTTTCTAATCCTTCATTTTTTTTATTAATGAATTAGTACTCATATTTAAATCCATCCGTAACAATTGGATTAATCAAAAAAATGCGGGCAGTGTTTTTATTTTCCAGATTTTGAAGATCATATTAAGTTCATTACTAGAAGCAAATTTCTCTACACTCCAGAGACTATATGGCGTAAAAAGTAATAATTTAGTAAATTTTACTTATGGTTTAACTTTGAAGGCTTTATGTCCTTCAAATCTTGAAGAACGTGAAACTTGTGCTTAAAATATTTAATAACTTTGTTATTCAGGGGCTTCAACAATTAGGACAGCAACTTTTCTACAAATGCATTAAATAACTAATGTAGGAAAAGTAACATGAGTGGAGATTAAAAAGTATGAGGAAATCAGTAGAAAAGAGAGACTGAAAAAAGGAACGTCTCAATCGGTATGAAAAGTGAGAGGTGGAAAGTTGAGGAGAGTAGATCGGTAGGAAGGGGTGGGTGTGTGCGAGTCCGCGGAAGGCGAATCGTCGCTTAGACCCAAGGCAGGGGAGAAGTGGGTAGTGTGAAGGGAAGGTGGGTAGGAGAGTTAGGTGGAGTGGAAAGAGAGAGGGTGGCTGGTAATAGAGGGTTGGGGTGGGTGAGAGGCATAGGGGAGTGGAGGTGGAGACTGTTACGTGGGGACTAGGGTGACCAAGGTTTTCAGAAAGTGAAAATTCAAAGAAAATAGCTTGAAATTGACAGGCTATTACAAAGTTTCCTGTCGATACATCGACTGGTGGGGGTATGGGTATCTTCCCCTTGTTTGTAGGTAAATCTTCTGTTCTTCTATTGTAGGATTTTTGTGTTCTGCAATTTTTTCGTAGAATTTTGTGGCTTGTCGGATTATTTCTTCGGCTATGGGGGTAGTGTTTAGTTCGTCATGTAGGATTTTGAGTTTGATGAATTTTGGAGCCCCTGTTTCACATCGTAATGATTTATTTTGGATCATCTGTAGTCTCTTGATGTTTCTCTTGGTAGTGCATCCCCAAATGCTTCAGGCGTATAGAAGTAGTGGTCTTAGAATCATTTTGTAAATGAGGAGTTTGTTGTCAATAGACAACACGCTTCTTTTTTCGATAAGATGGTGGATGGTGAAGAATTTTTTCCAATATGTGTTTTCCAATTTGGAGATATGTAGGTTGTAGTTGAGGTTTCTATCGAGTGTGATACCGAGGTATTGTACATGATTGGTCCAAGCTATAGTTCTATTGAGGAGTTGAAGTTCAGATAGTGGTTGCGACATTCTTTTTCTGAATAGTATTGCGTGAGATTTATCGGTATTCACCTGGATTTTCCATTTTGCCAGCCATTTCTCATAGTATTGTAGGTATTTTTGTAGATTTTTCGGACGTTATTTGGTCTTTTATCTTGAGAGAGTATTGCAGTGTCGTCTGCAAAAAGACATATTGTGATGTTCGCCATGCCTGGTAAATCGCAGGTAAAAATAGAAAATAAAATCGGCGAGATATGCTCTCCTTGCGGGGTTCCTGAGACTATTGGTTTTTGATCAGAAGTAATTTGATTTATATTTACTTTGAACATCCTATTTTCGAGGTAACTTCTTATGATTCGAATAAGATAGGTTGGAAAACTCAGGTGAATCATTTTATAGAGTAAACCTTCGTGCCAAACACGATTGAAAGCTCTACTAATGTCAAGGAATACACCGCCGGTAACTTTCTTAGCATTATATCCATTGGTAATCAGGTTTGTGACTCATAGTAATTGATGCGACGTAGAAGTTGTCGCTCTGAACCCGTGCTGATATGTTGGAATGATTTGCTTCGCCTCGCAATGACTTTCGATTCTTTTTAAAATAATTTTTTCAAGTACCTTTTCAAGTGAGCTGGTCAGGCTAATCGGTCAGTAGTTTTCCGGGAGTTTGTGATCTTTTCCTGGTTTTGGTATAACTGTTATTAATGCTTGTTTCCAAGGAAGGGGAAAGTGATTAAGTAGTAAGCTCTTGTTGAATATTTTTGTAATATATGTTATTGCATTATTAGGAAGTGCTTTTAATGCAATGTTTTTGATCTAGTCTTCTCCTGGTGCTTTTTTACTATCCAGCTTTAATATGATGTCTTTGATTTCCTGTGGGCTTGTAAGGGGGGGGAGGATGGAGTTATCAGGTGCTTGTTGGAAGAATTCTTGGACGCAGGTAAGTACTCTATCGGTATGAAAGTCATTGCAAGGCGTTCTATTATTGGTGAATTGGTTTTGTAGGTGATCTGCTAAGATGTTTGCTTTGTCTTGTGATCCATATTGAAGTCCTGTGGGACCGAGGAGCGGAGGAATGATTTTAGTGCATTTTTTACTTGTTTTAGAGACTAATTTGAAAATTGATGAGTCATTAGGTGCTGCAGTGTTTAAGAGTGATTCCCATCTGTTGTTTTTTAGTTTTTTGAGTTCTTTTTTGATCTCGTTTTGCAGTTTGTTGAATTCAGTCTTGTAGGGGGGGTACATGGTGTCCTGCCATCTTTTCCTGATTCGATTCTTCTCTTTAATTTTCTCGTGGAGTTCCGCTGGTATTGTATAGACGAAATTATGTATATATTTTGTAGTGCTTGCAGTTTCTATTGCTCTTGAGAATAATGTCGAGAATTTTGAGGCTGCATCATCTATCTCTTGAATCGTTGTTATTGGAGGGTTTCCAGGAGTGATGATTGAAAGGTGGTTTTGAAATTTGGCCCAGTTCGTGAATTTAATATTGTTAAAAGGTGGAGTCGTGAAATCTTGTAGTTGAACTATGAATTTTACTGGGTAGTGGTCGCTAGATAATTCCGGATGGGTTTCAGCTGTGATGGTGTGTAGGCCTTTTGAGACGCAGATGTCCAGAGTGGATTGGGTCCCGCTATAATGTGTTTTTGTTGGCTGGTCAGGAGCATGTATTGAGTAACCTCGGTTTTGAGTGAAGTTGTACAAGGTGCTACCTTCCTTGTGGTTTCTGGAGTGGTTCCATGTAAGATGCTTAGCATTTAAGTCTCCTGTGAGGATGCAGCTGGTTTGATGTCTGAAGAGGGAGGCTAAGTCGATGTTATTTAATTCTTTGATTGGGCTTCAATACGCGGAGATGATGGTGATGGGAGTGCTATTTCGTCTTTCTATTGTGATTGCAGTATTTTCAATAAATTGGGTGTTGATGACTGTGGCGTGGTGTGGAAGACTGGCTTTGATGAGGATTGCGGTGCCACCTCCTGCGTGGGTAGTGCGGTCAATTCTATGGGTGATGTAGTTTGCTATGTTGAAGTCGAGAGCTGGTTTTAGTTTAGTCTCCTGTAGGCAAATGATGTCAGGGCTATGATTTGATATAAAATATTTGAATTCTTCCTTTTTGTTACGTATGCTATTTGCATTCCAGGAAATGATTTTCAATGTGTTCTGTCTATTGTCCATTATTAATTGAGAAGTTTAAAGAGGGCTTGGAGCCTTTCTGCTGGTGTGGGCACATTTTTTGCAATATTTACAAATTTTTCGAGGACGTTGTATAGATCTTGGACGTCGGGGTCCTTGAGCATCTCTAGTGGGTTTTGAATTCTCTGGTAGCTATTTGTGGCTTGTCTTGCTTGTTTAGGTGGAGTGGGGAGTTAGGGGAAATTTTCCTCTGTTATTTGTAAGGTCTGACATGGAGCAGGTTGTGAGGGTGGCGCGGAGTTCATCATTCTTTTTCTCCAGCTGTTTTCTTGCTTGGGTGGAGGTTGTTTTGGTTTAGGTGGGTGGTTAGCTGGGTTGCGGGGACACTGAAGGTAATTAGCCGGGTGGGGTCCATCACATAAGCAGCATTTGGGAGGAGTGTTGACATCTTTTGTGCATTCCTTTGTCAGATGGTCACCTGCACATTTCACATACTTAGGTGCTCTTGTACAGTAATTCGAGGAATGGAAGAAGCCCTGACATCAAAACATTGAGGAGGGCCGTATTTCTTCCTTAGGGCTTCAACCGTGATTTGCATACAGGCGAGCAAGTTGAAAATTTTTTGATTTTCTTCATTTTTATCTAAAATTATTAAAAATAAAAGCCAGGGAAGATTAAACTTTAGGTACCTAGGTACATTTTTGTTTAAAAATATTTATTTCCGCACATATAACCACAAGTATTATTTTAATAAATAGGACACAAGAAAATGTGCTACTTCTTTTTTCTTCTTAACACCCCCAATTTAGGGTGATATTTTTTAGGACTTTAGGGAATACAGTAGAAATGTAGCAGCAGAGGGTCTACCGAAAATAGTAAAACTTTGAAAGTGGTCCACGAGAAAAAAAAGTTTGGGAATCTCTGATCTATATTTAGAATTATTTGAGCGTCAAACTACAAGAGTATCTCTCCATAAGGATGTTTGAGTCACACAACTGTTGGGTCTACTCTTTCAAGAAATCACGTAGAGGAAGTAATTGAGCATTTCAAAAAGAACACGTGCTTTCAAGGTGGGAAATATGAAACAAAATTATTTCGGGGAAGTTATTATGATCTACTTAATAGTAATTTTGATATAGCTAAACATCGCTTATTGGGGCTAAAGATGCAATTTCAACGAGATGATGGGCTGTTTAGAGCCTTAATGAAATATTGAATAATCAGCTGAAAGAGCAAATTTTTCAGGAATATCAAATTGAAAGGGCGAATGTAAGTTGCGCACCGTATTACATGCCTCACTAGGCTGTTGTTTCTGAGAAAAAAAGTTATATCTAAGGTTCGAATTATATTTCATGTTTCATCCAAAGAACAAAATGCAATACCTCTAAATAACTGTCTCCTCAGTGGACTTAATTTAATCCAGA
>BMAW01064501.1:0-12441 GCA_019974015.1 Nephila pilipes | reverse complement strand
CCTGTAATTGAATATTTCATTGTTATTTATCTTCAAAAATAAAAATTAGCTTAGTTTTTGATATGTAAACTTTTATTTATTTCAAATTTAATGATTTTTGAATAATTTAAAAATCAAGAGATAACTAAAAAATTGTAGGAAACTATTTAATTTCATTGGCTATCCACGAAAAAAATCTAGTGTATTTACGAAATCCCAATAAATCAAATTAATTTACTCTTTCAGCAAAGTTAAACTTAAATTATTAAGAAAGTCTTTCCATTGTTAAAACTAAGGTTCAATAAAAATTACAGGGACCAGAGTGGCAAATGACATAAAAAGTTTCAAATTTTATTTCATTTAAGGTTTTAGATACCATTCATTAATGAGAAACTCATTTGTTAAAAGTCCTACAATTCAAAAAATGAAATTTTTTTTATACGAAGTTTGAAATTTACATTTAAAAAACAAACTTGGTATCTGGAATCATGAAATACACTTTTAGTTATTTAACTGTTCTAAATAAAGTAATTGTTTAAGATAAAATATATTTCTCTCTTTAATTCATTCACAATGATACCCTTCTTGTCTGGCTATGGTAATTAAAAAAATTAAAAAAAAATTTTTTTTGGTTGAATGTGCGATATTTTTGCTATTTTTTTTTACACAGCTCTTTATATAGTTTCTTAAAATTCTCTATACTAATTTTAAATTTATGATAAAGTTAAATACATAAACTAAATGTTATATCTGATGATCGTTAATCATTATTGATTTATAGTCGATTAATTATAGGAATAAATTGTAAATAAAATCTTATCCATGTTACTTTTCAAAAAAAAAAACACCAAACGATGTTTTTAAACGATGTTTTAGATTTCATTCTTATATTTTCTTTTTATTTAAGCAATTATATATTTTTCGTGTTATTTTAATGCAATCTGTCTAATTTCATTTCACATGTTATACAGCGTTTTAAATGCCTGTGACTTGTGACAGCGTTTTAAATACATGTGAAATATATATAATGTTTTAACTTTATATTTTAAATTTTGTTCAGAATTTAAATAATTTTATTTACATTTTCATTCTTGGATTTGTAAATTTTAGGAAATTCGGCTGAAACTATTACATTGATAGACCATTGGCTTTTTCAAGTAATCCTGAATGGCTTTTATTCTGTTGACTCGTTTTTTTTACTTAGGTGAGATTTAATACATTTGTAATTCCTATTTTTTGTTGTTGTCGTTTTTGATGTGACTATTTCAATATAGAGAATTAATAGTTACTGTAAGTACTTTTTTTGCTTTGATTAGTTACTTAAAAATAGGAGGCTTTATTGAAAATTAAGGTGTACCTGGATTCTAATTTGTTCATTCATTACCTAATTTTCCCATTTCTGGTTTAACCAAAAGCTGCATGTATATCCAAAGTTGTGCATTATTCACTTTTTAGTATCATCTCCATCCCTTGCTACGCAATTGATCCAACTCATTACTGGTCGGACTGACATTTCGAAGAAGAATTCAGGTGGTTGTTATCGATTCTAGGCTTTAACGAGAGCTTTCTCTTCTTTTTCGTAATGAAACTGATTTTCTTAAATTCCTCTTTTCATCTCATTAAAATGTGAGGCCAGGAGCAATGAAGCTTTGTGTTTCAACCACATCTTCATTTGGGTTACTATCTTCTTCAGCTCTTAGCCCGCCAATGACATTAAGGAACAAAGAAAACAAATGCGTTATATAGAAGAACAGGAATTGTGAAATTGAACAACAAGAATTGCATTTTCGGAAATAACAAGAATTGTGAAAATCTGACAAGAAATAAAAAAAGACATCATCTTGATGGCATTACCTTTTGACCTTGATGGAATTACTTTTCAATTAAGCCTCGTATATTGTATTTTAAAAGGTGAATTTATTTTTACTTAATAAAGTTTGGACTCGATATATGATTAACTAAAATTTGTGCGTAGTTTATGATGTAGAATACTCACCTGTGGCATCTCAGAACTAAATAGCGTTTTTGTATTTAATCATGGAATTTACGAAATTTTCTGTTTTAGATGCACAACAAAAGTAAGATTAGGCTTAAGATAACAAACAATTATCAATCATACAGAGGTGGAAAGGAACTGTAAGTGTAAAACACTAAATTAATTCATAATCAAATTTAACCTAGAATCAAGACTCGACATATTACGAGTTCAAGTCAGCTACGCTAAGAGGAAGTGAAATTATATCTTATCACAATACATAAATATAAATGTTAATTTCTCCTTGATTCTCTTAAAAATTGCTCCTAAAGACTGTATTATATACAAAAGTAGAAGTAGTTCACTTCATATTTTAGAATATTTGAACGCACGTTTGAGGGAAATGATCATAGTTCTGATTGCAGTAGAATTGATTGATTGATCAGAATAAAATTATATTAAATACAACAAAAATAAGAACGGACTTCGCATACTTACTATCTTGAATTAATTATTAATATTAAGAACCTTATTACTCAAAAATAATTTCGGTATACATTAATAATGTATTCATACGCAAATCCTATTTTGTAGAATATTTGAGCGGTAGAATAAAATTTTAATGAATATATTTTACAAACAAGTTTGGGATTGTTCTTGAAATTCTTGCTTTATGATCCTATACTATGATACCAGTCCTTTAGTCATTTTTTTAGGTCAAAAATTATTTTTTTATTCAGTATATTCTATAGCTCTTGCTTTGTTATCATGCTAAAACAATTTATCTTTTAGGACTAGATTTCCGTTAAGTGTTGTTTTTGAAAGATCTAATATCTTAAAAATTTTTTCAAAAATATTTAAAAATCTTTTTCATTTTATTTTGATTCAGATAAAGTGTATATTTTAACGCATTTCTGCAGGAAAAATAACAGTAGCTAAAAGTTATTTATGATATTCGGTAATCAGAAAGATTCATGGGATTAAAACTCTCCCCACCCAACAGTTATTATATTATTTCTAAAGTCATTATTCACAAATGCGAATATCCGTGTATAATTGAATAAAAATCTGGACAACCCCTCCCCCACAAAGGGAGGAAAGAAGAAAAACAAATTGCAATGAGCAATGTTGATGGTAATTAATAGTTATTTAATTTATTCATTTTTATTTCCAGGGCTTCGAAAATGGTTGTTATTGATTTTTAAGTAAAAATATTTTCAATATGAATATTTCTCTTATAAAACAAATGATTTTTTACAGTGGATTTTTAGTTTCATACGTCATTTTTAAAATGTTTGCTAAAAGTAATGAAGATAAAGTCCAGTTTCCATGGCTTAGTTTTTATATCCATCGATATATCAGGTATGTTGATGTTCCATGTCTTCTTTCTCAGACATATTTTTAAATCACAAACAGTTATTTAAAAACTATATATAGTTGTCAGGTATGACATTACTTTTTAAAGGGAAGTTCTTTGATTGATTTATTTTTTCAAAGCTTTAAAGATATTTTAACTAAAAATAAAACCTTTTAAATATATTAAAATACAAAAAGCTTGAAACTGATTTTGTAAGGAAAAATTTAATCTTATATTTAATTATCTTTTCTATTTAAGATGTTCAATGTTCAATGTGATTGATATTATGATTATTTTAATAATATTTGCCTCATTTAATAAGCCTACGGAGCCCTTTTCCTAACTTTTTGGTAAAAATCAAAATTATTAAAGTATTATTAAGAATTTCTCAGCCGATGCCTTAGCAATGGCAGGTCATCATAAAAAAAATTCATATATTGCATTACACTCACTTTGCTATTCAAACAAATATTCATTTCTACTAGACATACATACGCGCATACACACACTGAAATAAAATCTTCAGGAAAGACATACACTTTTTACAAGAATCTACAATTTTAGGACTACAATGAAAGCAAAATCACCCCCGATTCCACCTTCTACCATCACAGACTCACCCTCTCAACTGCCTCTTCCACTCAATAGCCAATCGGTAGCCAAGGTCTTTAATTTCTCAGAAAACTTGAAATCCCTCTCTCCCAAGTGTTCCAACAGTCAAGCCTGAAGTGAGCTTGCGCATCGCTGGCAAGGCTTAGGTACTCAAAGGAAGCCCAACTTGTGTGCGTTCACCGCATCATCAGCTTCTGACGTCGGTTATCAATTCCTTCAATTAAAGGTGTTCAAGTTGTCAGTTTTAAGTATTTTTTTGATGTTAATAAATTGTTGTGGCTTCTTGAAGTGTCTGGTTGTTGATCTACTTTCTGATACATCTGGAGTTAATTAAGCGCCTCAATTTGTTTAAATTGATCACACCTAAAAGGTCAACGCGAACACACGGTAGAAACACACAAACAGATAAGATTTAAAAACAACAACAACCATGTAATTTAGAAAACAAAAACAACCCCCTTCTATATATACAAATCAAACAAAGCAAAGCAAAAGGAGCAATGTTAATAAATGTAAAAAAATTAATAAAAAGCAACATACAAAAAATTTAATCACCATTGGTATAACTATTTCTTCAAATTACATATATAATAATAATAATAATAATAATAATAATAATAATAATAATAATAAACGCATCTAGACCTATGTTATTATTGTTCAGTTTCCAATAAATAGAAGCAGTCTATTGTGGAAATAATCTTCTACATTATAGTTTTATCAAAGTTCATTGCACCGACTGACACAAAAGCACAGAGCAGTTTCGATTAAATTGGCAAGCAGGAATCAAAATGAAGAGAAGAGAGCTCTCGGAAAAGATTGCATTCAATTCTTATATCTGTTGAGGTAAAGATAACAGCTGTAGTTAGCTGGTAGATTACTTTGAGTGGAGTGCTAAAATAGATTTTTGTGATAAAGTAAAAAAAAGTTAAGAGGAAGAAAAAAAAAGTAATTATGCAGGTCAACAGGTACACACATCCTCATTGTAAGAAAATTAATTTTTAATTTTAAGAGCTTTGTCTGATTAATTACAAGTGAAGCTTTGATAAAATATTCAAGCATATCCTAACTCATATTTTTTCATTAAAAATTGCTACATTACTGGTATCGTTTGTTATAAATTTTTACTGATTTTAAACAATTTTCATTACCTTGCAAAGGACTACTATGCTCAAAAAAGCTAAACGTTAAACAATTTGTATCCAAGGATTAATTTTAACACCTAAAAATATGTAATAAAATATGGTTATATTCAAGTGAAACTAGAATTTTTTGAATCTGATTCACTCTAATTACTTAGGCTCACTCCAGTGTACATGATTGTATTGGGATTTTATACAACCTTGATGGCCTACCTAGGATCTGGTCCTCTTTGGAATTTGAAAGATGATCCAAAATGCATAGCTAATTGGTGGTGGAATGCACTGTATATCAATAATTTCCAATCTGCAGCTGATCAGGTAAAATATTAGACTAAAGGAATTATTTCATAAGTTTTTCAATATATATATTATGTGTCTGTGTAGAATAATTCAAGTACTTTGAAAAGTAGTTGAATGATGTCCGATATGAAAGTGATCCAAGTTTGGTGCCAATGCGCATGACCACATACCCTACAGTGGTGATGCAACCAAGAAGCGGTTCCTATATAAACCTGTGTATAGTGGGAGATTAATAAACGTACGATCACAATCCAAATACAGGAGGACTAAAGTGAACGAAGAGTGTCAGGTAGACGTGTGAGAAAATATTTCGCTCAGTTAAGCGAGTTTGTGAAGGAACTGTTCCTCGACATGAAAACAGAAGGCTGGTCAGCGGACTTGTTGCTAGCAGATCAGTCATCGGGAGTGTGGCGGAAAAACATGTTGGGATCAGTGAAGACGAGATATTACCCACGTGTGGAATATTGAACACTGTGTCGCAAACCATGTTGAAAGGGTAAAATTCGCTAGGAACTCATGCAGGTTTCAAAAATCCGCTGGAACGACATAAGTAGAATACGAACGGAAAAAATATTTCTTTGCTTAATTATTTCAATAGTTGTTGGAGGTGGATACCGCTGACATAATCCCTCAGTCTACAATAACTTAAAAACGAATCCCGAATGCCCTCGAAAATGCCAGGTGTGGATTTGATGTCCACAGGTGTCGTATAAATGTGTAAATTAAGGTGACCCCACCGGCAAAAACATTACACGGATTATGATCCAGCGAACGCGGAGGCCATGCAACGGGTACACAGCAACAATTCAGGGAGGACAGGTTGTAGAAAAACAAGGCCTGTTCCTCTATTCAGGCATTCGGACAGCAAATACAGCCTCAAGAGATGACCATCGAGGACTCATGCCCGCATGTTGACGCTAAATTTCTGTCGAGATCTCCACGGTACACTGGCTAGGGAATTATCCATCACCCACATGTGTGCATTATGTGTGTTGACAATACCTTCTCGCGTAAAGCTGGCCTCAAAGTGGTCGGAAATAGAGGATTAGAATGTGTGGTGACGTCAAGCATCCAGTGCAAGAATTGATCGTGACGGGGATAGTCATCTTCGATATATAAATATCGAAGTTGACTATGACAAAAAGCCAGAAAGAAATGTAAAAGTAAAAAAATAAATGAAAATATGGAACCCAGCAAGTCAAAAAACAATTTCGGGCTGAGGACTGAATAAGCGGGGTTATATATATATATATATAATTGATTTTTCTGAATGGGATTGTTGGCTATTCATGTTCAATTGTTTGAAAGTAGCTTTGTTTACTTTTGATAAGAAAAATTATAAACTGTTTTTCAGAATTTTTATTAGGTTACGTATTGATAACCAACTTCTCATTTACTCCACTATTATGATTAATGACCCACACCCTTTCTTATGTTTTGAAATTTATTATTACATTCTGATGTCAAAGTGCGTCCATTCTAAAATCTAGTAATATATAAATAAATATTAAGATTGTAATTATAATTTATTATTTAGAGCTATGCAATGGAAAAAAATAATTTGCTAAACATTATTTCTTAAATTACAAAATTATAATGATATTTATTTTAAAATTTTAAGGCATTTAAAATGAAAATATTAGATAACGTATCTAATGATTATGAAACTTGTTACGAAAATATTTTTTGACATTATCTTTTTTGAATTAATGGGGAAGTAATTTGACTTGTAAAGGAAAAGAATATTGTTTGAAGAAAATTTTAACAGAAAGAGCGGTAGAATATTCTATTGGTATGGAATACAGTTTGTGTATTTAAACATGTGATAATTCAAAATTTTGTCTTTAAATAATATCTTGTGTTACAAAAATTATAATTTCATCGATTGGAAAAAAGAATGCGACATAAAATAAATAAAAACTCAGGTCCCTCTGAACTGTTTATAAAGAAGTACCTATGAAAATATTTATAGATATTCACAATGTAAAACCTCACTATTATATAAGAACCTTTATTTGATATTTAACTCTCACAAACCCTTGCTTTTAAGATAAATTCCCTATTTTTTGCAGTGCATGGGATGGGCTTGGTATCTGGCCAATGATATGCAGTTTTATGTTATAAGTCCTCTTTTCTTGATTACACTATGGTGGTAAGAGAGCATTATATATTTCATTGTTTATTTTTAATTTTATGTTCAAGAATCCTTTTTTATTTTCTGTTTCATATCTTGAAATAAGCTTTATTTTGAATATATTTAATTTTCCTTTTTATTATTATTATTTATCTTTAACGTATTGCTTTTTAAATTGAATTTTTTAGGGTGCCAAAGATCGGATTTTCATTACTGGCTTTCGCTTTCATTGCTAACTTTTCATCAATTTTTGCTTTAACATACGTGTATAATTTAATCCCTGGCTTTGGAAATATCGCTGAACAAGTTCAGAATCTTACAGTATTCTTAGATCGGTAGGTTAAAAATAAAATTATTCAATTTTCGACACAAATATTATGTATGCAAATAAGGAAAGATATTCTTGCTAGTTTTTATATTTAATAATTTTCAAATTCATAAAAGCTAATATAACAGAATTTTAAAAATTAATTTTCATACCATAAGTAATATTTAATATATATTTGTTACCAAATTAAATGAAGTTCTTTTTTTTTTTTGCTTTTATTTCATTGTACTTTATTTTATGCGAAAAATGAAGTTTTTTTTGAAGAACACGCATTTCATTCTTAATTTAAATGTATGCTCATCAAATTCTACTTAAACATATTACTTTTTATCATCTGCTTGCCTTTTAATTAATTGCATTATATAATGATTGCCCAAATGAAAGTAGGACTTCTGTTTGTTGGTTTAGTTTAGTTTTTATTAATGTCGCACTAGAAGCAACACGAGGGCTATTGGCGACGGACCTCGTAATTTTGAACCACGGTCAAGTGACGAGGGTGACACCTAACCTGGTACCACCCTCTCCTAACATCCACACCACGCCAACGGGAGGACTTTGGTCCCCGAACATATTTAACGTGCATCGGCCCCGACTACACGGCGGGTCTTTGGCGGCTAAGAATCGAACCTGCGACAGAACGAAAAACGCCGGCCTCTAGTCCACGACCTTGACCATTAGGCTACCGCGGCCTTTCTGTTTGTTGGACGAATAATATAATAATAGCAATGTGTTAAATGTACAGAATAATGATTATTGCTTAAGAGACACGATGGCTATACCTAGTTTGTGATGTATTTCCTTCATTATATAACTATGCAGTCGTGTTTTATCCTAATTAAATAGTCAATAAGTTGAAGACTCCAATTACAGATATGCAAGAGTGGGACAAAAAACTGTATTAATTATCAAATAATATATAAGGTCGCTCTCACTTCTCTCGAATCTCTCAACTCAGTCAATCCTAATTTATATTCTAATAATAAAGTCTTAACTTATTAAATCAATCATTCCGATTCAAGTACTTTTCGATTATTGCAGATTCAAATCTTATTACTTACTTTAACTATGGTTTGCTTCAATTCAAACGATTAATTACGATAATTCAATCCGATATACAATTATATATCAGTTTGTCGCTATCCTCTGTCTCTCTTTCCTTTCTTTTCAATTCGATTTCACTTATATATCATTATCTCTAATTCAACTCATTGTTACACTACTTATCATCCTCTTATTTAAGTAGTGAAGTTTTATTCTGGTTAGTAATGAGTTGTAGTTGTATGCCATTCAAATTACCAAAAAGCTCCTGAGATTAGTGAAGAGAAAATAGCGAACAACCCAACTTTTTTTAGTCACTCTTTTTTTAAAAAATTATTTTCAAAGTTTTCAGCTAATTAAACATTTAAAAAAGAGTACTAGGATTTTTTTCTGTGAGTGGAAATCCATTTTGATTTCAAAATCGATTTCTTAAGCGACATCATCTAAGGTTATTGATAACTGAATGAACGATATCGTGGTATATTTGTTCACAAATGGTGAGATATCGCCTTTGTTTTACTGTGATGATACTCTAACAATAGAAATTGTTTTCCCCATTACAGAGCAAAACCCCATTGTTTCTAATTATTACATCTGTTGTTTTTGGAAGTAATCTTGGATTGCTTCGGCAAGATTCTTTGTCTTTTTTACATTTATTACAATATGTATAATTCCAACCCTCCCCTTTTTTTTATTTTCGAATCCTCTAATAATATTTGAGCTCATCTTTGCATCAATATTGTCATTTAGGAAATCATTAAAAATGTATCAGTTACAGAAAGTAAAAATGAAATTAATTTGGTTAAAATCGGGTTTCCCTGCCGACGTTCGGGAAAAAAGCCAACATAGAAAACAGATCGCCAAAGTAGTGATACGTAATAAAGTAGAGTCATGAAGGGTTGCTATAACATAAATCGCCCTGTTTAAATCGTTATGGTACCCGAAAGTTGCCAATCGCCAAGGAGCACCCGATATTTCACGCGATTCAATTTCAACATCATATTTCATCGTTCTAGAAAGCGATTGTTCATTTTCGTTGTAATTAAAAGCAACATGAGGTTTATTAGCTAAATATGCCTTGGGAATCGACTCGTCCAAAAAAGGCTTAGAGTCACTATATCAATTGGAAAAGAAGTCCCACCCTAGCCTTTCGGAGGAAAAACAATTATCTGAAACACAATACATACAATATCTGAAAAACAGTACATACTGATAAACAATATAGAAGATAAACTAATCGATAATATACAAAATACCTTGACATACAGCGCCAAAGAAAAGCTTCTGATCGAGAGAAAAGGATCTATTCAAGAAAGAGGAGAAAGGAATATAAAACAAAATATAAAAATACAGTAGACATAGCACAAAATAGATCCTTTAAATATTAGATTGCACTATACATGTGTTTAATCACAAAAAACATAGTCAAATTAAAGATAACCGCAAAAGGAAGAAATAAATAAAAACTCAAATAAAAAAAAAGTAGAATGCCTCCTCCTTAAGAAAATCGATTGCCGATTCATCAAAAAAACTGAAGACAACTGAAAGTTTCTTCAGTTTTTTTGATGAATTGGCAATCGATTGATTGCTGATTGGCAACTTGAGAAAATTCATAAACCTTTAAAATTTTTATATAAAACTTTAAAACATCTTATATACTCGTATGTATGTATGAAGTATACAATTATAAACAAAAAGGAAATCATATAACTTAAAAAAAATTACTGAATTAATAAATTTATTCAGTTATTCTATGAGATCGTAAGAACATGGACTTTATTTTAAAAAAATTATTAGTGATGATCCACGTAATTTTGAATCACCATCGAGTGCCTTAGCTGCCCCCTTTCAATTTCTTAACTTCCACACCACGCCTCGTGAGAACTTTGATCCCCAACCAATTTATCGTGCATGAAGCCACGATACACGATGGGTCTTCTGAGGAATCAGGTCTCGAACACACCATTCGATGGAAATAATGCCAGTCATGTGTTCTTCAGTAAGACTATTTGGTTACCTCAGCTGCTATGTAGTTTAAAAACCACTGTAGTAAATTAAAATTATTAAAAAAAGCTTCATTATGCGATTCATTATAATTGTGGAGAAATCTTTTTACAATTTGAGTGTTTCTTGACAAATTAAACTCTTGCTTCTTTATAATTTATGAATATATTTTAAATCGTGTTCATAGGCTACTTAATTTCCGCTTAAAAATCTAGATTGCTTACTGTTTGTGAAAAGAGGATTCTTTTCACGTTTTTCACTCATATTTAAACATATGTTGATTTTATTGTGTGCTATGATTAAATTTTTATTATAAATGTTCAATGAAGGATCACGTATAAACATACTATTAAATCAATAATGAAATTCATTTACTGTGACTTATTGATTAAATGTGTAAAAATGCTACATTTTCCACCCATATCTTATGGTTATTTTTGTATGTGTTATTTTAGATGGACGAATAAGTTCAATAAGGTTTATGTTAGACCGTATACAAGAATCGGACCATATTTAGTAGGAATTGCTCTAGCATATATTATAATAAAAAGAAAAGAAAAGAATTCTCTGAAACTCAGTCTGGTAAGTTAAATTTTATTTATTTATTTTTCAAATAAAAAAAAAAAATAAAACACCCTTAATGGATTGAAAAGAAAGACGATGTGATTTTCAATTTTTCATGTCACAAGTTTGGAAATACAGTGGTATCTCGACATACGAGTGCCCCAACATACGAGTTTTTCGAGATACGAGCCGGCGAGCGAGTGATTTTTTTGCTTTGAGTTACGATCGAAATTCGAGATACGAGTTCGGTTTAGCAGGTTGGCCGGTAGTAGCACGCGACCACGCGGTCGCGCCCATCACGGTCAGTGAATCAGTTAGCAGAGTGCTTTCACTATGATAATTTGTGTAGTTGTGTTCGCATTTTGTGTTGCGTTTACATTTACATTTATAGTTGTAGTTGTTGGTCTAGAGGTAAAAGAGAGAAACGTGAACGAGCTCGTCGAGGAGCATACCCAGGAACTGACGACTGAGGAGATACAAGAGTTACAGTCACAGCAGCATACAGAGGTTATGCAAGAAATTGGTTTCGAGGAGTCAGAGGAGGAGGTTATTTCTACAAGTGAGATAAAGGAGATCTTAGGAATGTGGGAGAGTGTTTCACAGTTCTTGGAAAAGAAACACCCAGAAAAAGTTACAATAGGTCGTGCATCTGATCTTTTTAATGACACTTGCCTAACTCATTTCCGGAACATTCTGAGAGGGAGGAAGAAGCAAACCTCCCTGGACATGTTTTTTCTAAACGGCCTACAGGTGAAAGCGAGAAAAATGTAGCGAAAAAGGCAAAGACCAGTGAGGATATCTAATTTATTTCTTTACATTCTCTTTTTTGTTTTCGTACAATAAATATTTTTCATATATAAATACGTTTTTATTATTTAAAACCACGTAACAAAAATAACTGGGGTGACATTTTCGGGGGTGGAACGTATTAATGGTAGTTCAATTGTTTTGTATGGGGAATTTTGCTCCGAGATACGAGTAATTCAAGATACGAGCAAGGTTGCGGAA
>BMAW01064500.1:707787-762575 GCA_019974015.1 Nephila pilipes | reverse complement strand
CTTCATACATATTTACATTTCAAATCTCTAACAAATTTCATACATAAAATTGCATACATTCGCCTTTTTTTACAAATTTCATAAGCAAAGAAAACAAAAATGATAATTTATTTATTCCATCCTTGATCTATGTTACTACCCGCGAGTGCAGAATTTGCTAGTAGTCACATTCTTGTTTTTACAATGTGTATCATTCTTCCTGTGGACATCAGCTAAGGAGCACGACGTACCAACCGTCGCTCAAATAAACATTCATTTTTTAGTATACAGTCCACAGCTCTTTGTTTGAATAGATAAGTTTCAAATAACTCAAAGTCTAATCATTCAACCCCTCTTTCATCATCCATTTTTGTGGTCGCACGAGCCCGAGAACCGAAAATTGATAATATGTCGCCAAAAGAACTATCAGAACTTACCGTGTTGAGCAGGAGAAAAGCATATTTGCTCGGTCAAATTAATCGGATTAAAAACTCTTTAGATAGTGCGGTGTGGCGTAGTGGCAAAATATACGAGGCATCAATTATTTAAAAAATCATTTATTAACAATCTTCATGACCACCATTCAACTACAAAGCTCTACTCTCGCCAATGACAACGTGTCGACTGCGAACCTGTCTGGTGTCTGGCGGGCAGTGTAACGGTTTCCGCTGTTGCAAGCGGAAATGACATCAATCAAGGGGAGTATATATCATTTCCAAGAATACAGAAATAAACAACAAAATATGTTTACAAGCTATGACGTCACAACTCCTCCCCCGTTAAGATCTTTTTACGTTAGTAAAAAGTACTTCAAAAAGATTTACACACTATAGGAATTACAATATATGCATACTAATGAGATAACGTAAAACAAACATATACAATAATACACTGTGATTCCATATACAAAAATTATTTCCGAGAAATTATTACATTAAATATATCATCTCCACATATAACTTTCCCATTAAAATAGTCGACTTAGGCAATCAAATATACATCTACAGCATCATTAATCTTCCCCACAAATAAAACAAAGTATGAATATATACTCATAAAGCATTTTACACATATATATGAAAGTTATGACACATACAATCATCTTCTAAAATATCTGCAATACAAATATTCAGCAAATACCAGCAACATAAATTAACCTTTAATTATGTAACATTTCTATAAAGCACATTAGCATTTTCATACCATGACAGTTATGGATCATTAATATTAATTTATATGAATTTTTTTTTAAATGTTTCAAAGCAGTACACTGTATTTTATTATCAGAGATTCAAAAAATTTACTTATTGCCAAAAAACTGTCTACACTCTCAGCTATACTTGAAATTCCATCATCATCAACAACATTTTTCCTGAAATTCCAATTCTTTCTCTTGAATTTCCCATTCTTCTTTCCGTTTTCTCTCTTTAACAAATTCCTCAAACATCGATTTGACGAATTCCTCTTCATATCCATCACTCTTAAGAATAATTTCTTTTAAAGTTATCATCTTCATATCCTGAGTAATTTTTAAGTCTAATTCTTCCGCCAATCTGATCAAATCCTCCTTTTTACCTTTTGCTAAATAAGCCATTTTCTTAAGGAAAGAAAAAAAATAACACCAGAAAGCTAATTGACTCAAACAAACCTAAAATGTTGGCCTATCTACGAATTTACAATATCAAACTGAAAAATCTTTCGAAATGTAACTTATTTACCTCCTCCAAAATTACATAAAAATATTCACATAAATACTATAAAAATGTTCACATAAATACAATAAAGCATTCATATAATTCTTATATTTCAAAAACAGAACTAAATGACTTTCTTTTAAATTAAAATTTAAAACGAAATTGACACAATCCTTATTACCTTAAGTCTACTTTCTGTGATGTTTTTAATTAAATTAAGAAAGATCATGCACACTCAATAAAAATATCAAAATTAAATTTGCATTTGAAAATCAAAACGAAAATTATTCCTTTTAACAACACAGTTTCAGTTCTTAATTAACACACATAAAATAAGAAATGCAGTAAATTGTTAGAATACTAATACGATTTTCATACAAAAATATAACTCTCCAATATTATCTAATATCTCAAAACGAAACTTCTCTAGATTTTTCTTAATAATAGCTATAAGATATTTATGATCTCTACACACACAATCTTTTCATTAAAATTCAATAATAACACAATATATATATCGTTGATAAATTAATAGTTTAATACAAAATCAAAACACAACTATACTGCATCACAACAAAATTTTCTTTGCAAATTAAAATCACGGAAAATAAATTTTTCATGTAAGGAAAAAAAACACTTATCTTTTTTATTCTTCTTTTCTTTTGACGACAAGACACAATTCCCAGATGCAATTCCAAAAGAAAAATCGAACACAGAACTGTAAACACTTCTTCAAAACCTTTCTTGAAGACGACGATTTTGGAGTACAGGGAGTATATACTTTCTTTTTTTTTTTTTTTTTTGGTAAAATTAATTACAGGGGTTCTTTTTTTTTTTTTTTTTCAGTAAAACTAAGTATAGGGAGTACTTTCTTCAGTAAACTAAGTACAAGGAGTACTTTCTTCGAACGGTAATCTCTTCTTCAAAACTGAGTGCAGGGGCACTTTCATCAAACAAAAGAATAAACATGTAGGGCGGACCTTCTTCAAAACGATTAAAGTGCAGGGCGCACTTCTGGTTTCAAACGATTAATTACGAGTGCAGGACGCACTTCCTTTTCAGACGATTATTTCCAAGTGAAGGGCGCACTTTTTTCAACGATCACTTCCAAGTGTAGGGTGCACTTCTTTTTTCACACGCTTTATTCCAAGTGCAGGGTGCACTTCTATCAAACGAAAAAGTTAGCAATGTGCAGGGCGCACTTTCTTCAAACAAAACAGTTAGCAATGTGCAGGGTGCACTTAAAACAATAACCCAGGATGGTTATATCATCGGCATTCTTCGCCGTAAAAGGTGTGGCTCTTTCACCACATATTGACACAACTTTTTTTTTTCTCGATCGGGATCATATCCCAGCGCTAGCCACCAATTAATTTAAGCTGTGGGGTAGTGGCAAAATATACGAGGCATCAATTATTTAAAAAATCATTTATTAACAATCTTCATGACCACCATTCAACTACAAAGCTCTAATCTCGCCAATGACAACGTGTCGACTGCGAACCTGTCTGGTGTCTGGCGGGCAGTGTAACGGTTTCCGCTGTTGCAAGCGGAAATGACATCAATCAAGGGGAGTATATATCATTTCCAAGAATACAGAAATAAACAACAAAATATGTTTACAAGCTATGACGTCACAGCGGATTCTCCATTGAATCAAGTGGAACTAAAAAATAAACTAGTCTCGCTTTTCCAGGTCAAAGCGAAAATCGATGTTTTACGAAACGTAAGTTATAGTATTCTTTCGGATGAAGAACTCCCTGATTTTGAAAACAGTTTGGATAAAATGGAAGTAAGACGCTGATAATTTAGAGGTGAGTCTCAATACTTTACTTGAATCTTAAGCTTTGAATTCCTCTAAATTGTCTGTAAACAATGATTTTGCTAATTGTAACGTAAAACTGCCATCCATTAATTTACCTGACTTTTCGGGACAGTATGTTGATTGGTTGCAATTTAAATCTCAGTTTGTAACACTAATTGATGATAATACTTGTTTATCGGATTCACAAAAATTTTATTATTTACAATCTGCCCTCAAGGGCAATGCAAAACAGTTGCAAACAGTTAATGATTCATACGTATCTTTATTAGACGCCTTAAAACGAAGATATGAAAATATAAGATTAATCGTTAATAGCCACATTGCTGAACTGTTGAATCCTAACAAAATAAAATTTGAATCTGCATTTCACCTTAGAAATTTAATTGACTCCATTCAGAATCATCTGATAGCTTTAAAACAATTAGAATCAGAACTTAACGCTTTGTGTGAATCAATGCTAATTTTTGTAATCTTCCAACGTCTAGACGATGAATCTCGTAAACAATTTGAAATGGAATTACATTCCAATGATTTGTCTGAATGGGATAAATTTTTGGACTTTTTAATTAAAAGAAGCCAAGCTTTAGAAAACGTGCAGAGAAATTCCTCGTTGAAACCAAAGAACGAAAATCCTCTCAAATTCAAAACGTTTGTTGTAAAAAGTGATAAAAAAAAATTGCCCTCTATCAGAACCACACCCAGTTTTTAAATGTAAAAAATTTCTTGATATGTCTATTCAAGATAGGAACAATCGAGTGAGATCTCTTAATCTGTGTTTTAATTGTCTCGGTCATCACCTTATTAAGAACTGTTTAAAACTAAATAAAAAATGTAAGTGGTGCAATGCAATCCATAATTCACTTCTTTGCAACGCAAGTAAACCCCGTTTAGAATCTAACCTAATGAACAGGAACGTTTCCTCCCTGCAGAGTTCATCTAGGATTATTTATGACCCAAATCCTGCGCCGACGAACGATTCACCACAACTAACATTTTCTTCAACTGCTGCGTCATGTTTGTACACCACAGTGAAGAACAAATCAGTTTTACTTTCCTCCGCCAAGGTCAAAGTTCAAAGTGCGGGAGGCAGCTGGCGTCTGCTGAATGCGATTCTAGACAGAGGGAGTCAACAGTGCTTATGTAGCTTGGAAGCCGCAGATTGTTTAGGATTGAGGAAAGAAAAAATAAACGCAAAAATTGTGGGTGTCAACGGTGCTTGTACTGCAATAAAAGTGAGAGTGATGACTGAAATTTCGAACGAAAGTGCATAATTCAAAAGAAAACTTAACTTTCTCTTAGCGCCTGAAATAACAGGATGTGTCCCTGCAGAACCGTTTGATATCACAAAAATAAATTTTCCAAAAAAAATAATTTATGCAGATACGGAATTTAATATTCCCAAACGTATTGACATTCTTGGAGGGGAAATATTTTATGAGTTACTAAAAAGTACACAAATAAATTTATATGATAATCAAATAATATTGCAGGACTCTGTGTTCGGTTATATTGTTACAGGTTCCATTTAAAACGAACAATCAAACCATTACTATTGCAATTTCCACCAAGATAAGGTTGATAATAGTATAACAAAATTTTGGGACCTAGAGTCATTAGGCATTACAGACAAACCGAACTATGATCTAGATGACCAAGCCATGCAATATTTTTCGACTTCAGTACGTTTCAATAATGCCCGTTATGAAGTTGGGTTTCCCTGGAAAAGGGGGATAAACAAGAATTAAAAGACAATTTTTCCGTTGCAGAAAAACGTGCTAAATCTTTAACAAGAAGAATTATTCGTGACCCAACTCTGTTCACGCAATATTCTGAAATTTTGAAAGAATATGAGTCGCAAGGAATAATTGAAAAGGTTCTACAAACTGAAAGGTCAACTGATAGAGCAGTGTTCTATTTACCGCACCAAGCGGTCTTTCGTCAAGAAAGCCTAACTACAAAGATGCGCATTGTTTTCGATGCAAGTTCCCATGAAGATGGACAATTAGCTCTTAATGACTGTATATGGCCAGGTGTGAATTTAAATCCAAACATATTCCATCTGATCATTTCTTTTTGCTTGAACAAGATTGCTATTATCGCAGATATAGAACGTGCATTCTTACAAATTTCATTGCGTGACGAGGACAGAGATGAAGTGAGATTTCTGTTTCCAGAACTTGGTTCAAATCAAATTGAGCCCTACAAGTTTCAAGTCTACAGATTTAAGTGTGTGATGTTTGGAGTAAACGTGAGTCCTTTCTTACTCTCCTCAACGATTAAGCATCACATCGAGAAATATTGTGAACAGTATCCAGCGGCAACTGAAATGCTTGACACTTGTCTCTACGTTGATGATGTAATTAGTGGTGCTGATGACATCTCCCAAGCTTTAAAAATATCAAAGGATGCCGATACCTTCATGAAAAATGCTAGCATGAAATTACTCAAATGGAATTCAAATGATCAAACCTTAATGAAAACATGGGAATACGAAGGCCTTGAGACACATCCTCGTCACTCGGAAAACAATTCTCGAGTCTAATCATCAAAAGTTTTAGGGATACCATGGAATGTCATCCACGACTATTTCACAATTGATGTGAAAGGACTGCTAGAATTGAATATATCAAAACCTGTCACAAAAAGAATTGTGCTACAATCAGCTGGTAAAATATACGATTCAATTGGATTTTTATCACCTTACACAATTAAGCTCAAATGCTTATTACAAGAACTTTGGCTAAGAAAATTAGCCTGGGATGACGAGCTACCACTAGATATTTATGCAACATGGTTACAATGGTGGTCAGAACTTCCTCTTTTGTCAGAACTAAAGATTCCACGAATGATCCTCGATTCCAGTGCTGGAGATTCAAGTGAAATCCAAATCCATACCTTCTCCGATGCTAGCCAAAGAGCATACGGATCTGCCACCTTTTTGAGAGTTAAGCACAAGGACAGAATCAGTGTTGATCTCGTAACATCTAAAAGCCGTGTTGCACCTCTGAAAAAGTTATCCCTGCCCAGATTGGAACTGGTCGGTGCTCTACTTGCTGCACGCTTAACAAAGGGAAGTTAAGAAAATAATAATAGATCGAAAATGTCCAACTACCGCCTTTTTCTAAACGGACTCTCAGATCACTTTATATTGGATCAAAGGTCCCAGCCATAAATGGAAAACCTTTGTGGCGAATAGAGTTCGGGAAATCCAATCCCTCACCGATTCGAAGTCGTGGTTCCATTGTTCAGGCAAGGACAACCCAGCAGATCTCCTTACAAGAGGAATATGTGTCGAAGCTCTTTCAACGAACTCCAAGTGGTGGAATGGACCCTCGTTTCTGAGTCAAACCAACTTCCTGACCAATGGACTAGATGAAGCGATTCCAGAAAGATTGTACTCAGCAGAAATGAAAAAGAGCTCAAATCCAGAAAATGACATTTCCCTGACAGTGACAATTACTCAAAATGATTTCTTTGAGAATATAATTAATATATCAAACAGTTATGTAAAATTAATTCGAGTTATAAGTTTTCTCTCTCTCTCTCTCTCTCTCTCTCTCTCTTTACTGGTTCATACATAACTGCAGAACCAGAAGTCCAAAGATAAAAGGACCCCTTACTTCACAAGAGGTAAGTTATGCTGAAAATTGGCTGATCCACTCCTTACATGAAAAGGAGTTCCCCGAAGAAATGCGTAAATTGTTGGCAGGTGAGCCTATTCCTACAAGAAGCAAGTTAACTTCTCTTAATGTCTTTCATGATGAGAGTAACATTATTAGAGTTGGAGGCAGACTTGCGAATTCAAATTTGAATGAGAAGGCTAAATTCCCAATGATTTTACCGAGTAAACATATTTTAATTAATATTATATTGTGTTATTATCATAAAAAATATTTGCATGCAGGACCCCACTCACTTTTATATCTTGTTCGTCAGAAATTCTGGCCACTCAATGGCAGAAATAATTATTGTAGAGTTATTCATGAATGTGTAATTTGCTTCAAAAATAAGCCTATCACATCAAATCAAATTATGGCTAATCTACCAAGAGATCGTGTAACTCCGAACTACCCTTTTAATGTCACAGGCATTGATTTTGAAGGCCCATTCCTTATAAAGTTTAAAAATCAAAGAAAAGGAGTACTAAATAAAATTTATGTGGTAATATACGTATGTTTATGCACAAAGGCTATACATTTGGATTTTGTGACTGATCTCACATCCCAAGCATTCATAGCAAGTTTAAAACGTTTTTTTGGTAGGAGAGGAAAGTGCACAAAAATCGTCACCGACAACGATAAAACCTTTGTTGGCGCAAACGCCGAAATTTAAAAATTGTTCAAAATAGTTAAATCGCCTGATCAAACATTAGCTGATTTTTTGACTAGTGAATCCATAGAGTGGAACTTTATCCCACCGAGGTCCCCAAATTGTGGAGGATTATGGGAAGCAGGGGTGAAATCCTTTCAATTCCACTTAAAAAGAGTTGTAGGGAATGCACATTTAACTCTTGAAGAGTTCATTACCATACTTTGTGAAATTGAGGCAGTGCTAAATTCCCGACCACTCACTCCTTTGACATCAAATTTCGATGATTTCGAAACTCTGACCCCTGCACACTTCTTAGTTGGCAGACCCCTAACATCCATAGTTGAACCACAAGTAACTAATATAAATGAGAATAGTTTGTCGAGATGAAAAGAGTAAAAAAATTTACTCAACACATTTATAAACTTTGGAAACGTGATTATCTAAATAATTTGCAAGAACGTCACAAGTGGAAATTCAAAAAAAAATAATGTTTCTGCCGGATCCTTAGTGTTAATAAGAGATGAAAATCTTCCCAGCATGAAATGGAGTACGGGTAGAATAACAGAAGTATTTCCAGGCACAAATGATAAGGTCCGAGTTGTGAACCTGGGAATTCCAAATGGAAACATATTAAAGAGAACAATTAGAAACCTTTGCATATTACCTGTTTGAAATTTTGTAATTAGTAATTATTCTTTGTTTATAATTAAACTTTAATCACATATTTAAGTATTGTATAATGTATTGTGTATTTAAGTATTGTAAACATATTATAAATTTGTGTATTTGTATTGAAATTTCATTTCAATGTCGGGGACTGTCACGACCCGCGAGTGCAGATGGCGCTAGTAGTCACATTCTTGTTTTTACAATTTGTATCATTCTTCCTGTAGACATCAGCCAAGGAGCACAACGTACTAACCGTCGCTCAAATAAACATTCATTTTTTAGTATACAGTTCACAGCTCTTTGTTTGAATAGATAAGTTTCAAATAACTCAAAGTCTAATCATTCAACCCCTCTTTCATTATCCAATCTGTTTCCTAATGTTTTTCATAATGATGTTTCCACTTTTCGGGAGGGAATTACAAAATTATATATATATATATATATATATATATATATATATATATATATATATATATATATATATATATATATAAAATAAATAATTTTTTTAAAATTTTATTTACTATTTTCTGTATTTCTTTAAGCTACCTTGATTTAGTTATTCTGGTTACTGAGGTTTACGAATTCCCAAGAATTATATAATTTTTTTTAAAAAATTATTGTTGAATTCCGATTTATTAAAGCGTAAATTATTTTACTACTATTAGTTTTGCAGATATTACCATACGTTGCTCGCCATGTGGAGCTAGCTTATATGCATTAAGTACTTCTGAACAGCACAGAAGTCATAATAGAAATTTTAATAATTTATCAATATTTTAACAGAGAAACAATTTCATAAAAAACATGCGTTTTTTTTTATCTAACTTTTTTGAAGCATTTTTCTCGTTTGGTGAATAAGAACTTTTTCTCAACCATTTGAAAATCTCACTACCACTATTCTTAATTATTAGTACTAGGAGTAATATATATATTTTTGCTTTTACATAATAATAATAGGTTGGTTGGTAGAGTCTAAAGGTAATGACCGCGAATTCGTTGCGGACATTAAAATTAGTCCTAACTCAAAAGAGAATAGTACTGACCGCCACTATCATGTAGGCGATACAAGATGTTACATAAAAAATAAGCAATTAAAAAAAAAAAATGGAAGTATAAGAACATGCTCTGAGGACCCTGACGATTCGGGCCCATGACCAACCTTTTGCAGTGATTTGATTTTTTCGCTTGATATGATAATTTTAATAAATTTTAGAAATAAACGTAGCTGAAGCCTTTGTCTTCTTCGCGTTGTCCTCATCAGCTCTGATGGATTCTCAGAACGCACACATTTATTATGAAATGCATTTACTACTTGTTTGGCCTCGATACTCTTATTAAAACTGATCTCCATTATAATACACACTCAAGTGGACTGTATCGATTTTCTCATATTTTATTTCAAATCCATACTGCGCGTCAGTCGCGTCTGCTCTCGATTACATGCAAAGACATGCAGCGCCATTTCACAAAAAACGGTCAGGGGCACAACACCACAGATTGCTAAGCTGTCCTTGGGGGAGGAAGATGAAATATAAATTGTGTGTGACATGTGTTATGCGTGATTTAAAATGAAAAAGCATAAAATTTTTGATAAATAAAAGAGAGTGTTGAAAAAAATAACTATTTATATTATGGACAACGAACTATTTAAAAAAGTGGGTGTGATTTACTCAACTCTTGGTTTCTATTAAGCTTGCATTATGCGAATTTTTTTTTAGCGTTCCTTTAGTCTGGCAGGATTTTAGGAAAGCTTAATCTAAAGACCTTGGGAGATGAAAATATTTCATCGACACCTTTAGTTGTTCTGATAGCTTGGAAAAAAAGTAGTCTGATTATTAAAGTTGTTGCTTTGATTATTGTAAAATGGAGTGTTTTTGTAGTGTGCTAGCACCTCGGTGTCAGCGCCATCTGTGAGTCTTGAAGCGTGGTCATTGTGTAGGATACATTTTCTCTTGATTTTACTGTTAGCTTGACACGTTATTATTGATTTTAAGGCTGATTAGTGGTTTAGAAAAGGGTTACTAGGATTAAAGCCTGAATTTTCTAGTTCTTCTTTTAACGTCGTTTATGTCCGTTTTGCAATACTTTGATTTACATTTTCAGTGGATTTCGAATCTTTGTGTATTACATAATATTCATAGTTTTTTGTGGTAAAATTTATAGAACTGATACACTTCAAAATTATCGAGTATAAAGTTTAACGTTTTCGTCTAAGAGCCGAGACGTAGGTTTGGGAATTCAGAGTTAATTCTTTTAGTGATTTATAATTTTTTACTCATTTTTTAACATTTGGGTTGTGGTAGGTTCAGCCTTTTAGCATGTTTTTGTAGAAAGATAGTTGATTTTTGTTTATGCAGGAGAATTACGTGTAATCATTTGTGGTTAATTTTTGGAATTTATTCTGAGTGAGTAAGAGATTTGAAAGGAATGGCAAATTTGTTGGCAACAAGTTTTATTTTTTAGAAGGTGTAATAAATCCTTCCAGAGTTAATAACCTACGCTTATGCAGAAGTTAATGCTTCAGGAGAGATATGGGGTGTGGAGAAATGCACAGCGTTATTCAAACTCTAGAGAAGCTTACTCACCTTCCAGTTGTTTCCTCCATCATTATCAGTATTGCAGAATTAGAATATTCTCGGCCCTACTGGTGCAGAATATCTCAGCATAGCCATATTAGATCTGTGGAATTCATTTGTTTTTTCATCATACAGTAGCATTTTCGAGTTTCACGTCTTCGAAGATGCCCAGTGAACATTGGATGTATTCGGATAGAGAAGGTGTGTGTGGTTCTGAGTCGTACTTTGGCCTTCAGTTGCTGTCGGTGTACAATTCCATGGTCGTTTTCTGGATTAGTCGAGTAGAAGTTGAAGAAAAACCTTTGAGAAATAGCACTAAAGATTTCGTTTGGTTGATTAGTTAATCCGAATCAAGTGATCTGCTGAGCGTCATCTATCAGATCGTAAAATCTCTATCGTGGTGGAATCTGAAAAATCATGATCATTTTTCACCCTATTTTTTATCGCGTCAACAGGTGAGACTTTCCCATTTGAACGATTACATATTCGGTTCTATCTAGTGTAACAGGATTAAATTTAAGGTCCGTTTATTATTGCTTGCAAAACCAGTGAAAGGTTAATTCCAAATTTACATATGTTTGTGTCCATGTGTTTTGTAACCAAAGCTCTTCATCTAATATTTTATCAGATTTGACTTTTTATTACTTGTGTGCCCACGTAAAGCGTTTCATGGCCAGACGAAGTGAATTCTGGAAAACTGGATCCACTGATATTGCGACTGTGTGTGAGGTAGTTCCTAATTGAATAAGATCTATAAAGTAAGTTAATCCTGAAAATTTTTTTAGCTTTTATTGTATCGAAAATTAAAGTGGAAATATATCCTCGCTAATTTCTTCATTTTGATGGGTTGTAGGAGCTAGTTTAAAAGTCTATAACTATCCCGAAAAGAACGATAAGAGAGTTTAAAAGACCTATAACAAAATTACGTACTTCCACAAAGTAAATCCTGGCTATAATTGTGAAAATATTGCTTATATTTTATTTAAAGACTATTTTAGTTATTGAAATGCTTTACTATTGTGTTTTAAATGAACTGTGTTGTGTTAAAATTAATTATTTGAGAAATTTATTTCTTGTACTTATTGAATTATTTTAATTTCAGCACTTGGAGAGTATTAAACCCGTGATAAAAAATATTTATTTAGTGGCGCTGAGATCAAATTCCTTTTAGGTGTATTGTTTTATTATTATTATTATTGATGAGGGGAATGTGTTTGAGGTCATTGTAGCATCGATCAAATGTTCTTCTTTAATGTCGTTTCGAAATAAAGTTTCTGATATTATTGAGAAATAGTTTTGGGTTAGTTATTTACAAGTGACCATTTATAGTTTTGAGGCAGCAAGTAGGTGCTGAGTACAACGATAAGAAATTAATAAAAACATCAACCAGTTTTTTAAAGTGCTCGCTTATAGCATATAATCTGATCGTCGATATTCGATACCTGCACGAATCGACCCCATTGCAGAATTGATTCGAATTTTATCTCAACAGCTTGTCATTGAGTAACATTCTACACAATATTATATGCATAAAAAAATTATTTTTATTAATGATTTAAGTTAATAATTCTGTACTAAAGAATTTTATTTAAAAAAATCGACTAAATTTATTGTCTATAGAAAAAAATTTTTAAAATAAATCTTTCTTTTTTTTCAAGTAATCTATAAATCGATGTTTAATCGAGCGTTACATACAACAAATCAATCAATAACTCCAAGACTAACATTTAAAACAACATTTTTTCTGGCAAATTTTTTTTTATTCATCAACATAACACCTTTTATTAATCAATCCTTTTAGGTTGATACAATGTTCCAACGTTTTCCGTAAATCTTTTTTTTTTTTTCTCCCCAATTTTTTTTTTTTTTTTTTTTTTTGTTTTTTTTTTCCCCGCAAGAAATCTTTTTTGTTGCGATAAACAGCTTTCTGAATCATCGACTCGTTGCTGTTTTTGTTCCATCGAAAGCAATCGCGGCACCCACTTGGAATAAACCTTTTTCACTTCACTTCAAAAAACCTTTTTCAGTAAATACACTTCCATATGATACCTGTGTCATCTCAGCAATCTCACGGAGCTTCACTTTACGATCTTTCATTATAATTTTTGTCACTTCACTCACATTTTTCGGTGTAACGGCTTCCACAGGTCTACCCGAGCGTTCCGCGTCATTTGTGTCTGTACGACCACGTTTAAACTCGGCAAACCACCGACAAATCGTTGCTTTTGATGGACAAGAGTCCGGGTAACATTTTTCAATCCATTGTTTCGCTTGCACGGTGTTTTTACCCATTAAAAAACAATGTTTTATCAGAACACGAAACTCGGTTTTTTCCATTTTTTAAACAAACTACAAAACGACTTTACTCCAACCTCGATAACTCAGCTGTTTCTGGTCCGATCGACTTAAAATTTTGATACGTTTCAAGCAAAGGTTAGTACTCTAGAAAGACCAGGTTACTGGTTTACTACGAGTGCCATCTCTGGGTTAGCCTCGGGAGTTTTTGATTGATGTGTTACATACACTTACTTTAATGTTATTCTTACAAAAATAAATAGTAAATTGATTATCATGATACTATATTAGAAGATTAAATTTCGAATCTAATGAAGTATCTTGAAATCATGATCGATATGATAGTTAATGCCACGATTAAAAGCATCACGAAAATTATTTGCAATGGACCTAGAAAGTTTGAACTTCAATCAAGTGACGAGGACGACACTTGAGAAATAGCCCCCCTCTCCACACTTCCACACCCCGCCAATGAGAGGATTTAAAGTCTTGACAGATTTAACGTGCACCAACCCTGCTACTCGGCGGGACTTTGTGGCATCAGGGCTTGAACCCACAATTGACGTAAACAACTCCGGACGTGTGGGTGTACCATTATGACAGTCTTTTTATTCTTGTTTAAATTTTATTTTTTAAATAACACTATATGGTCAATGCATTTTTGTAGAACGTTGAAATTCAATTAAGTGCCTCGCACTTCTTCCACTTGCCTTCGGTTGGGACCAGCCAGATTTTGGACAAGTTGAGTACTTAACTCTAGTACTCGGGGTAGACCCTCATGCTTCTGTACAACTACTGAAATTTTCTACCTTGTTGCGATAATAATCACGACACCAAAAAACTCCTAAAAGGGAAGACATTAAGTGAACAGAAGGAGGGAAACAAAAGGGCAGAATTCTTTTTAATTATTACTAATATTTATTTACTTTTTACTTTCATTATTATTTTATAAATTAAAGTATTATTTATTCATGACTTAATTTTAATTCTTCTGGAGGAAAATAAGATCGTAACTTTGAAACATGAACATTATCAGAAGATTTCTTAGTTAGAGCATTTGGTTTAGTTATTTTATAATTTACATCAGAAAGTTTATTTACAATTTCATATGGTCCTGAAAAAACTGGTGACAATTTTCGATTATTTGGATTACTAAATTCTTCATACATCACTTTGTCACCAGGTTGAAAAGGAGAATCTATGAAACGAGCATCATATCTAATTTTGTTTTTATCATGATAATGGATAGTATTACTTTTAGCCAATGTTCTTGCTTCTTCTACTGGAGGGTAAATTTAGTTTTGAATTAATGGAGGATTATATGGTAAAGTGCCATATAACAAATATGTAGGAGGAAATTTTGTAACAGAATGTGGTGTTAAATTGTATTCATTAATTGCTTTGTCTAAAAGTTTAGTCCAGGGAATTTTAAAAGGAGAGGAATTAATTTTATACTTTAATTTAGTTACAATAGATTGATTCACTCGTTCACATTTTCCATTCGTTTGTGGGTGATGTGAAAAAGTTAATAAATGTTTGATAATGTAATTTCTAAGAAAGTGTTTGAATCTAGATGAGGTAAAAGCACCATTTCTCTCAGTTAGCAATTTAGATGGCATTTGAATTCGAAAAATTTGTTTTAAAATATTAATATAAGTTTCAGAATTTTCATTTTTGGATGGAAAAGCCCAAACATATCTAGTTGCATGATAAATTACTATATGAAGAAATTTTTTTGTAGAATTATAATAATTAAATCCTCCAACAGTATCAACAGAAAGACATTCAAAAGGTTGATCAGTGGGGAGACCAAATCTCTTTTGCCTTTTCTTTTTATTTAGTTGACAAACATGACAATGTTTGACAAAAGCTGAAATATCTTGATTAATATGAGGCCAATAATATTTGGGGGTAATTAAGTTTATTATTTTTTGAGTACCTGAATGTCCAAATTGCTCATGAGCATTCTGCAAAATTTTTCTCCTGAATGAAAAAGGTACAACTATTTTAACTAAATTTTTCTTTTTCAGTACAAGTACATAATCAATTTTTTTTACATTTTGAATTAAATAAATTATCTAAATTTTGAAAATGTTTAATCTCATCTAGTTCAAGTAAATTCACAGTGTGTTGGATATATTAGGCTGTAGGATGCCTTGATAACATGTCAGCTTCAACATCAGCTGTCCCTTTTAAATATTTAACTTTATAATCAAACATGCTTAATTTTAAAGACCATCTAAATAATCGACCCCTTAAATTTTTTACATTTTTAACCAAACAAGAGCAGCTGAATGAATAATGAATTTTTTCCCATGTAAATAATAATAAAATTTATCAAGGGCATCTACTATAGCCAAACATTCCAATTCAGTTATACAATAATTTTGCTCATATTTTTTCTTAAAGTTCTAGAATGATAAGATACAGGATGTAATTTACCAGAACTATCAGGCTGTTTTAAAACAGCTCCAATGGCTATTTGTGAAGCATCACAAAATACATGAAGAGGTAATTTAGGATCATATAATTGCAAAACAGGTTTAGTTATTAGTTTAGATTTTAACACTTCAAAAGCTTTCTGACATTTCTCTGTCCATACCCATTGTTAATCTTTTTCAAGAAGATTGTTGAAAGGTTCTCTAATTTTAGCATAACAATTAATAAATTTACTATAAACATTTACAGAACCAGGAAAACCTTGGAGTTGCTTTACATTTTTTGGAGGTTGTAATTTTCTGATGCTTTCAATCTTATGATTATCTGGAGAGATGCATCCTTCTCTAACCTCATAACCCCAAAAATTAATTTTATCTTTTACAAATACACATTTTGAAAATTTTAATTTAATATTTTCTACTTGACACATGTTAAAAATTTGTTTTAGGTAATCATAGTGTTCTTCTAAAGATTTAGAAAAAAAACACTATGGTATCAAAATAGTGACATGCAAATTTGAAAATTTATGTTTGTTTAGGATACTGCAAACTGTGCGATTAATTATTGCTGATGCATTTTTAAAGCCAAAAGGTAAAACTTGGAATTCATATAAGCCTTCAGTGGTCACAAAAGCAAGTTTATGTTTATCTTTCTCATGAAGGGGTATGTGCCAGTAACCAGATGCAAGGTCCAGGGTTGAGAAAATTTTAGCATGGGTTAATTTGTCTAATAAAGTATCAATTCTTGGTAAAGGTTCAGCATCAGTTTTACGCAGAGCATTCACTTTGCGATAATCAATGCACAACCTACTTTTTATGTTTTCATCTCTTTTATAAGCTAAAGTTACAGTGGAGGAATAATTACTAACTGAGTCTTTAATTAATCCGCTATTCAATAAGTTTTTTTTATTTGTTTATTAATTTCCTCTTCATCAGTCGATGATGTTCTGTAAGCTCTTTGAGAGACTGGTAAGTCAGTAGTCATTACAATTCTAGGGGGTTCTATTCTAATTTGACCAACATCATATTTACTTTCAGCAAAAATATGCAAGTATTCAGATACAAGAGACAACACAGAATCAGATAATTCTTTTACAATCAAAGGTGGAAAAATGTCCTCTGAGGTACTGAATATACTACCCTGAGGGTCTCTTGTTTTTCTTGATTCTTTTAATACATGTAAAGATATTTGTTTTTTACTTTTTGTATGCAAATTTGTAATAATTTTTTTCATTTTGCATTATTCTATTTTTACTACAATCAATAACTAAATTAAAAAGACTACAATCTGGGAGTCCTAAAATTATGTAAGGTAAATGGTTATCAATAATATATAATCTTATTTTTTTCTTAATTTCTCCTATTTTTAAACATGTCTCATACATTTGTTTCAAATGAAAATTGCCATGGGCTTGGTTTACTTTTATAGGACTAGTCTTCTTTCTCTTTAAGTGAAGTTTGTTGACAATATCTGCAGAAATGAGCGAGAAAGTGGTTCCTGTGTCAATAACAACATTGATATTGTCACGTAAAATAGGTAAACATCCAAAAGTTATCTAGGCTTGGGATTGTTAAAGTAGGAGATTTGGTTGAGAAGTGTCCGGACACTAATAGTTGTCATTGTTCTGGGCCCTGAGCCTCAGTAGAGGTGTTTTGATTTTCCCTAAAGTTTTGTTCAGGACTAACAAGGTTTCCTGTACACTGGGAAACAGAGTTAGACATGGGTACACTAGTCAAAAAATTAGGTGGTCTCAAAGGACATGTTTGGGATCAATGATATGCATTAAAAATCCCTTGTCTTGTACAAAATTTACAGGGTAAAGATGGCAGTCCCTGCTGAAAATGAGAATTGTGATTTGGTCTAATGTTAAAAGGTGGACGATGATTAGAAAAATTGTTTGGACGCGGTCTAGAGTAATTTTGGAAATTAGGCCTAAAATAGTTGGGTGGTCGATATAAAAATGAGGTTGATTGCTTGATCGTAAAAGGTACAGGTGGTCTATTGCAATGATTTGGTCTACTTTTAACCATGGGTTCATTATTTTTGACCCTACTTGATTCAGGAGTAGGTTCTTGTATTTTAAAAAGTTTGAGCCATTCTGATGGGGAGTTAGGTGGGTTTATGGTTACTAAGTGTTTTAAATGGGTAGGCAACCCATCTGTTAAACCTTCTAAAATTAGGTGAGGTGAAAGTCCCAATTTTCTACCACAATTTATTTTTTTATGAAAATAATCTGCTAATGTCTCATTCGATTGAAATATATGTTGCAAAAAATCAGTAAAGCTTATTACACTGGACTCAAGAAAATTTTCAGATAAAACACAACAAAGATCATTAAAATTGGTAATATCCATGCATGAATTAATATATTGAGTTAATGCTGAGCTCTTCAGAAAGTTTGAAATATGTGTAAGTTTCCACTCCTCATCTTTGTGATTTTCTGTACATACCTGATTAAAATGGTTTAACCACAATTCCATTTTCATCCCATTGCCAGGATCAAAAGGAATTATAGGAATTTCACTTTTCATTTTCTCATTCTGGGAGTCAATTGTTTCCTTGTCATTTTCTGAATTTTTGGGATTACTTTCACTTTCCATATATATGTTATAATTGTTTACTACCTCATTTGATCTTAATGACATTAATTAACTCTTAAATAACATAGTAAATACATCAATTTTAGAATTATAAGAAACATACGATATAGTATTTTTCAAAACCATTTAATTAAATTTCAAAAAATATTAACTTTTTATATTTCAAAAAAAACTGAGTATCAAAAATTAAATCGATAACGATTTTAATTAAATATCAAGCAATGTTATTATCATAATTATCATCTTAAATCAATATAACAACTTTCATAAAATAATTCACACATTACCATATTTCTTGTTGGTTAATTTTGCTTACTTTGTATTACAATAGTAAGATTTCAATTTCTATAGTAAAAAAAATATTACATTAAAGAATTCTGAAATATTACTGCTATATGCACACTTTTCATTTGATGATACACATCAAAATAAAATATTTTTCACATTCATTTAATTAAGTTTTAAATTGGAACGAATTTAAAACGAGCAAAATATCATATGTTTCTTCAGTTATTTGTTTTTTTAAAAAAAAAGAAAGATATATGGAAAACTTAGCTGCAGCACTAAAGTTGACACTTGGGCAAGAGTTCCAGGAACAAGTACTTGTATATTTAATGGGTTTCAGTTCTGAAGATTAAAGGTAGCTAAGAAACATATGTATATATCATACAGCCTTAATTTTGAGAGTTGATTCACCGCGCAAATTGCCTTAGAAAACAATCCCAAAATTTTCCTGGAGTGATAATTGAATACGTGCGATTTTACTTTTTTTATCGATGTTTTTGTAGTTACTTTGACTGTAAGGGTGGGGTCATCAAAGTTCTGGTGACATCATCTGCGAGGCTTCAAGGTCTTTACCTCGGTTGGAAGACGATCTTCTGCTGCGGCCTTCAAACGGGGATTAGTAGAAAGCGGAAGTAAATTCTAATTATGTACAGAAAATTATTCTGCACGGTCTCTCTCTCCCATATATTAAAAATTTTAATTTCAGGTTTCCACCAGCCCGGATCTCTTATCCTACCGGCTAATGTATCGTATTTACTTAAACGTTTGTTCAATATTAATGAATCATTCCATACATAGTTGAAATACTTTTATTTCCATATTGTAGCAGACTTTAGTCGGGCTTCGTCCAGCAAAGGCCGAAGCGAAATTACTATACAAATCTCAGATGATCATCAGAGAGAGGACGAGCGTAAGAGAAGATCAGTATGAAGAGGAGAGAAGCATAAGAAGAGCGCATTTTTCGCTGTGTTTTGCTATTTATATGAGGGAAAATTCAATTAAACGTCAGAGTCCACATGGTCTGAATGGAGGGACTTCCAGGGAAGATAAGTATAGACATAAAGTCTGGTATGGATCATCCCTACAGGTCTGTTCCGTGGGATGAGAGCATTGTCAGCGATTTTTTTAGAACGCGTAACTGAATTAATTAAAAAGAATAAGGAATTGTATCAGAGGAAATACGAATGAACATCGTCGTTTAAAGGAGAGAATGGGCAAATTTAGTGAATTAAATTATTTAAGTGAGAAATTAATGGAAATTAAGTTAAATCATACATTACATATATATATATATATATATATATATATATATATATAATTTTGATAACTTCAAAAGAATATGGTATTAGTAAATACTATTGACAATCAACATGAAAACATAGTTAAAAATCTGAACATCTAATTTAAAAATCTAAATTTATTTTGAAATAATAAGAAAGTCGAAAGAAAAAGGATTGTGATTCAAAATGGAGTTAATATTTTAAAAAGAGAGAGAGAGAGGAATTAGATTTAAGGAAATATCGAGGATACGGATGAAATAAAGGAGCTAATATAGGGATTGTGCTGGCCCTCATTGAGTCCTTTAGACCTTCTGCCTAAATCATGAGGAGTTTATAAATCACTGAAATCTTCTCACTTTGCTATGAGGCAACACTTTAGAACAACTAATTTCTGCATCAGTTAATCATACAAATTACGAGTACTTTGCGTGCGGACCATAGCTATTAGTATTTATATTCGTGCAGACAAACAGCAGAAGAAGAAAAGGATTCTTGACTTTCCTTGCCGATCCGTATACTGTCCTGACGATTCTGTCCTACTCCTCTTCTGGACCTGCACGGATCCTCTTCTTTCGATTGATGTCCTTAACCTGCCGAGCTCATACAGGAAAGGATTCATGCATCTCGATATGCATACAAGCACCATTTTTCTGTTGCCGTTTTCTTAATGCACCATTTCAGGTTCAGCATCCTCAGCGCAGCCTATATTTCTCTACGGCTTTTTGATAGACTATCAGATCTCGCAATGTTCCTCAGCGTAGCTATCTATGTTTCTGCGTAGCCTCACATTCCTGCCTAAGGACACTCGAAGTTCTTCATAACTATGTTCCTTTTCAGTTTCCATTTGTTAATGACATTCATATTTGAATTAACCTCGTTATTGTTCCATTTGAACGAGTTATATGCTCATGCACAATGCTAACTTAAATGACATGTAAATATTGATATTTTGAATATTGAACTATCATGGAACATTTGCAACCTACTGATCTGAGTAAAAAGAAGTCATGTATATACCTGAGCATCTAAATAGCCTGCCAAGGCTTATAGAAAGAAGTATGATCATTTATCCTGAAAAAGAATACCAAAGCAAGATACACGTCTTACCAAAACCATAATATACAATTAGTTCTTTTAGACATTTCAAAATCCTCTTCTTTTGTTATTTCATACTTTTAAAATGTATGAAGAATGTGCAATAGATTTTCAAGATATGTTAGGATATATTAAAATATCATGTAAAATATGGTACTTCAAAACCATTGTCAGAAGCTTTATGTGGGAATGTATATTGCCTTCAAAGTATGAAATCTGAGAGTTATCATGTACTGAAATGTATTTAGCATTTAAATACATTTTTCAACATATCATTGACAAGAAAACAAAATCAAAGAATCGAAAACAAACTTAATTGGTTTGAATATGTATAAATTTTGGTTACCTGGTATGACATACTGAATGAAGTAAATACTGTGGTTAAAAGAGTTTTTAAATTCCGTTACAGATAACAATAGTACAAATGCACATTTCAGATGCATTTCTAAATCTTTTGAACGTATAGCGAACTGAAATTGGAAATATTTGATGGACTGAAAAAATAACAGTTATATTTAAGAATCAGAGAACTAGAAAAAAACATTTTTTTAAAGAAACCAATCAGTAGGTTTCATCTGGCGATTCCGATATATTTCCGATTTAAATATATCCTGATCATAATTGATAGGGCGTTTTTTTAAAATAAAAAAAAATGTAAAATTTATCTCAAACATAGCACACTATAAGTTTTTCATGCAATTCGGTTATCTTGTCTGAAGGTAATTATCTTAAATGTTGAAACGATATATTCGACCTTAAAGGACTATATTAACTTACTTAATAAAATCAAAATTCGTCGTAGAGTTTTGCATTTCAAAACCATAAAATTAAAAAAAAAACGTATTTAGATCTTATTTATATGGACTGTGTGTTACGACCACAGAGTACTGTAAATAACCTATGTGGTAAGAATGTGTACGTCTATAGATGGTGCTGTTAACTTTGTTACAAGAAAAATAAGAAATTTTGTAGATAGTGTACATAGAGTATACTCTATGTTTAAATATATTTCAATAAAGATGTTGTATGCAATTTAAGTGTTTTTATTATGTGTAATTGTAAAATGTAATTTAAGTGTTTAATCTGGAGTTAATGTCATTCCCCCTAACAATCAATTGGTTGTCGTTAATATTAATGTAATTGGTGTCAGAAGTAACATAAGGTAGGTCCTCACATTTGAAAAATATTAGTTATGGGTGAGGTGGATTGTGTTAGAGTGTTTGTGATAGTGTTATTGTCATCAGTGCATTGCCAATCCTTGCTGTTTACTCGGGAAAGGCATTCCGGTGAGGTGAAGAGTTGGGTAACACTTGCTAGAAATGTGGTGAGTACAAATTTTGAGATAATTTCTTATTACTGAATCTTATTGTGATTTTTGTTGTATAGTAGGTGTTGCTTGATAATTTAAGTTAAATGATATTATATAACGTTGTAGATAATTTGAGTTAATAGTGCTGTGCTCTGTGAGACTGATATTATGTATTTAATAATGTTGTGTTCTGTGATTTGAGCTTATTGATATTATATTCTGTGTTAGATCATTTGAAATAGAGTTGTGTTTTGTAATTCGTTATCTGAGTTTAATAGTGTTGTGTTCTGTGTTTGATAATTTGAATTTAATAGAGTTATGTTCTGTGACGAGGGTGTAGTTTCTTTTGAATCGATTGTTTTTTAGTGTTGATATTTTAAATTAAGAGTTGCTATTTTTTATGTTAAAATGAATTTTAAATCACTGAAAAAAGACCAGTTGGAACTTGTAGCTGAGGAGCTAGCTCTAGATGTTTCGAGTGAAGCAAAAATAGTAGAATTAAAAAGCTCAGTAGAGAGCTCAGAAATCTACAAAAATTATGCTGAATTCGTACAAAATATTGTTATTGGCATTCTTGAAGAAAAGAAATTAAAAAGATCAAAAAATGAAATAAAATTACAATTAGAGAAATTAAAGTTATCCCAATTAGAAGTAGAATTACAACTAACTGATGCGAGGAAGGAATTACCCCGAAAAGAAAATACTGAGGCAGACCCTTAAGTGTAAATATTGAAAATTTAATTAAAAGTGCTAAAACAATAGCAATTGCTGTTCCCACTAAAGCAGAATCCTTCAATTTATTTTTTCAGTGAATTGAAAAGGCTCTTAGGACATAAAAGGTACCATAAGAGTTTAAAGCTAAAATCCTCTTGAATATTTTAGTGGAAAGGCTTATAATTTATTGGTATATGTGTGAGCGAAGAGGATATGAATGATTAAAAGAAGTTAAAGGATGATTGAAAGAATTCTGCAACTAACTCAGCAAAAATGTTCTAAATTATTTTGTCCTGCTCAAAAATTGCTTTTGACAATTATATGCACTCTAGACAAAAGTTATGCAAATTTTGACTACTTATCGTCAGTTTGAGGAAAGTAAATGATTTAAATCATTATGTGCTCTTTAAGTTCAGATAAGTATTAGTGAACTTAGATACTAATACCACATATCAGAATAAGAGAAAGTGGTTTGATTCCAAATTATGGACGTGGAAATGATATTTATTTATCTTCAAAAGTTAATCAAAAAATCAGAATCTTTTTTTTTTTTTTTTTTTGACACATTTCAGATACGAAATAAAAGAAGTGAGAAAAATTAGTGAATAAATATCGTTGTACTAATAGAAATGTTACATGAATGTATATGTGTCTGAGGAAAAATCAGATGCTTGTGTAAAAATAATGAATCACAATCATATCGCTACTTTAAGAATTTTGATTTCTGTAAAAGGAACGTGCCGAAATAGTTAAAAAAGATATCAATATTTGTTTCAAGTGTTTTCGTTGAGTGCACGCAGAAAATGTGAAATCACGAAATTGTTTTTGTGAAACCACATCATCAATTAATTCCTTTCCAAGAGAAGAGAGAAATAAAATTCACTGTATTGAAAATGTTCCCCTTTCACTGAGAACCTCGTCCCTTGGAACGACCCTCTATACTTTCAACTTCTTCGTCTCTAGTCTCATCGTCTCAGATATCTGCTGTTTTATTGTAAGTCGCAAGTACGTACGCTGGTCGAATAGATGATAAAAGAAAACTAGAGAGAATTCTCATGTGACAATGGCTCAAAAGGAGTTGGTGTACAAAATCCTCAGCAAACTGCATAAAGTTAAAACCAGTTAAAGAAGAAAGATTATCAGTTTTTCCCTTCAACTCAACAAAGCCCACTGAGAAATTACGCCATAGAAATTAAATTAACAATCAGGTATAACCTTATAATTTATTCGCAGACTAAAGTATTAGTAACAGATACTATAACTGCTGTGTCCGTTTGTTCCAGCAATATTGAAGTGCAAAATATTATGGAACCAACGCGGATTAGATTTAGCTGATTGTTGCGAAGAGTAACACCCTATTATATGGTGTGTTGTTGTGTGTGTTTGTAGTAGAAACATGATCATAGAGGGCACTGCCTCTCTATTGGTGAAGGGAGCCTGCCCACTAGCGTCTGTTCGCAGCCCAAACATCATGGAGATCTGGAAAACTGGACGAACTCAAACCGCAGGGATTAGAGGGAATTTCGCTGAGGTGTTGAGGACTTTTCCTGGTCAAACAGCCATGCATTGTATGGGAGATTTCGTAGTTTTAGTTGCTGATTTCAAAACTGTGAAGCAATATTAGTGTAAGAATAATGTTTGGAAAGGTTTGAACATATTTTTTTCCTGTAAGAAAAGAATACATCAGACTATAAACATTAATTTTGGAAAATAGATTTTCATGTTTTTATTAATTTATTTGAACTAAGTCTGAATTTCGTGATGTATATTGTATCTAATTTTATTTTTTAAAAATACAAAGTTTGGGTAGTTTAGTAAGTGTCTGTAAGAAACAAATTGATATTTGAAACTCTGAGTAATTCTCAATAGGAATAAATGTTTTGGAAAGAAATTATTTATATTTGTTTTTGAATATATCATTGCCTAAAAAAGCTTCCTTAGCAAGTTTATTTATATAATGAGTTGGCTGCCTTATAATATTTGTATATAAAGAATATAAACATATGCATGCATATGATGTGTAATACACGTATCTAAAAAAGATGAATCGAATTTTAAACACACTATTCGGTAAACTTTGAAAATAATGAAAGCAATATATATATACTAAAAAGAACTTTATACATTTGGAAATGCTAGTTCTATCCAAAATGTAGTGCTAAGCTGTTTATTTTAACATTCTTGATTTCAATTAGCTAGAATTTTTATCTATCATGAATTACTCTACTTGAATCAATTTTAAATTTTCAAGATAGATGAAAACATAACAGAAAACATTTTTGTCTTGACTGAGATGTTACCACAAAGCTTAAAACAAAGAACTTGTGCATTTCTAATACGTAGATTGATTCTGTTATTGTACAAGTACTTTGTAAACAAAAAAATCTTAAAGGCAATCCATGATTTATTTATAGAGCTTTGCTTTATTAAGAACTAAAGAAATGAATAGTAAATGCAATTTAAAAACATTTCTGCATACTATTGCGGTTGAACTAAGTAATTGTGGATTTTTTAGAAAATCAAAGACCACTTTTTCATGGAACTAAATAACTTTATTCTGTAATATATTGCCCATTTTGATCAATGAGACCTTTGCCATCTTCTAGGCAGCATCATAATCCATGTCGTTCATAAAACTTGGTTTTATTAGCAAAACTGAATCAGGTACGATTTGACACATCATCTTATTGAAATTTTTACCATTCAAGGAGTTTTGTAAAATTGAAACAAAAGTAATCAGATGGGAAGATCAGGATTCTATATGGTGGATTGCAAATCATCCCAACCAAGCTCCAAAATTTTGCCGAGTGACCGAAGAGTGTGTGGCCTTGCATTGTCATGATGGAATACAACACCTTTCGATTTGTCGATGGCTCGCTTTTTTCAACTGCTACTTGTTTAATTTCAGTTAGTTGTTCAATGTCAGACATCAAGAATTGATCGTTCGGTTGGGTGGCTAAGAGCAAAGTAGACAATTCTGTAATCCTTACCAAACCGATAACAAAACTATTCTTATGAATATCAGCTTTGATGTTGTTTGAGTGTGTTCACCCAATTGGTCGTCCACGATCTTTTCCTGCTTGATACTTGTTAAACAACCCATTTCATCGCCAGTTCAGTCGTTTTAAAATGGATAATTTTCATTACGTCTTTTAGCAATCCGCAGCTGTTAACTGGTTGCATTAAATTTTCTTTCAGTCTGTGAGGAACCCAGTTATCGAGTTATTGAACATAGCCAGGTTGTTTTTGGATTTTCAATGCATGTATGTGATACGAAGCTCTCTGCAATCTCAAGTGTTTGTATAGATCCGAATCGATTATTGCTTTGATTTGGGCGTCACTAACTTCAACTGGATGACCAGAGCGTTTTCATACTTGAGGAAAATCACTAGAACGGAAATTTGGCAAACCAATTTGACATGCTGTTCTTGCAGTCTTGTCACCATAAACATCGCCAAACTTTTATGAGCTTGTCGAGTGTTCTTGCGGAAATAAAAAAGCAAAATATGACGAAAAGATTCCTTTTGATTTTGCATTCTTCAACGAAGGCCGAAAACTACCTAAACGATCAAAACTTTTTACTGATTGAGCTGAATTGCCAACTATCAAATAATAAAATGTGTTTTACATTTGTACTACGTCTCGCAAACCTAAAAATGAACTGACGCCATCTATGAGTGAAATCGCAATTACTTAGTTGCCAACCTACCATTCTTGTGAATGCAATGTAATTGAATGCAATTGTTACTAAAGCTGAAGGATTATTCTTATGCTTGCTGTTTTAATTGATTTATCCAATTCAAGGCAAATAATGTAGTAAATATGTGATTATTCTCATCAATTGTTTAAATACTCAACCAGTATTTAACATTTTCTGATAAATTGAGGAAGATCTCGCTTTTGAAACAGTTTTCATTTGACTGACCTTGTTTTTCTGTTTTGAAATAAGTTGCCTTAGGATGAATAAAAGTTGTGAACAAACAATGTTTTAAATAGATCGAGGAAGATTTTTGTCTCATTTTTTTTCGATGCAATTATCTCATTTTAAATGCATACGTAAATTTTATCATTGAAAAAAAAAAAAAAAACGTGTGGGTTGTTTATTAATGAATCTTGGAATTTTTAGTATTGAAATATCCATTCAGGGAATTATTAAATGCTTTATAAACATTGGATATATGTATAATTCAGCTTATTCTATCTTGTTATCTAGAATTTATACCACCAATAATAAAACTGGACCTGCTGAATCACAGCTCCTCTAACTTTTAATCATGTGTATTTAAAAGGTGTGTTTGCATTTATATTCTAAAGAAACCTATACAAACTAGTAGAGACAACTATGAAATCAATATAGAATGCTGTAATTGCATTACATGAGCATGTTACTATCATGTAAACAAGCTATTTTAAATTCAACTTTCTTTGTGTTTTAATACTTTTTTTGTCAACTGTATGTAGTAATTTTTATTTGATAATTCAGTGTACTTTTAATATTAGGTAGGCAAACATATCTGAACTGAAAATAAAATTTTAGGAATAACTTTAAGAGATGCAAGTATTGTTTTGATTGCAGGTGTCAATAGAAAGGATGCTTTATTTTACAAATTAAAATGAATTTATTAACAAAAATATTAAACAAAGAAATAATGATACACACAGTAGCATCTATATTCTAATTAAATGCAGTCAAAACAATTTGATTAGTAACCATTTATTATTAAATCAACTTAGAGCATATTATTATTGAAAACTGTTAGATGTCTGAAAGGTTTTTCAAAATATTCAAAAATGAAAATTTCGAAGGAAACAATTGATAAGATATTTAGTGAAATGTGCTCCACCCCTTGAAGCAGTGCGAGTTTTTCAGCATTTCATCTATCAATATATCTTGAATAAAACACTACTTAATGATATTTTATTCATCTTGTTTCAATTTTGTTCTTCTGAATGCAGTTTCTAGCATGAAGCAAAAAGACTATGATTAGAAAATAACTTTATTTAAAAATAAGATTTTCAAAAAAAAGATAAAGAAACTGTCATACAAAAATAAAGAAAAAGAATGATTGCTTTTTCTTTTACAGCAAATGCTAATCTGTAAAGTAGACAAATGAAGCAAAATGTATTATAACTAATTATGTTTAAGTAGTATTCATTGTCATAAATACAACTTCCGACTCATTAAAATTTTGATGTTTCAGAAAATATTCAACATCTGTTCATATCATATATGTAATCCATCAAAAACAACATATAGGAAAAGCCTGAAATCACAAAAATTTTTTTTACAAAGAGTGATACTTCATTACATGTTGATACTTTATTACATGTCATCACTGTATAAGAAAACAGCATCTTTGTTAATACACATATTCAATGAAAAGGTTATATTATTCAATGGCACATTTCAGTATTAATCTCATTGAATAATATTAGTTATATATTATTCAATGAGCACATTTTCCCATAGTTACCTTTAAGGATATATTTTCTGTGCCATTCAGAATAGTGAGGCAAGAATACTAATTACACCCTTTATTCCAATATAGGAAAGGTGGGTCCCAAGTAACTTTTATATTCAGTGGTGAATCCATGGGGAGGGCACAGCTCCCCAACATATTCATGTCACAGGTAAATATACATACCTGAATAGAAATTAATAAATTTAAGTATTTTTATTACCTCGGTAAATACACTTTAAGTATTAATTATAAACACAATTAAGTCTAATGAACTATTTCAAGAAAAAATGTACCCCACCATACGTCGATTTTTGTATGGATCCACCATTGTTATGATTCATATTTTATCAAGAATACTTAGTATTTCTGTTATTTTAAATAAGATCAAGCTTTATTAATTCATAGTATATTTCTACTAAATACATTTGAAAAGTATTCAATAATTTTCTGACTTAATATTTTTTTTTATTGAAAGAGCATAAAATAACTATATAAAAGTACTATTAAAAGAAAAATTATTGTTATTACCCTATATCTATTGGTAGAATTACTGAAATCAAGGAATAGATGTCAGACAAAGATTTTGGGAGCAAATTTATTTCCATACTTGTAACACATTCAGATTAACCCAACCTGGTTTAAAGACTTGCCTAATGAACCATTTTTTTTTTATTAATGCATTTAATCTTGGTTTAGTCAAGTTAATTAGTGTTTGAAGAAAAATGATTTAATATGAAAATTTGAATACATTCGAAACAATTAATTTCAAATTAAAATGTTTTTACAATTCAAACCCTACTCCTTTATTAACTTTTAAATGAAAAAAAAATTTTTTTGTGTAATATTCTCAAGGATATTTAAACAACGTTCTTTAGGGATCTGTTTTATTAGCTTATTTAGTTTGAGGAAAAATAAAATGTGGTCGGATGCTAAAATCCTAGCAAGAACACATATCTTTTACATTTTAATTTTTAAAATTTATCTTCTTTGCAAAATGGATCCCTAATTCTTGTGATACATGTATTATATATAACACACAGTAGTGAAAATGGAAGGATTCATTATAGTATGGGTTGACTATAGCACTGAAATGAAACAAAGAAAGTTCCTTCTTATTCTGCTTTCAATTTTCTGCCCTGCGCTTAAAAGAAGTCCAAAAAACTGCTCAGTTAACAAAAAATCTCTGGAAATTGCCATATTCAGAGAAAATTTTGATCTTCCAAGTTTAATGAAATAGTAATTTGTCACCCTCTTTCCCTCCTCTCCTGACCATAAACACCTGCTAGATCAAGAAAACTCCTCCAACTGGTCCTCCTTCCTCCTCAAGTCATCTCAAGACCTACAGTCTCGTTGTCAGATGGGCTTGTTCAGATGCCAATAATGTGAAAACCTTCTGTATCTCTTTTGTTGAGTTGACTCATAGGAAAAAATTCATTGGTGGTAACACCTGTAGTCCCCCCCAGACTCTTCCCTGGTGGACCTATGGAATTATGCATGCCGGCCTGTAATTCCTGAACCGGCCTCTCTCAAGGATCATTACCTAATAAATCATAATCTTGAAAGAAGCTGAAATAGAAAATGAGCTAGGCAATAAATTGATTCATGTTCCATCTATTATATCATAGCTGTGGTTTTTCTTAGAAATAATAGCATTTTTAAAATTCTAGGCATTTATAATAACTGATAACACTTCTTCGTGATATTAATTGCAATTGACGTTAAATATAAAAAAAATGAAGAATAATGTAAATAATAACTAAATACAAACCAATTTTTAAATTTTGTACTTCTTTGTGTCACCAATATTATATTCATATGAAAATATATTGCAATAAAAACACAAATGAAAAAATTTGTCAAAATTTAAAAAATTTTATTCAGCAAATAATATATATACAAGGAAGGTGTCAAGACCACAGCTGAATATGTCAGGTTTACAAAAATACAAAAGTCAAACACAAAAACACTAACCAAGCTAAATTATAACAAACAGCACACTTCAAAAGAAAATCAGACATGGAAAGAAAAAGATCTACTTTCAAGTAGGAAAGAAAATAAAAGAGTGCTCAGTTAATTGAGCAAAGGAGAATACCCTAAGAGCTACGGGAAAATTCAAAAAGATTGAGAAGGAATGAATCACCGGAAGGTGTTAAGAAATTTGAAAGAGCAGGATTGGGTCTTGTAATTTCACTGAATCATGGAGATGGCAAAACCTTGTCTCCCGTATTAATCCACAAAAAAAAATGATAACAATATGATATAGATAAAAAAACAGACAAATGGGAATGAGAACATGAAAAATGCAAGATGGAAAATGGCAAGATAAAAAAGATAGGCTGAAAAGTAGAGAAACAACCGGCAAGGAGTTAGAAAAACTCACCCCAAGCCGGGGATATTAAAATCAAATAGCAAATCTAAAAAGGTCAGTAAAAGAGCTCAATGTGAAAAAAGAAATTTTGATAAATAAAAACGACCAGGAGGCAAGAAAGGGAGAGATTAGAATTGCATTTGCCAGTAAGGTGTTCGAATATATATCCTCGCCCATCGAATATGTCCAAGCAGATGCACGTTTTACAAAGAAAAAAATTATGATACATATTTACTGTTTACATTTACTGATACATGCTCATAACTGACTTTAGTAAAATATTTTCTTCAACACACTGAATCATATTATGCAAACTTTGTTTGCATTTTGATGTACCACATTGCACACTTTTGCAAGAGTCTATTAGGAAGCAAACCATTGGTTAATAGAAAGATATAAAAAGCTTTCTCTTATTGATGTTCCCCATAGCAGGGAATCTGGTTTTTCTCCTTTGTTATTGCAGATTGATAAAGACACCAAATAACACCTGTTGGGCAACTTACCTCCAAGTTCACTGCTTCGTTAGGAACAATGATGACATACTTTGTAACATAACTTCAAAGTGAATGACATAGCCTGCAAGTATATTAGTAAAAACTATAAATCAACCTTCGATTCAACATAAGCTATGCTGTTTTTGAAGAATTTTAATGTTTATGAAATACAAGTGCAAATTGAAGACAAGATGAATTGAAAGTTACTCTAATCTGCTCATCAAAAATGAATACAAACAATAATAATAATATTATGAAAATAATCCAAAACAGATTAAGATTATATGAAAATCTAAACACACACATATAATTTAAATCAATCAATAAATCAGAAATGCCAATAATAAGGGAATAATCAAAGTACTTCACAAGTAATATAAATAATAATTTTCATTAATAAGAAATTTATACAGTGATGCTGATAATAAGACAATCTAAATTTTTCACAAATAATTCAAGTATTAATTTAAAGTAATGGGTGAATATATGTTCCCATAAGGATTTCAATGTATAATAAAAATAACTTTTTTTTTAATGAAAGTATAATTGATGGCTTTTAGATTTGACTACCTCTTAACATAACTACAAAATTTGAGGTGAAGACATTATAGTTGAAATATGAGTAAAATTTGAATTCTCAGAAAAAAAAACCCTTTTAGGCTATCTGATTCCTTTGTTTTTGATCTTGTGGAGAGGATATGAATAACACATACTGCAAGATTAATTTTCCTTCATTCTAGGTTTGGCTATTAAATAACACAACTGATGCTGTTACCCAAGTATGCATGCACCAAAAGCCAGTGACCAACAACTGTTCAACAATAAGCCTTCTCTATTGATAATTTGGCCGAGAAGATGTTGAAGATGAATCACGCTCTTCCACATAAAAAACGATGACAGTATCGAAAAAATACGTAATCTAGAAATTCATAAAAATATAAAAATTCAGTCGAAAGGGGAAATCCCCTAAATACCACAACTCAGCGAAATTCCTATAATCCCCACGATTTAAGTAGACTCGTCCAGTTTTCGGTCTCCCATAGGGATTTTGGGCTGCGAACAGACGCTAGTAGCCCGCTCTTGAAGGAGAGTCGACGGTAGTCATCGGAACGAGGAAGACGTCCTTGTTGATGACTCTAGACGATTTATGATTTAAGACGCTGCAGAAGATTGTTTTAATGTTTTTAAATGTTATTGTGAAATGTCTCGTCAAGTATGTGAAACTTTATGTTAATGTGAAACGTCAATATTAAATGTCTGTGTGCTTATTTAAAGCTTGATTATTTAATTAGTAATATCGGCAATCCCACAAATCAGAAGTGGGATTGTGGAGTATAATTAGATGTAAACAGATAAGGATATGAGCACATGATAAGGAATAGAAATAGGGATTGAGACGCGTAATCAAGATATAAATTGAAATGGATGTAGGCGCATTACTGAATGTAAGCACATTAGGACTCGATTAGGATATAAAAATCGTGAGAGTGTAGGACTCGTGATTAAATTGTGAACATTGAACTAAAAAAAAAGTGTGGATAACTGTGTGCTGACCAAGGATAAATTCAAGACTTTGAGGTGAGTCAGATTTATTCTTATTTACAAATTTAAATATGAAGATTGACGATATTAATGAAGTAAGCGATGCACTTAAAAATCTCAAGAAAGAAAAAATTAAGACTTTGCATAAGTTTATTTTTGATACTGATGGCGATGCTAAAAATACGGAAAGAATAAGAAATTTTAATGGTTTCGAATTCACAGTAAATGACTCTAATTTTAAGTCTAAATTAAAAACTATTAATGACACTTTTTCATTACATGAATTGATTAAAATTTGTGATATTCTGAATATTACATTCCATGGAACAAAAACCGAAATAATCAAGAAAATATTAGTTCTATTAAATGATGTTAACTCGCTTTATCAATATATTCAAAATTCGAATCAATCAGAAAGCGAAACGGGAGTAGAAACAAAACAAAATCCATCAGTGCAGAGCCAGAACATTAATGAGTCTGCAATTCATTCTGAAGAGCGGTGTTATGATTATGGCACCACTCGAAATCAGAACATATCTGTAAGCTTTTCAGACATTGAAAGTGTTACTTCCTCTTTTAATGGTGAATTGCATGAAAACATTTCAGTTTGGTTCGAGCAGTTTGAGAGCGCTGCGAATATTTTTAAATTATCTGACTTACAAAAGTTTATTTTCACTAAACGATCGCTTGGTGGTAATGCCTTATTATTTGTGAGAAGCGAATTGAATATTACGTCATACCAGGAATTAAAACGTGTGTTGATAGATGAATTCGAGGTCACTACTAATTCAGCCCAATTGCATGAAATATTGAGTAGGCGTAAAATGAAAGAATCTGAATCTATACAAGAATATTATTATATAATGAAAGAGTTGGGTAATCGAGGGAGAATTGAAGATGCCGCTTTAATGCAATATATTATACGAGGAATTAACGATAGAAATGAAAATAAATTAGTTTTGTATGGTTGCAAAGATTTGCGTGAATTTCGCGAAAAACTGAAGATTTACGAGGTTATAAAAAATGATTTTATGAGAGAAAAAAGTAAATATAATTTTAGCAAAGTAAAACAAAAACCAGATAATTTTGTGAATCATAAACGATCAATTAATTATGATCAGAATACTAAATTTTGTTTTAATTGTGGTGGTAAAGGACATTTATCTAAATTTTGTTCACATGAGAATAAAGGTTTTAAATGTTTCAGATGTCAAAACTTTGGGCATAAGGCGTCTGAATGTTCGAAATTAACTAAGGAAACCAAACCCAACGATAACGTAGCATCTCTCAATATTGAGAAACAAACAAATCTGTTTAAAATGGTACGTTTCGGTAATTTAAATATTAACTCATTGATAGATACCGGAAGTCAAACTACGTTAATTTCTAAAAATATATTTGAAAAGTTAAATATTTGTGAACTGAATCGGTGTAATTCAATTTTATCGGGATTAGGAGATTGTAAAATAAAGCCCATAGATATATATACGGGAGAGATACGAATAGATAACTTTAAGTGTTTTACTGATATATGTGTCGTGGAAAATGGTGCTATACCGCATAATGCTATTATAGGACTTGATGTAATTTTGCAAGGTGAAGTTCTAATAAATGAAAATGGATTTTCAATAAAAAATAAGTATCCGTGTGAAGAAAACAATATTTCATCGGTTTTGCCAGTTAATGTTAATTGTGATGAAATTGAAGAAAATATAGGTTATAATATTTCAAAATCCATTAAAGATGAAGTGCGTCAATCTATATTAAATCACCAACCGAAGAAGATTAAACCAACTAACACAGAATTAAATATTTTAACTAAAAATAATGAACCAGTATATCAACGACCGCGACATTTACCTTTTTCTGAAAATAAGATTGTTGATGCTCAAATAACTAAAGGGTTAAAACAGGGAATTATAGAACCTTGTTCTTCAATGAATATCAAGCAGACTGAAAAATCAAAAGAAATTATTGAAGCCGAATTTCAAGCTAATTTTGAAAAACAGCGTAACAATCTAAGAAAAGATTCTAAAAAACAAAAGATAGAAAGACCAATAGCTAATTGTGTGCAATGCGTTCAAGTAAACCGTAAAAAAGTAAAGAAAGAAGAAGGAAGGAAAGAAAAAAGGAAGCTTCATTCTATTCATAAAGATGATATACCTTTACATAAGTATCGTACAGATCACCTAGGATCATTAGAAAGTTCTACAAAAAATATAAATCATCATCGGATTACAACTAGTGCAGAATTTATAAAAAGATGGTGTGTGACATAAACAATCCAATTATACATTTATGTGACTGTGAATCTACCAATTATGACTTTTTTCCGATTATGACTATTTCCCCCCAAAACACGACTGAATTTATCTATGTTTTTTGAAGACGTTGAAAGAAAAATAAAAGAGTGAGAAAAGTGAAAGCAAGACGAAGTGACAAAGTAAGACGATGATATTTCATTGACGATAGTGTTTTCCGAAGACAATGATGTTCCAAGATTGATAAATGCTGTTCGAATTATCAACTTGTTACTGCTTTTGAATTTTCTCTTTTCAGTTGTATTTTTTAGGTTGAGACGATATTTTATTAGAATCAAGAAGCTGAGGTCATCTTCTTCCAGGAGGACCGAGTGTGGGTTTGTAGTAGAAACACCCGATCATAGAGGGCACTGCCTCTGCTATTGAAGGGAGCCCGCTCTTGAAGGAGAGTCGACGGTAGTCATCGGAACGAGGAAGACACCCTTGTTGATGACTTTAGACGATTTATGATTTAAGACGCTGCAGAAGATTGTTTTAATGTTTTTAAATGTTATTGTGAAATGTCTCGTCAAGTATGTGAAACTTTATGTTAATGTGAAACGTCAATATTAAATGTCTGTGTGCTAATTTAAAGCTTGATTATTTAATTAGTAATATCGGCCATCCCATATATATATATATATATATATATATATATATATATATATATATAGGATCTATCCTATCCTTTCGAAAGGATAGATCAAAGAATTACATGCATGCCAACAATATACGGATTCGCTTTACAAGGAAGTCGGGAGGAATTTAAGTCTAGAGTTAAAAATATAGTATCAACGAATTTTTATGCAGATGTTTAATATGTTCAAGTGTTGAGTGAGCTCGATTATTTAGGAATTAAAAATAAAGGAGAGTTAAATGTTTTTGATAAATCCTTAATAGATCAATTTGAGAGAAATTTAAAATTGGTGAATGGCAGATAAGAAACGGATATAGTGAGAAAATTAAGTTATGAGGAATTGGGAAACAATTATTTTTTTTATTAAAAGGTGATTGGATGAATTAAAAAATGTTTTTCTAAAAAATATTGTGTTAGGAGGTGTAACGCAAAACGCAACTAGAAAATTAAGTGACGTTAATAATTATGTGATATTATTTTTTAAAGTATGGAAATCAGAAAGTAAAGGTGCATGTGGTTTGTGACACTTCACTAAGTGCTTACGGAGTAGTAGTTTATTTTAGATACAGAGGAACTGGGGGGTGAGAATTATAGAGTATTTTTTGTAATGTCGAAGAGCATAGAAGTGTCGTTAAAGAAGTTATTCTACCGCGATTGGAGTTGATGGCTATAGCGATAGGTGTTAGAGTTGGGAACTATCTTAAGAATATTTTCAGTGTGATTTCTCTATTGGATTACATTGGGTGAAGGGGAGTGAGAATTTGTCTAAACAGTTGGTCAAAGGGTCGCTAGAAAAAGATTGAGTAGAAACACAAAGGAAGCAGAGGAAGGATCCTGTTAAAAGTTTGGTAGCTCAGTTGGTGTTAGTAAAGAGGTTTGGAATAAGTTTTCATTTTGGAGTAAGTTGCAGAGAGCTGTTGTATGGTTTTTTTAGGTTTATTAGAAATGCTTGAGGGGACGAGATTTGACTTCATTCTTAGATACAATTAAATTTAAAGAGTCGCTTGAGACTATGGTTAAAGAAAGAAAAACTTTAAACTAACAATTTTTGCATACATACAAACTTTTACTGGAAGAAATTGATCGCATTCGGAACTCGGTATCAGGAAATGATCCCCAAAGATAGGATAATCAAATTGTGTACACCTTGAAGAAGCCTCGCTTGAAGGTATCTTCACCATCCAGATTGATAGTCTTAGGACGTGCATCCATGAGAAAAAAGAGAAAAGAAGAATTACGGAAAGAGAGTGATCCCAAGTATGCTCACCTGAATGTTAAAGTGTCTGCTTACGCACCTTTAGTTCATGCCTGCATAAGAATATCCATTGTTTCGGCGAAACTACAGAAACTGAAGAGCTTCTTAATACCAGACTACTATGAGGGAATGTGCCCACACCATTATGTAACAATACCATTAGCATGCTAGCAAGAGTGATTCACACATATAATGGGACTGAAGACAGAGTAAGAGCAGTGAAATTTTTAAAAAAATGTTTCAGGTTAAATGAAGAGACCAATTTATAAGCTGGTCAGACTTTCTGTGTGAACGATTGATTTATTTCTTATTCCATTTATTTTTCGCTTGATATTTGGGGCCGCGGTAGCCTAGTGGTCAAGGTCGTGGACTTGCAGCTGGCGGTTTTCGTTCAGTCGTGGGTTCGATCCTTGGTCGCCAAAGACCCGTCGTGTAGCCGGGGCTGATGCACGTTAAATCTGTTCGGGGCCCAAAATCCTCCCGTTGGCGTGGTGTGGATGTTAGGAGAGGGGGGTTCCAGCTCAGGTGTCGTCCTCGTCACTTGACCGTGGTTCAAAATTACGAGGTCCGTCGCCAATAGCCCTCGTGTTGCTTCTAGTGCGACGTTAATAAAATCTAAACTAAAACTTCGCTTGATATTTCACTGATATTTGAAAATTTGTGTGCTATTGTGTTATAATTTGATATGTTTCATTATTAGTACTGTGCTTGTTTGTATTTGTAATTCGACTGATAATTTGGTCATAGGGGCCCAGTATGTTACGACACCATAGTGTTATGACCACAGAGTATTGTGAATACCCAATGGGGTAAGAATATGTACGTCTATAGATGGCGCTGTTAGCTTTGTTGCAATTGAGATATGAAATTTTGTAGATAGTGTACATAGAGTATTTCAATAATGATGTTGTATGCAATATAGAGCTCTTAAATTAAGTGTTTAATCTGGACTTAATGTCATCCGCTTAACAATAAATTGGTTGGTGTTAATATTAACAGAATGTATCCAAATATTTTTACGTTTCTGAAAATTACGAATTACCGTCGTTACAAATAACCGTAGTATATACATCCATGAATAAATAATAATATAACCGATTAATATGTCATAACTGGGTTAAAGTAAAAAAAGAAATCAAACAGCATCTCGGGGTAAATTAATATATAGTTAATGACATAAAATAACGCAGTTACAAAGACGGTATTAAAAATTAAAAGTAACATTTAGAGGAGAAAATTTTACATGTTAACTTAACCTTGTCCAGGATTGGACGGCGACAGGGGAAACACTAACTCCTCGATTTCCAAACCCTCTCTGAGGAAAAAACACTGGGCATCAAGTTCGTACTTTTGCTACAATGTTTTCCATCATGTGATGCCATCTACAGTTCCGTTTTGAAGTTAGCGTGTGTTACAATAATAAATAAGTTGACTTGATAAATTATATCTGAATTACAATAACATCTAATTACTGTGCACTAAATATTGTGCACCATGTAATTAAATGAAAAAGCGAGAAGCTATACGGCAGTTATTTTTAATGTATGACTACTTCAATTCAATTACATAACTCTCACTTCCTTTCAATCACAAGCATAACCACATACATTTTGTGCCGGCTGAATTTGATAACTAGTATTATAAATTATTAAAAACTGATATTATTGTGAGGTAGAGAACAAATGGGATTAAAATGGAGTACAAAAAAACCCCCGCAAAAGTCACATATATGTCAATATGATAAATATCCTTCTGTTAAAGAGGAACAACTGTATGGATAAATAATTCTCAAAATATGGAAAGGAATTAGATCACCAATTCCAAAAAAGAGGAAATATGAGTGTTGTGGAGCACTGGCACACTCTAACGTTAGTTGTTGTATATCTAGTTGTAGTCTGGCACACTCTAGTTGTTCAGCGACTGAGTTAGTTCTAGGCGAAACCCCGAAGGCGTGAAATGCAACGATGGACGTTAAGCTCGTAGAAGGACTCTAAAGTCTATTTTGTGTTTTCTTTTTATGTTTTAGTGTTTGTTTAATGTGTATAATGTGTCGTCCGATAATAAAAAAGATCAAAAAGAAGGGAATGCCCGTAATTCCACACAACTAGCATAGAATCTGTGATCACATAAATGAAAACAAAATAAAAAATATTACAAGTTATATTTTTTTTACTTAGAAACTTTGGTTTCTAACATTGATATTGAAGTTTTTACTGTATGGTATAAAATAGTAAAATGCTTACATCTTGGGGTTTATTATTTTCAAGTGATGCAAAAAACTGGTTTGAAAAGAAAAGGCACAAGTGCTCTCTACTCTAAAAATGCTTGGACAATAGCTAAAACTTCAAGCCCATAATTGCTATATTTTGTTTCGGAGTCTGTCTTTTTCTTACTCATAAAATATATTGGGTGAAGCGCATTATCTGTCATTGATTTTTGGAGTAAAATATATCCATAACCATGAATACTAGTATCGCAATGAATTTCGGTATCAATGTTCTGATTGTAAATGTTTAGAACAGGTGGAGGAGATAAACATTGTTTGAGACAATTGAATGCCTGTATTTCTCTATCATCAAATTTAAATTTACGATTTTTCTTCAGAATTTCTGTTAAAGTATGTGCAATGATGGAGAAATTTAAAATGAATTTCCGAAAATATCCAGCAAGACCAAGGAAAGATTGTAAGTCTTTTTGGCATTTGGGTTCAGGGAAATTTATAACAGCTTTGATTTTTTGTGGTGACGATTATAATTTACCATTTTTAAAAACATGAACAAGAAATTCCATTTGCTTACTTAAAAATTTGCATTTTTGGAAATTTATATCTAAGCCGTAAATGGAAGTGAGTGCAAACACTGTGGCAAGTCTTTCGAGACCTTTTTCTGCATTTTTAGATTTTATAATGATATCGTCCATGTAATTTAAAACATGACCTTTTATAATCATATCCTTAAATATTGTGTTTATGTACCTCTGAAACACTGTTGGTGACGTGCAAAGACCGAAAGGAGTACGTAGAAACTGAAATCGTACATTATGTGTCTTAAATGATGTATATCGTCGGCTATTTGGTTATATTTCTAAATGAAAAAAAAAAAAAAAAAAGCGTTACGTAGATCAATTGTACTGAACGTATTTGCATCTTCAAGGTTATCAAGCAGATCATCTATTAATGGTAAGGGATAATTATCTTTTACAATATTTTTATTAAGTTGTCTATAATCAATACAAACTCTCGGGGATCCGTCTTTTTTCCTGACAACAACTACTTGGCTAGAAAAATCAGAAGAACAGGGCTCAACAATACCTTCAGCCAACCATTTCATCACTTGGTAGTTTACAATTTTCCTTTCAACAAAAGGCAATCGTCGTAGTTTATGTGTTGTAAGTGTTTCATTCTTTAAATTAATAGACATCTGAATAATAGTAGTTTTAGTCTTAATTGGCTTACGGCTTGAAAGCAATTTATGAAGAATATTTCGTTGAATTTTAGTAACATCTGATCCGATTTCAAGTTCTAATTTATCATTTGTTGAAATGTTAGTGATCGCAAATTGTTCGGCATTTTCCGTTTCAGTATTCGAAATTTTTGTTAATCTGATACCGTCTGAGTTGATTTTTATTTCGTTCTGTGTTAAAATATCCATGCCAATAATAGCATCTGACGTCATAGTGTCATTATTGACAACACAGAAGTTGGCGATAAATTTCTGATTATCTATTGTAAGTTCTTGTATATAGCTACCGATTGGTGTAATGGGTCCATTACCAAATGCTGTAAATGATCCATGAAAAGTAGTTAAAGGTGGTGAACCAATTCTTTTACATGTATTTTTTGTTAGAATTGTTTTCTGACTACCAGTATCTACTAATGCAGTAAATGAATTCTCATTAATAGTAACAGTTTTACATAACAAAGGAGATGAATGATTTATAGTTGACACAGCATTATCCGCTCGATTTGGAATAGGTTTATTGGTACAATTTGCAGAAACATGATCAAAATTTTTACAAACACTACATTTTAAACCTTTATCTTTGTCGGGACAGAAACGAGAAATATGACCAGACATATTATAATTAAAACAAGTTTTTTGTTTATTATACGCATTATCATTTTGCATTTCAGACCTATGAAAATTATGTTTTGAGTTCATGCCTGTATGGTGATGAATTGATTAGACTTTGAGTTATTTGAAACTTATCTATTCAAACAAAGAGCTGTGGACTGTATACTAAAATATGAATGTTTATTTGAGCGACGGTTGGTACGTCGTGCTCCTAGGGTGATGTCTACAGGAAGAATGATACAAATTGTAAAAAAACAAGAATATGACTACTAGCGCCATCTGCACTCGGGGGTCGTAACAATGCCACGTCCTTGACTGAATTGAGAATTTGTACTTGGAAAGGTTTTTTTATTTTTATCATCGACTATTTTTTCATAAATACGAAGTTTCTCTTTAAATTCTGGAATAAATTTAGCACCGTACAAAATAGCTTTATTTAATGGGTAATCACCTATGCCGTTTATACATTATTCAAATAATGAAGATTCATCAATAATTTCACAGGAAGTACTAGCGAGTTCTCTAATTGCAATAAAATATTCGAAAAGGGATTCGTTTTGACGTAATTTATGTCTACTTAACTGTCTATGAATCTCATCAGAATTTAATTGATGGCGGAATTCTTCCAATAAAGCGTTTTTAAACGAAAGCCATGTGGTAAGATTAAGTTACGTATATAAAAAACTCTTTGCCTGACCATCAATCAAAGTTTTAGCGAATATTATTTTTTGCTGTTCATTCAAACGATGGAAAAAAAAAAGAAATTATTCCTCACAGTCTTGAATAAAACAATTTATATCATATGCATCAGAACCAGTAATCTTTCGATGTGAATTTCCGAGATCTTTTAAAACAAAATAAAGGGAAGGGTCGAAAGTATCAGCAGACGTGTTATGATTCAAGGTCGGAGACATTACAGAAAGGGGAAAGCATGAAGAAGGATTTTTTTTTCTGTTTCGTCATCAGAAATTTCAGTCATTGTTTAACGAATTAGAATTTAAAGCCTGCAATTCATTTAGATTCGATAAAGTTTGAAAAAGTCTATTAAGGAGTTCTTTACTACCGTTAGTATCCAGACCTAACAGATTTAATACACAAACCAAATCATTTATAGAAAAGGAATCAAATATTAATTTCTTACGATCTTCAATATTGAAATCAGTGGGAAATGAGGAAAAACTTCTCAATTTTTTTCTAGTATTACGATCAAATGCATCGTTAAATAATATATTGTTTAACAACTTAATTGTTTTAATATTTCCTCTTTTAAGAAAATTTGACACAATAGGAATATCATTAAGGTTTATCATCTTTATATAGTTCGAGTAGCACAGTCATTGAATAAAACTTATTTTCATATATAAATTTCCCCCTCTTTTCAGCAGTGCTATATCCAACTGGGGAACACAAAACATAAACCGTCTGTTATTACTCTTTTAGCGATCAGTTTTCATAAATTCTCGAACAAATCCAACGGAATGGTGGCACAACAACAACAAAAAAAATTTTTCGTTAATAAGTGCCGTCTGCACTTCAAAATTTTCACAAGTTATCGATTTTTCGTAACGTGGTAGTGATGTAAGTGCCGTCTGTACTTAAAACTCAGAAGTCCTGAATTTTTTTGAGCACCTTCTGTACTCAGACGAAATCACTTCCACCGTATCGTCTGTATTTTTTGACGCAAGCCTGTTCGCGTTCTAGCAGCAAGATCGCATTTTAAATTTTAATTTATGTTTAAATTGTGGTTCGCTTGCCGAGTCCCCATTGTGGAGGTTGACGTCGGTATGTTGAACAAAACCACGATCACTTTAGGAAAAAAAACAGTTTATAAAAGTATGAAAAATTAAAGAGAAAGACGGACACGCATTTCTGCGTGCATACACCTCGAGATCTAACCATCTAATCTGCGTTGAAGGTGGCGCTGCTGTGGCGCAGCGGGACAATTCCCACATTTTTCAATAATACATTTGATAGTAATAAAAGAAAAAAAATTAGACGTTTTTCCTCATTTCCAAAAGATTTAAATGTTGAAGATCTAACCAAATTATAATATCTGATTATTTTTCTCTAAATGATTTAGTTCGTATTTTAAATGTGTTAAATCTGGATACTAACGTTAATAAAAAAACTCGATAGCCTGTGGTGGCGGTAGCATAGTAGTCATGGATGCAGCCTCGCGGCCGGCAGTTTTCATCGAGACATAGTTTAAATAGACTTTTTAAAAAATGTACTAAAGTAAATATAGAAACTGATTATTAATTGCTCATAGAAAATTTTATATGTTTATAAATGTGAGTTTCTTCGAAGAAAAAAACAAATGTAAAAATATATAAGAACTTCAATGCTAAATATGAATTCCCATGCTTTCAATTAAAGAAAAAAAAAGTATTTTTTAAATTTGTCATGAATTAGCTCCTTTTTCTTCTTGCCGAAGTCGTCTCAGTCAGCTTACACTAAGCATTTGTAGAATTTGACGATGTATGCGAATGTGATTTAAAACTTTTTTAAAAATTATAAGAGCTAGGAATTCCAGCATCAAGCGGGTTGGTAAATTTAATCGTTTGGTGCAATAACCTACCCTCGGATCGCTTCTCAAATTTGTCTTTTGATATATTACATATAGTATAAAGAGACATTTTTATAACTTTACAAGTAAAAATTATAGAATCGTATCGCACCACTTTTTTAAATAAAATTTCTTAATTAAGTAAACAAGAGTGAATTTAACATCGTAACAGGTTAGAAGAAAAGGGCGTATGAACTGTGGATCGATCGAGCACTGCAGAACTACATTTGAAGGAAGAACTACCATCGATTGATGAGTAGCTATTCAATCTCGTTTTACCATTACCGCTTTTAAACTTATCATCGTTTTATTTTCTCAGCAGCACTTTTAAGTGCTTTTTTGCGAGGGAAATAATTCCCATATTTTCTCTGCCTCTATCCCTACTTTGACAATGGACTCGGATTCGGAATCGCTGCTGGACCAGGATATGATCTCAAGTGCAAGCTCCTCACGTGCCTCCACTCCTACTCGCCACGAGGACTTCCATGATAGCTGCAATCGCAAAAGAGAAATTGAAAGAGAACTCAAGACCTACACGGATTCCATAGACCACTGCCAAGTACTGATCAGAAACCTGGAAAGACAAGGGCTCGTAAATCATCCAATCTACTCTAACCAATGTGCCATGATCCAAGGCCTCATGAAACAGCGGGAACTGCTAACTGGTGAGTACTCCTCTCTAGCGCCTTGCGATGCTACAGGCTGCCCAGCGCATCACACACCACCTTCCACACCTAACAAAAGCACCACAAAAAGAAAAACTGACTCTGACGGCTTTATTACACCTCCAAAAAATAAAACTAAAAGACAGCTTAATCTAACCACAACTCAAAATGTCCCACTTCAGACACAAAACAAATTTGCTGGATTAACAATATCTGAAATTCAAAAAAACATACCTGCAAATCAACCTACATTATCACAAACACAAGTGAACACAACAAAAATTCAATCTCAACCACAAAAAACGTTCACACCTAAAAATCTCCCACCCCCAATCATGCTAAGAATCCATAAAAACTACAGACAGCAACTCAAAGAACTAACATATGCAGTACCAAAACTTAGGACCAGGCTATCAGGCGAATACATTAAGCTGTACACCGACTCCCATGAAGAATACCGAAAACTGGCTAAAACTTTAGAAAACACCCCATACCAATACTATGTAATCCAGCCGAAAGACTCCAGGCCTTTAAAAATAGTTTTGAAAGGACTTCCGCGTGATACTCCAATTGAAGATATTGAAGAAGAGTTAACAGACATGGGTTTTACCTACACTAAAGTTAATCAATTAATAAACAGGAGAACAAAGCTACCACTTCCGGTTTTCATGGTCACCCTACCAAGAAATGACAAAAACCAAAAAATATACGATTTAACCAACATCTGCTATATGTCCATCTCCGTAGACCAGTACAAATCCAACCAAGTAACCCAATGCTTTAATTGTAACCATTTCCACCACTCCTCCCAGAACTGCCATATGGAACCACGTTGTATAAAATGCTCAGGAAACCACCCTACTAGGAACTGTGAAATACAGGGAAAAATTGAAGATATTAAATGCATAAACTGTAATACCATAGGACATGCTGCATCTTACGGAGGCTGTGTAGCCTTCCCTAAACCACCTAAAGGCTCAGAAATCAAATCCTTTACAAACAAAATCAAAGAAAACATCACGTATGCAAATGCCCTTACATCCAACCAACAGATGGCGCCACCCCAAGAAAATCTTCCATCCAAAAAACCGGAAAAGAATCGACACAGCAGGCAAAGAACCGAAAATAATCCTATCAACGCACTACTCACTGCAATAGAGCAACTGAAAGAACTGGCTGAGATATTCTCCCTGATACCTGGTCTCCTAACACTCCTACCAAAAATCAAAAACGCAAAATCTAATGAAAACAAAAAATTCGCAATACTAGAAGCCATAATGAACAATAACCTAGATGATTAATAGCCCTAACCTAAATTTCAACCCCCTGGGTCTAACGATATGCTCTTGGAACGCCAATGGTGTGAAATCCAAAGTAGTAGAACTAAATGAATTCATCAACAAATACTCACCTGACATAACTTTAATCCAAGAAACCCACCTCAAAATTAATCAAAAATTTTTCATCCCTAACTACTCAGTTTATAGAAATGATCGCATCACTGAGGGAGCTGCCTCAGGCGGAACTATGATCCTTATTAAAAGAAACCTGAAACATCACTCCCTACCTACCACACCACACCAATGGGTTGAATCAACATCAATAGTCCTTACTCCCCCCAACCATGAGCCTATCACAATTACTTCAATCTATGTTCCCCCTAGCACTGACCCACATCTTTTCACAATAGATCTGGAAAATTTACTTCAAACAAACAGTAACTGTATCATTTTTGGAGACTACAATGCACATCACCAAAACTGGAACTGCAATAAAAATAGCACACGAGGAAACCAACTAAACCACTTTGCTAACCAACTTGACCTTAAAATTCTTTTTCCCCCAACTCCCACTCGATACGGCCATAACTCACATTCTACTATAGATATTGCCCTTCTCAGAGAATTTTCACATCCTTTTACTATTTCTTCCATCCCAGAACTCAGCTCCGACCATAACCCGGTTTTAATTGAATTTACATACAAAATCCCATATGAAATCAACAATAGATCCACATACACATGTTGGTCAGCTTTCTCCTCACACTTACAAAACACCACTAATTTTTTAAATATCGCAAATATCAACAACATTCAACAACTTGAAAATAACATTAACACTCTTACAGATAATATTATTAATTCACACAAACATGCATCCAAACCTGTTAAACACACAAGCCAAACATTTACACCCTCTCATATTAAAGACCTCATTAAAACTAAAAATAGCCTTCGAAAACAATACCAAAGATCCCTCAATCCTAACATTAAAACACAAATTAATAGATTGCAAAATAAAATTAAAAAAGAAGTACACAAATTTTCCCAAACATCATGGAATCTCAAACTTGAAAACCTAAATACTCAAGATAATTCTCTATGGAACATCACAAAATTTTTCAAAAATAAAAGATCCCAAATTCCTACACTTAACACACAACATGGAACTGCCATAACAAACGAACAAAAAACAGAAACACTTGCTGACCAACTTGAACAGAATTTTCAAAACAACCCCTCCAGTGACCCTGTTTTTGATAATAATGTTTCACTTGTTATTCAAAATTTTCTCACCTCCCCCCCACCACACGAACACACCACTCCCACCACTCCACAAGACATAATAGATTTCATCAAAAAACTTAAAAACAAAAAAGCCCCAGGTAAGGATACAATTACAAATAAAATGTTAAAAAACCTTCCAATAAAAATTATCTTCCTACTCACAATAGTCATTAATAAAATTCTAACTTTTAACCATTTTCCAAAAAACTGGAAAACTGCTATTATTTTCCCCATCTTAAAACCAGGTAAAAACGCTCATCTCCCTGATAACTATCGTCCCATCTCTCTCCTTTCTACTCTTGGAAAACTAACAGAATCCATAATTCTAGAAAAACTTAAATATTTCTTAACATCTAACAACCTTAACAACCCTAATCAATTTGGCTTCACCCCCCAACTCTCTACCCTACACCCACTATTAAAACTAACAGAAATCATATCATCTGGATTCACCAAAAAAAAATCCACCGGTGTAGTCTTCCTAGACATAGCAAAGGCATTTGACAGAGTTTGGCTCGAAGGACTAACATACAAAATGATTCAAGATAATTTTCCCCCACCACTCATTCTACTCATTCACTCATATTGTAACGAACGTTTTTTCCAGGTCAGAATTAACGATTCCCTATCTACCCCACGTAAAATTAAATCAGGAGTAGCTCAAGGTGTTTATTTATTGCAAATGTAACTGTTTTAGGATTTTTAAATTTGGCGACAATTGCCGTGTCGTCGGCGTACATATTTAATGTTGTTAAGGAGTAATTTGGAATATCGTTTATATAGTAGTTAAATAAAAATGGACCGATTAAACTTCCTTGAGCTACTCCAATCATATTTTAACAAGTGGAAAATAAAAATAAATGTTGATAAATCCCAAGCTGTAATATTTACTAAAAGAAAAACTAATCCCCCCCACCCACCTTCTTCCAAAAACAAATTCCTTGGGATACACACGCTAAATACCTAGGCTTAACTTTTGATAAGCATCTGACCTGGAAAAAACATATTCTAAATACTAGAGATAAATTTCGCAAAATTTCGCATAAAGTATATCCATTAATAAATAGAAGATCCAAAATGAACATACATAACAAACTCCTTATATTCACGGCAATCATGAGACCTTTAATCAGTTACGCTAGCCCAATTTGGGCCTACTGTGCCAAAACAAATTTAAACATTTTAGAAAGTTCTCAAAGTTCTACTATTAGGATGATCGCCAGGGCTTCCATGTTCATGAAAAATAGAGACATCTATAATGCACTTAAAATTACCACATTTAAACAACACGTTCAAAAGCTTGCCTCAAACTTCTTCAAATCACTTGTAAATATTGATAATCCTAACATCCAAAATCTGGAAGACTATCAAATAAATCCTAAAACTAAAAGACCCAGGAAAATACTCTTAGGTTACAACCCACCATAAAAAATATCATTTCACATACAAACATTCACAAGCTCCGCCCAACAAACTTTATGCAAACTTACACACAATCGCTGGCAGCCAATCGCAGCATCGCATCTACTCACCAGTCGACCAATCCCAGATCAAGATCTCCACTTCATCTCCCAGCTTAATAGTTTTTAGACTCTCTGTTCTTCACTTTCCTGGAAGTACCTTTCTCAACCAACAGATGGCGCCAAATTCATTTCAACTTAAAACTCTTATATCTCAGCAAATTACCATCCGATCATCTAGACTTATTCATCATATCAACCCAGGATCCACAGTTTTAGAATGACAAAACCAACTCTCCAAAGTGACTTTTTTAAACACAAGAATTGGGCTTGTGGAGCGCTCCGCGCTCCGGGCGCCCATTGAATATCAACGTCAACGTAACATCGTAACATTTCAAATCAGAAGAATATAAGAAACGAATGCAAATCCAAAGCATTCGTGAAGAAAATATAATTAGAATACAGATTTAAAATGAAAATGTCCATCACCCTATAAGTTAGCAGATGGAGACAGAAATATATAAAAGGGAACGCTATAAGAAATAATCGATTAAATTATCAATCTGGTTCTTTCTATAAATTGCCAAAATCTATATAAATAATTATGTCTTAAGATGATAGGAAAGTAAGGACTCAAACAGATTTATTATTTTAATGGCTTTTTACATGGTCAAGACAAAGTTACCTCATCGTTTTTCCAGAACTTGTGCAATGAAAGGCTCTGTATCATTATTGCTAATTTGTTGTATTTTTGATATTTAACAATGTCTTACTATAATTTAAAATTGCACAATTTCCTCCTTTACAAATAATTGGTTCTTTACTTTACAGTTTGTTTTTCATTTTAATTTGTTTTTATTTGCTGTTAAAATAATTTTTAATTCTATGAGTTATAATGTAATAAAATATCTAAAAAAAATTTTTAGGTTTCATTTTATTTCGGTTCCATCTTATGACACAACTCAAACATGCGTATTTAAAAAGGCACAAGCATGCTTTGAGGAATATGAGACGGCCAGTTTTACTCATGAGCAAGATAATTACATCCAATTGAACATGTATAATTTTCTAGTGCACTTGGCTTTTTTTTTATTTGCATTAATATTTGTCACTTTCTAATTTTTATTCATATTTGTATGAATACTTATTTTAAGTTTTTAATTCCATAAATGATCTGAAAAAAAGTTAAATCTCTTTATAAGTACAGTGCGAATGAGACATTTTCATACTTCGCCTATATTTGATTGATGTAATTGTTCAAATGATGTCTAGATTAATAATAAATTTCATTTAATCTAGATGTCAAATCTAAGCCACAAGTTTCTTACATATATTAGTAATATAGTTATACTAGAGGAGATAATTTTTTTACTTACAGATATATAGAAGATCTACTTGTTTTTGAATTGCAATAAGCCATCTGAAGATACACCTAACTTACAATTTTATCCAACATATTTAATTCTAATTCAAGCTAAAAGTAGTAAATGTGAAATTGAATATTTAGGTATACAATATAAATTTATCGATAATTGAATTATTAGCAATATTTATAACAAGACAGGTTCTTTTAAATTTCATATTATTGTGGAGTAACTGTTTCCATATTTATGTCCTTAAAAATATTATGAATTATATTATTAAAAATAATTATTGAAGTTTTTTTTTTCTATTTCAAATCCATCGGAGAAGTTTTCTCAAATAAAAATCAAGACTTTTTAACAAAAACAGAAAAATCCTTTTCAATTATATCTGATATAACTAATATATGGCATAGTGCCAATTCTCATGATAACTGTGAACTGTATTTCATGTTAACTGTACATTGTAACTGATACATCATTGCTTGTGTTGTTGCTGTGTCAAGATGACGGCGTCAACTTCTTGTAAATAATAAAACTGTATTTTAACTGAACTGATTGATTATTAATATTATATATGTTCCAAAGAACATATTAAAAGTCAAAACACAAACATAGTGTCATTAGTTTAAGCGATTCAATCGGACTAAAAAGAAATCCACGTTCACCAGGGAAGCATAACGGCCACCTGCTTCCGCTGCAATTTTCCCTCGGAAATATGAAAGAAAAGTAGATTATATGGAGACTAGAGCTCGATAATTATCTGTTCGCCACGGAGAAAGATGAACGAGCAGATAAAATCAAAATTGCTATCCAATTGAATTTGTTAGGCAGTGAAGGGCTAGAAATTTACAATACTTTCAAGTTCAAATCGCCAGAATCCAAAGCGAACTATTGAGAAGTTCTTCAAAAGTTTGAAGTCTACTGCTCATCACTAAAGAATGTTGTTTATGAGCGATATAAATTTTTTTTGATGTGTACAGTTGGATGTCCAAACAATTAAGTCCTATGTTACACATCTTAAGACTAGTATCCACGTGCGAGTTTGCAGAGAAAGAAAATGAATTGATTCGAGACCGCATCATCCTGGGAACTAAAGACAGTGGATTGCAAGAACGACTGCTTCGAGAAAATAACCTAGGATTAGAAAACGCGATTGAAATCGTCAGGGCAGATGAAGCGAGCCTGGAACAAAAGCGCAACATGAAGTACGACACAGCAACAGTAAACTTCGTGAAGAAAAAGGAAAACCAGAATCGTCACAATATGAGCACAAAAGTCGTCACAATATGAGCATAAAAAGTGTGGAAGGAAACACAAGCCTCGAGAATGTCTAGCATTCGGAAAAAATTGTGCCAAATATAACACGTACACTTAAGTCTAGCTGACATATGGTAATTTTAAATTAAAGCCATATGATTCTCTTATAATTAATTGCTCTACTAATAAACTCAAAAATTTTCCTTTGCCTTTCTATGTAGTAAATGTAATATCCAAACCAGTATTACGATTAAAACGTTGTAAGGAATTAAAACTTATTAAAAGAATTGATGTTACTGAATGTAGTATAAGTTAAAAGTGAGTTAATTAAGCAATATAAAGATGTATTTACTGGGATAGGGGAATTTCCAAGTGAACCGTATCACATTAATTTGAAAGATAATGCTGTAACTGTAAATCACCCTCCAAGACATATTCCTGAGGCTTCGCAGCCTAAATTAACAAGAAAGAGCTAGATCATTAAACATAAAATTTAATCCAGATAAACTACAATATAGGGTATCAGAGGTAAAATATGTTGATCAAAATATATCTAAAGCAGGTATAAAACCTGATCCAGATCACATTAAAGCAACTGTTGAGAAGCCAACACCAAAATCGAAAACTGAACTTAGGAGATTGTTGGGCATGATGAATTTTCTTTCAAAATTTATAACCAGTGTATCTAAAGTTACTGCCCCATTAAGAGAAATTATTCATGAAAATGTAGAATTTAATTGTCCTTTGAAGAATTGTTAGCTAAAGCTCCAATTTTAAGAGTTTTTAGTGCTAGTGATGAAATAGTAATAACAGATCAACTGAAAAGTCCCCGGCCTGACACATAGATGGCGCTACTAGAATTAAATCCATATGTTTTTTAGTTAGCCCTAACCCTCAAAAGATGCGTGTATAAATTTGATAGCTGTCGGATCATTAGTTTGAGAATTATAGCATTTTGAGTGAAGCAACTTTTGTTATTGTGAAAAAAATGGATAAAAAGGAATTTCGCGTGTTCATAAAATATTGCTTTTTGAAGGGAAAAAATACAGTTGAAGCAAAAACTCGGCTTGATGCCGAGTTTCCGGACACTGCCCCAGGAAAATCAACCATCAAGGATTGGTATGCTAAGTTTAGACGTGGTGAAATGAGCACCGAAGAAGGTGAACGTAGTGGACGCCCAAAAGAGGTTGTTACCGACGAAAACATTAAAAAAATCCACAAAATGATTTTGAATGACCGTAATAAATTGAAATTGAATGAAATATAGCGAGACTCTAAAGATATCAACTGAACGTGTACATATATCTTAACATTATGTATGAAAGCTCTAGTAAAGTGGGTGCCGCGCGAATCACTTTTGACCAAAACAACGACAAGTTGATTATTCGGAGCACGGCCGTTTAAATGAGGATCATGTAATAAACCGGAATTTTTTGGTCGATATGTGACACATGGATGAAACATGGTTCCACTTATTTCATCGAAGTCCCAATCGACAGTCACGCGAGTGGATTGCTGCCACGATGAACCTCGCTGTAAGCCGTGGAGAAACGCAGTCGGCTGGTAAGGTTATGGCGTCTATTTTGGATAATTTTGCACCATTCGAAACTATCTGAAAGGACCATCAACAGACGACTATTATATTGACCGTTTACGGAACGGTTAAATCGCCGAAAAACGCCCGCATTTGAAGAAAAAGAGTTGCTCGCAAGACAATGCACCGTGTCACAAGTCGAGTAAAACGATGGCAAAATCCATGAATGGGCTTCAGATTACTTCATCCACCGTATTCTCCAGGCTCTGCCCAGCGACTATTTCCTGTTCTCAGATCTCAAAAGATGCTTGCTGAGAAGAAATTTTCGTCGAATGAAGAGGTGACATGCAGAACTGAGGCCCTAATTTGCAAAGGACAAATCAAGTACTACTAAAATGGTATTGAAAAGTTGAGGGTCGCTAAATAATTGTATCAACTTGAAGGGAATTATGTTGAATGAAAACTAATTTTGCCAAAAATGATTCATAGGTAGGCAGGGGACTTTCAATTGACCATTTACAATGTATGTTCAAAAGATGGGCCAGGAATCCAAAAAAGGGCAACCTGTATCATTTGTCTCACGCAGTTTAACAAACAGTGAGAAGAATTATGCATTTGTGAAAGATTTATTGGCACATCGTTTTCTCATTTGAAAATACCACTTTTTGTATTTGGACGTAAAAGTTGTTATACAAGAGTGACTTTTAAGCTAAAGGCAATTATTAAGAACCACACATATAAATAGCTCTAGAATGCAAAGAATGGGTTCTAAAACTATTAAAGTAAGATTTGAACAAAATTATTTACCAGTAATCAAATTTTTCTACTAATACTTTATCAACTGCATTTCTTAAAATGAAACTGTGAGTAATGATCCATGAAATGTTAATATGTGCATACTATTTCAAAACATTTACCCAGAGTAAAAGAGACTAGCGCTAAATTTTAAAAAGGAACTGACATTAGATCTAAGAATTACAAAAAGTTGTAGAAATATGTCAAAGAGGGTTCCTAAATCTTACAAAAAGTAGATAATGGTGTAAAACATATTATAAATTTAAAATAATCTTTCTAAATTCAAGAAGGGTTGTTATCTCAGCAAAAAATAATTGTACTTTTATAGTTTGAGACAAGTTGTATTAAGAACCTCCATGAAGCTCACTGGGACTAGAAAATAGAAAAAGAAAAAATAATGTAATTGCCAGGATAGAAAACTCTGACATAGAACTGATATCCAGTGTGTAATACATAAAATAAGATAAGCCAATAGTAAAGAGCCATTGAAATCTCACACACAGTTCCCTATAGACCTGTAAAGATATGAGTGGATATAATGAGACTTTGGTGATTGATTGTGATAGACTATAATAAAAGGGATGGAAATTTCTGAACTTGCAAATAAATGTGCAGATGAGATAAAACTAAACTTTAAAACAGTTTTCTCTATCTGGTGTTCCAGATACTGTAATCTGATATAGCTAATAGTTATATATAAATTCTGTAAATGATTGGGATTTTAATTATGATTCAATAGTCCTGTGAGTACTTCCCAAGAATGATGGTTGAAAGAGAAGAAGAATTGTACATTATGAAAAGGCAAAAGAAAGATAATAAATAGATTATTTAGAAGATTAATGGAGAGAAATATCCCTAATTTAGGTCTCTATCTCCAGCTCAAATGATGTTTAATCGTAGATTTAAACTAATTGCAATCTCAAACAAATCATTAAATGCAATTATTTAATGAACATTCTCAGAAAAGTTGATTAAAAGGAAAAACCATTCAAAAGTTATATGTTGACAAAACTGCTCTCTCATTACCTGAACTTAGAAAATGAATGGCTCAGAATACTAAATTTTAAAACAAAACCTAGAGACCTGCTAAAATAATCTCAAAGCACAAATGTACACTTATACCAATTTTTGTTAAAATAGTGTGGCTTAAAATTTAAAGACAGAAATAGAAGAATATCAGAAAAAAACAAAAGACACACTTTAATATAGAAACAATCCTCAATGATATAAGTACTTTCTGATTCTGATTCAAAGTACTTCTTAAACTACAATTTATGAGAACTGTAATGCGTCGGATTATTTATGTCCAAAGAAGAAATAACCGTATTCGTAAGCACCTATCTTATTTAAGTGACTATGTTGTGATTAATAACTT